>VXAY01005156.1:469111-666368 GCA_013399855.1 Oxyruncus cristatus
GGGGCCGGATCGGAGGAGGCGGGGCCTGCGGGAGGGCACCAAGCCCGGGGAGGGTGGGGGTCCGAATCGGGGTTTGGGGCCTGTTTTGTGGTTTGGGTCCGTGGTCTGAAGTCTGGGGTTAGGGCTGCACCTGGGCCTTGCCTGTAACCCTGGTGCGGGGGCATGGGGTCTGGGCTTGCTTGTGTAAGCGCTGCTCAGCAATAATGAAAACATCTCTGTGTTAATCAGCCCTGTGTTCACTACAAATCCGGAACGCAGCCCCATACTAGCCACTGTGAAGAAAGTGAACTCTACCCCAGCCAAAACCCGGCACATTCCGCCCCTTATGCCATACCATTTACATCATGCCCAGGTCCCACACCATTCAGCATAACTTTAACCACCACCCTTCTTCCTGTGCTTTGATATAATACACAGATGTCATTCCTTTAGTCAGTGGACCACCCTTGTAAAATGTCCATAAAATGGCCACAAAGGCCCACAAAATGTCTTCTGAGTTCATTTATTCCATGACTTTGGGTTCCATCAGTTATGGCGGTCACTCAGGACAGGAGAAGTGGTGTGTTGTGTGGAGTTACTGGGCACCAAAGCCAGCTCATGTCAAGTCACTGATGCACTGCTTCTTATAAGGCTTTTCTTTCATTGGTTTGGGTGGTTTCTGCTGTGATAATTCCTGTAACATTCAACTCGAACCATTGTGCTAGGGCTGGGGCTTACCCAGGTTGGGCCCTTGTATGGCATAATGAAGGGTAGGAAGGGCTGCGTCTTTTCTGTACAGCCATTACTGCAATGAAAGTCAAAGGACTGAGGTTGAGCAGAGTCCCAGGTGCACATGCAAGCAGGTGCACCTGCTGCCCAAGCATGTAGTGTCCAATATCCGAGAAGAAAGGGGAAGAAACGTGCCTTTTCCAGGTGCTTGTGCGAGGAGCAACTATCTTCCCTCAACACCTGCAATGTTCAGCTGGTGTCCTGAATGCTAATTTATGATTATCCTTGGCTTAATCTTTGTCCTTTCAGCTGTTATGGATTGAAATTATTTTACTACAGTGTTTGGCTTAATGACCTTCTGCAGTAGTGGATCAAGCAGAATGAGATGTTTTATAAAGTGATTTTGTTGATTTGCCTTAAAGTTCTCTGTTATTAAGTTAATAAGTTGTTATTTCTCTTGCATTTCAGCAGTGTTCATACCATTTTTGTAGCTTCACAGCAGGCAGATAGGTAGCTCCTATCAACAAAGGATGCATTAAACTATGTTTTACCATCTCCTGGTTGCTCACTATAGGCCCCCTTTCCAAAATTCATAATTTCAGTGGTGAATAGCATCCTAGACTATGGTATCTCAGATCTGAAAAACTAGAGAGACATGGGCCTGATCAATATTTGGATGAACTGCCTCGTTAGATACTGCGGAAAATGCTGCTGGTGATTCATTCAGTGGCATTCGTCTGTCTATGAGTCAGGGCTGAACAAATGCCACTGCACAGCATTTGTGGGTTATACCATCCAAGGGCATAAACTGGAGATTTTTGCCAATTGCAGATGTTAGGAGATCACTGATTTTCGTACCTTGTTCCAGTTTCAGTATGGGTTTCTGGAATTAGCCAGCAGTTTTGGTGGAATACAGCAAAAGGTTTCCACAGTTGCTTATATCAGGCACCACTCGGTGGTGGTGGGGCCAATAACAGCAGTGGCAGCAGTGGCCATGGGTACCACTGTAGGCAGCCACAGATCCTGGCTTTGTGTCAGACTGTACAGTTTTGAATTGATGCATGCAGCACTGATTGTATGTGCCCCACCACCCTGGGAGAGAGCATCCTTCATGCCTTCTCCTGGCTTCTCAGGGGTGCTGCCCCCTTACACCCCTTGCATGTGAAATTAAGAAATCTGTGTGGTGTTTTGGACGTATGGGTGCAGACATACAGCTGGGACAGGGGATAGATAGAGAGTGTTTAGGGCTCTTTACCCCAGCCAAACTCTGATCCTGGTGGTGCGTAAGTTTGCATTGCATGGCACAGTCCTTCATCTGCTTCCTTCATTTTTAGATCATAGATGTGTAAATAAGTGCATATAAAGTTCCATTTTCTGCTGGAGAACCAATAAAAGTCACCTGGAAATCATTCTGAATAATATTTAAAGTGAGTGGAACCAATATAGCAACCTCTGTGTCTCTTTTTAGGGGCTTGTGAATAAATGGATTTTTCTAAGCCAAAACTAAACTAGATTGGATCATTTACAGGTGTGAATTGCCTATATAGATCTCAGGCACTTCTCAAAGACTGACCCAATGCTCTTGCTTTCATCTGTTGCAGAACTTCCCAGAAGGACTCATGGAGACAGAATATTTTTACAGATACGCATCCAAGTGCTCATGATGAAGGTTTATGAAATTGATACTGTAGCTAAATACAGCAGAGGAGAGGTGAGGAGAGAAATACAAAAATATATTGCATAGTACCCTCTTCAGATATAGTTGTGACTGGACAGCAATGCCCTCCTTCTTTGGCTCTCATTTTTTCAGTCAAACAAAGTTACCATCTCCAGACTACTGTGAAGAATTGGTGTTACAACAGTCATTACTTCAAGTTTGCATGAAGTTGTATTTACTCAGCAAAATACATAGCAGTTTGGTGCTGGGATCAGAACTGAGCAACTCATGGTAGTTTTAAAATGCACATCATCATCGTCATCATGGCGAGGCTTCGCGAACGAAGATTAGGGAAGGACTCTACCCACGCTTGCTACAAGCCCGTTGATGGCTAAAAAGGCCAATGCGAGGTAGACAAGTCCGGTTGCAAAAGGCACAGCGGAAAGTCTCCTTTGGTGGTATTGGCAAGACTCGATTCTTTCTGCAGGCTTCTTACATGCACATCTACCTCCATGGTGAATGACCTGTTTTTATACTTCAGCTGAGTTTGTAATTAACTGTAGCACCTCTGCCAGGGGGGAGAACAGTAACCTTTCTTGGTAGTGGCAGCTCTGCTGCTGTCACATGGGGTTTCCTAATCCTGTAAGGGCAGTGGTTGCCAAATGCAGATCAGCAGACCTGCAGTCATACTTAACAGTGTTTTGTGTACCACCAACAAACAGATTTGTCATGCAAACTTCGTTTGAAAATGCTGCTGGGAACATTTACCATGGTCTTACACACCAGAAGGAGAGCAGTTTGGACTGTGGACTGTGAAAGCCATGAGTTCAGTAGCACTGCTGTCTTCTACCAGACAAGTACCATCAGTATAATATACAGCAATTAAAGAAATACAGACAAGTGTTCACTATCTAAAACAAGTAACTAATGTATAAACATAACTCCCCTAAAATAAACAAGCTGTAAGACGATAACAGCTTTATAAGGTGAATGAGGTTTAATTTTGATGTGTTGATAAAAAAATTGCAGAAAACTTTATTATCACAAAACTGATTTACTGATTGCTTTATGTCATCTCAGGCATCCACGGTCTTCACCTGAGCTGCTTAACGCTCATTGTATTTGTCCAGATTTCTATCAAAGAGGCTGCCAATCAGTATAAATTATTTGCTGGTTTCTGAGTTGTATGAAGGGTTTTGAACTGTAAAAATCCCAACCTTAATATCAGAATGATGTATCAAAATGAAAGTTCGATGTTTAATACTAGACGTGATTCATTTCAATGGCAAAATAATGCTAGTAGGGAAAAAGGAATCTGAGATTTAGTTGATATTATCAGCTGTGTTTTCTAAATTTGGTGAATTACTAGAACTCAGAACACATGGAGTAGTGGCATATAGTAAAATTTTTATCATGTCTATAAATGGTTTTTGACACTTGTTATAGAATAAGTATTTTATGATATGTTTTACCATGCTTTTCTCAAAATGGTGATGGACACCTGAAAAATACACAAATCCACAAATCCATCATTGTCTTCTTTACCTGCTTTTCAGGACATGGATGATGAAGTAAATCATTCTATGACAGGATTAAAACAGCTGAAATTTTAGAATGATGGCACCAAAATAAATGGGAGGATTAAATGGATAAAAATACTAATCCCGTCAGAGGCAACAAAATTCAACCATTCAACTCCTGCATTACAGAAGTAACTCTAACACAGAATCAGGAATTTGAGGGAAATTGCAGTTTGTTAAATTTAGAGGTTAGCTGGAATCTGCCATTTTCCTCTTAATCCTTTATTTCATTTTCTGGAAGAAATTCCACTAATTTCAAGGAGATTGCTTTCAGAACTGGTCACCTATTAACATGAACAGGTATGGCATTGTGAGCTTAAGATGTTCAGGAGTTAAACCAGACCACAATCTGGTTGAAATGATGAAAATGAAAATGAAAAATTAAGTAGTTAAAATTTTTAAATTTTAAATTTAGTGCAATCTAGACTTCAAAAACATTCACTGGAACCCAGCTGACAAAGCAGCCTAATTGTGTGGCATTTGTTTTTCTGATATGTCTACTTGCTAAGAGGAAAAGAAAAATAGAGTCAGGGATTACATGAACAAAAAGGAAATACGTGGTTTAGAATCCAAATTATTTATCTTACTTTGTTAAAATGGAAAAAATATATGGTACAAACCTACTTGCTATAATGTTACTTTTCAAACTCATGTCAAAAAACTAAAATAAAAACAGTGAAAAATGTCTAGCAGTTACATTCACCTTGGCATTATTGTAACTGAACATTTTGTACCTTGCAAATCTTTATTTGTTGAAATCAGCTTCTGGTTGAACTGTGATTTTCCCATCATGAATTAAAGCTATGCTCTCATATTATTTACGGCCTTGAAGTGATATTTAAAACAGTGGTTGTAGACACAAACAAAGCAGTATTTATTAGCCTCATCATTTTCCAAAACCATTGATGTTTGTTTTGGCTTTGTGAACAGAGATATTTCTGAACTGTCCTTAGTGATCTCCTGGTTAACAGTTGGTTTGTGATAGATAAAGCTGAATAATCAGCCAGCCCTGGTTGTAATCAAAATGTTTACCGGAACCATATTTTGAATTTGTGCTTCTGCTTGCAGTTGGTTTGAAATACTTTTGTACCCTTCCTTTTCAAACCATGGTGAAAAGTTAGACATTAAAAGATCAATTGTACGGAAACAGAAAGTCTTAGAAGATTCAGGTGCAGAATTTAAGAGGATAGGTTACCAATCCACATTTATTTAGGATGATTTTTCTTCTTGAATATTCATGAATTTCATACCCAGTTTAGATTTTTCCAGGAGCTTTGCTCTCTGGATAAATAGTAGCTTTCATCTGATGGATCACTTAGAGTCAGATACAAATTTTCTGGAAGACCACCTTTCTTTTGGTGAAACCTGACAGAGTTTAGTATGGACTGACTATGCTTAGGACCTTTGACCTAATTGAGGTCCTAACTGAGCAGCAAGGAAATTAACTGTCCCATTTGAGCAGCTATGCCCCTATTTTGAGTTTTGAGAAGGACAAGATTTCCATTATCTCATCCTGAAATGTTGAGTTTAGGGTTTCTGTTGTGACTCTTTTTTTCCTTTGAAATACCAGACTCATGTTGTGCTTGGAAACAAAGAAGTTGAAAAAAGATTTCATCAACACCTTCACATAAGGGTGTATTTCAAGCTTGTTCAATAAAAGACCTCACAGTGCAAGTCCTTGTCCAGAAAGATAACAGCCTGAGTTCAATGTGCTCAGGGAATACTGGGAATACTAATTAATCTCTTCATTCAGATTTTTCTGCTTTTCATTGTTTCCGGGTTTTTTTTTTGTTTTGGTTTGGGTTTTTTTTATTTATTTGTTTGTTTTGTTTGATTTGGTTTGCGTTGGTTTTTTGGTTGTTCTTTTTTCTTTCCCCAAGAAGTCTGAATATTTAGCATGTTGCCAACATTCTTTGTGGTTTCCCAGAAGAATTTGACTGTTTCATAATGGCTTGGAGAAAGTCCGTTCATCTCGTATTTATTTCAAGTACTTTTCTTCCAAATGAAGTATTCAGACAATGTGAAAGCATCATCTGTGTGTTCAGACAAATACTGTTCATACCTAAAAACTCTGTGACAGTGGAAATCAAGTGTACTTCACTAGCTTCAGAATAATGGAGCCATTGAAAAATCTTCAAACCAATATGAGCACAAAGAACAGTCTTGACTTCTGAAGTTCTGTGCAATAAAAAGCTTAAGTCATGGTTGATGAGATGTCTCAGAGATGTTAGCAGTGTCAAGCAACTGGCAATTGGTTCCTGTAGCAGAAAATAACAAAGGCAACTCAGTGCTATAAGCAGTAGAAGCTGCCTTATCTGTTGTTAGAATTGTAGTTTCCTCCATTTTAATCATCATGTATTGTGAGTGAATTTGTTTTAGGTAAGAATGGTACAGGCTAATGTGCGCACAACTTCTGGGCAAACTCAAGTATTTAGACGGTCACTTGGTTAATGCAATTGCATTAGTTGAGAAAAGTTTGGAACGTGGCAGGATGAAAAAGGGGAATAACCTATGTCATGAAGGGCTATTGAAAACAGAGACACCACCTCTGGCTTAGGAGTCTTTTGGACGCAAATTGCTAAAGGATGGGAAAATTTTGTTGAAAAGTATTAATGTGCAGCTGCCCCTTGCATTGCTGTTGCCATTGGTGGAGACAGGGTGCCAGGCTTTAACAAAGAACTGCTCTTTGGTCTGACCTGCTGTGCCTTTTCATTCACATCTGCTTTTATATTTTGTCTGTGCAAAAGAATTGTAGCAAAGAATAGGCTACAAAGAAATTAAATTGCATTGTGTTAGTCTGTAAGGAGCAGACCTTGGCCCCCGCCAAGATTTTATTCAGTTCTGTGTGTTGATATAGTTGGTGATGAACGCTAATATATGTGAGGCATGAGCAGAACACATAAATACTTCCTATGGTCTTTGATTGTTGCTAGGAAAAATTGCCTAAAGAAGTGAAATCTTTTTGTTTACCTTGAAGCATCTCTCTGGTTCTAGATGATTTTGTTTTAGCACTGAAAACTATTTAATTCTGCTTTAATTTTCCCCCAAGTAGGCTGTAATCTTTCCATGCACTTCAAGCAGAGACAATAGGTAGTTAAACCTTACGTGTGGCTGATTCTGAATACTACTGCAGATACTTCTTTGCAAACTAGAAGAGTCCTTGGATTGTGGAAGTGAGCAGTTTCTGTTTATTTTTGCATGTCCTTGCAAAAAACAGACAACTGACAAATGCTTCCTAATAAAGTGTTAAGAATAATAAACAAGAAGTAATATAGATAAATAGTCTGAGCTTCTATTTGATATTTTTTCATTCTAGTGTTCTTTGAATCCAAGAAAGGGATATGTTCAGTGGTGGTAACTCAAGCAGATTTATTGTATGCTGACCTTCCAAATGATAGCAACCGTGCAATTCTTGAAAGGGTCTGTCTTTGAAAATAAGCGTCACACAGCTAGAAATTTTGCTGATGGTGTAAAAAAAGCAAAATATATTTTTTCTTCATCGTCTTTGGTCTTGTAGGAATCACCCCATTTGTTCCAGAGTAGATGAGCACCACTCCAAAGGCCTTGGCAAGTGAGAGGAGTCCAGGGACATAGACTAGTCAGTATGACCCTCTTGCTTCAGTAGATATCCCTTAAGCTCTGTTTAAGCTGGGAAGTTCTACCACTGTCTCACCATGGATTGTGCAAAAAATAGCTGTCTGTGTTTGCAGATCAGGTTTCCCTTGGAAAGATGAAACACAGAATGTAGTGGAGCTCTCTGTGGGCAAAGCGGTGATTGGAAACTTTTGTCTGAGAAATAGGCATCAACTCCACAAGAAACAGCAATTACTTTGTACTCATTTTCTTACTAAGTATTTTCTTTCTATGGTAAGTACTTCAGTATTCTGGCCATTTATTAAAATACAGACATTCAAAAAATATAGGAACTTCATCATTATTATAATGCCTCTTAAGTATTAATTCTCTCTCCCTTCTTTATCTTTCATCATCTTTTCAATCTGTCTGTTCTTCATACCAGGAACTGAAGTGAATGAAGCATGAATATTACACTTAAAATGAAAAAGTTAGACCTCTTTTCAAGTAGTGTTTAGGGTTTTCATCTTGCTGAGGGTTTTAAAGTGGGGTCCTTACTACAGGAACATTTATTCTAGAGTAAGCAATTTGGTTCAGGCAAAATTTGAGATGTCTGGGGAACTGTTAATTTTGGGTTTCCTGATAAAAGGCGTGTGATGTATGTGATTTTTAACCATTTCAGATTCCAGTCACAGTGTGGCCTGTCATTGAAGACTTGGTTAACTCTTTCTCCTCTTTTTACCCAGGATATCAAGTCTTCACTCTTAGATCATCACAGATCCTTCCAGTTTTGTATCATTTTTTGTTCCTTTGGTATAGGCACTAATCTTATTTTCAGTGTGGTGCAGCCCATCTAATTTTTTTTTCTATTCTATCTTTTTGACTTTCCTCCGACTTCAAGTGAAAATGGGTAGAGGACAAGTCTGCCCAAATTATCTGGTGTCAGATGCAAGAGTCTCTTCCAATCTTCCTTTCCACTGGCACTTACTGGCTGAAGATATAGAATGATGCAATGTATAAAACCTTTTTTGTTGTATTCTGCATATCTGCAGAGGTTCAGCTCCTCCAGACTTTCACTAGTTCAACTCTTCAACTTAAGATTATTGTCTTCAATTTATTTCTGCTGCTGGTACAGTGTTCAACTACTACAACCCAATATGCCCGAAAAAAATTCTCTTTATCTGGTGACACATTTCCAACAGCTTTTGCCCAACAGAACACTCACTTTTACAGAGCTCCTCCCCTGGATGTTTTTGTGTGCCTGGACTGAGGGCCCACTGAAGGGTACAACTGACTGCTATAGGGAGAACAGTTTGGCTGCAAGATAAGAAAAGCAGTCTAGACTGATCTGTCTCAGCATACAGGATAAGATTATTTTGCCTGTCTAAAGTTCTGTTCCAAACATTTAGTGCTTATTTACATTTTCAGTGATGATCTCTTATTTCTTCAAGGATTTTTATGTGAAGCAATCAGACTCCTCGAGCCTCACAACCTCCTACAAATTGTACTTTGCTTGAGATTTTAGGTCCTGTGCTCAGGGCTGTGAGCCTCACTGAAGTAATTTCCTTTCAGTGGAGGAAGAATTTCCATGTTCCTGATGAAGAATTTTAATGTGCAATAGCTGAAGGATTTATGTTTATTCTAGTATTAGGTGCTTTAACATTTCATACTGCGGGGGCATTTGATGCAAGTTGTGTGTCAGAAAGATGCGGGACTATGTTGGGAATACTAAAGGCTGATGTGGACCATTTTAAGATATACTTCGTTGTTGCAGAATCAATCAGTGCCTCTCTTGGGATAGATTTGTGCATACCATGAGAGTTACCCCAAAATATCTGCAAGACTAAACTTGTGGACTGTTGCACTGAGAACCTGTCATACAGTCTTGCACACATCTCTTAGACCACTTTTTTGCTTCTACAGGCACATTTTTATTGCTTGTAGACAGTCTGCCAAGGAGTCTAATGTTCGAGGAAAGTGAGACTGTGTCCAGAAGCATTTTAGAAAACCTTGTTGGAAAGTGGTATAGCTGGAGTCACTGTGTTGAACTCTGATCCTCCCTGAAATAAGAATACAACAGAAAAAAGTTTAGAGGAGGCAATGAAAATAGGCTGTGTGAGACAGAGACAGAAAGGTCAGGATATTAGATGCTGTGAAGGAACAAACAAGGGATGATACTGTAGGTATAAGCAAAATTTTCCTTAGGTTGTGCAAAAGCATGAGCTCAAGGGAGTTCCCAGTGAGGTTAAAATGGCAATACCCCTCAAACTGATTAAATGAGTCTCTCCAAAAAGTACACAGACTTTCAGAACTCATTACTCAAGAAAATGTTCTAGCAGGAGTTGAATAAGAATTTCTGCTGCTACCTTAAATAGAAATAATATGCAAAAGGTTATAAAACTTCATGTTCCAGGATGAAAGTCAGCCACTTCCTATTTAGGGTCAGGAAGACACTTCCTCTGGAGGTACACTATTAAGACTTGTCCATTACATGATTTTTTAGCTTTCTACCTCAATCCAAATACTGTCAGTGACAGTGTTTCACTAGATTAGCCGCTGTTTGGCAACTGCTAGTCCAACTTGTTCTAAATTTAAACACCTTTTTCAAATGTCTCATACCTTGCTGCCCTAAAACTCTTATTTTGTCATACACAAGCATAAGAAACAAGAGGAAATAGTTTCCCTGCTGATCTGAACACATGTCTACTAACTTGTTTAATTAGGATTGTGTGTATAGAGACTGTTTTTTGATTTCTTTTCCCCTAAAATGCTGTAGGCTAAATTCCTTCCACCCTGGGTAAAAAAAGCCAAATTGAATCAGTAGTCCCTAATTTAGTACCAGCGTATTCGTACCTTTGAGAGCAACAAAACACTCCTATGTTTTTTCTCTGGTACTTACCATGAGTGGCAAACTCCCAGTTAATGACATTACTGACTCACCTTCTGTCTGGCCTTACTTGAGGAGGTAGAAGTGGACGGGACATCATCAGAATGGACAACAGCAAGTGGATGTTTCCTGATAACCCACTAAGAGAGCATCAGCAGTCATCAGTGCAGAAAGCAGAAAAACACACTTAATCCTGTAAGTATGAGGAAATCTGCTGTCATTTTCCACAGAATAACCTCAATCAACTGAAAATTGTTTCAGCCAGTTTTTTAAGCAGTAAAATATTAAGTAAGAGCAGTCTTTCAGAGACACTGATTTCCAATCTGCCTTAAAAGGTAAATATGAAGGCTATGTATGTCACCTCCCCTGAAATACTTGGAAGGAAGAATCTTGTTTATGAGGTAAGCATCCTCTTTTCCTTGATCCTCTACACCAGATAATCTCTACGATCTCTCCATCACTATGTTGGCAATGGCACACATATTTTGGGCTGTATGGCAAAGCTGATGAAAGTTGTGGCATAGAAAAGGCTTTGGTACACTAATAAAGCTGTATATCTGGGTGGTAAAACTATATGGGATTATAAATTTTATTAGGTAGATTAATTACAAGGTTGTAGCTATCACTCCACAGTTATCACAGTAGTCTTTCTTATTTTTCACTCCCTTGCATAGACTTTGCCATATTTAAGTCTCACTCTCAAGAGTGAATTTGTTTTCCATGTGGAACACTAAAATGAACTCTGATGAACCATTATGCTACTTTGAAAAGTAGCATCTCCTTCAAAATACAGATATATTCCTATGGATTTATGCAGTCAATAACTCAAAATAGCTTGTGATTACCACAGCACAGCAATCACGGACATAGTCATTCCCACAGAAGGTCTTTGTTACGTTTGAAAAATGGAAATTTGGAACTCAAAGGATCTGGTTCTTGTTTACATGGCTGTGCCAAGAAGCCTTATAGTGGTTGCAGATGACATCGCACGGACCTCCTGGTCTCAAGCGCCGAGGCCTGGGACTTTCACAGCATTGCCTGGCTCAGACTTCCCACAGCGTATGACGCGTCTTCTGGCCTGGGCAAAGCAGAGCCCTCTCATCCTTTCCTGAGGGCACCATGTGGAGCCCACCTGTGCCCTAAGGACCCTTTGATGAAATACTTCCACTGCTTTCTCCTGGTAGTACAATGTGAATTCTTAATATTGTCTCACCTCCATGTTACTATCTGATTGACTTTTTTTCCAGGATCTGGCTATGTCATGATTTCATATGTGTATGTGCATTTCATCACTTGAAATGCTGTATAAGGTTACATTTTTTCACACACAGGGAAGTGTGCTTACCTGATTTTTATGCACTGGGTTTCCACTCATTTAGAAGCAGTGCCTCCTTAGTGTGAAGCAGCACTTCTTCAAAAAGTGTTAAGCCAGGTCATTAGCTGTAACAGCAATTTTTATTTCTCATTAAGATTGTTCATTGCTCCAACCGTAACTTGTAAGTAGAGATGCCTTTAATTTGCAGCCCCCTGGAGCAGGCGTTTTGATCCTTTACCTCTGATACCTACTTAGGACTACTTCAGGTTACTAAGTTCTGATAAGAGCATTTTTAGGTAATTTACCCACATGGTAACAAATTTTTCATGGAGTGCTGCCTGCTGGTATCCCAGCATTTGCCACCCAGTGGTTGGTATATCAAAATAAACCCAAAACATGTCTGTTTTCTCATTAACTTTAAAGGGGACTTAAAACGACTAGCTGATTTGTAGAACAGCAGTCAGATGATTTGCAGTAAGGTAAATTACAATTGAAAGGGCAATGGGTACATAACTGGACCCTGTGAAGGGTCCACAAAGCCCTTCTGTATTTGGTGGTTGTCATCTTTGGAGGATGGAAGCATGCACAAGTATTGCTGGAGACCAAAATAAAACTTTTCGGTTCATGTATTAGGCTTTCTTATTACAAAAAAATTAAATACATTTAATGGGCTAAAATATTTAATCTGGCTTTTAGCTTAATATCTGTTTATATGGTGACAATGTCCATCTCCACTATATCATCTTCCAGCTGTAATATTTTCTTCACTTCACATCCAACTCACTGAAGTCATTTGCCATGGAAGGTTTTGAAACATTATTTATGGGTCCATTCTGTCACCCCCAGACAATATTCTGAGATGATGTAATACATCTGCACATAACATTTCTGTATTTTTCTATGCTTTTCTATTTTTTCTCTACTTTGTCCTTTAAAAAATATAAAATACAATAGTTATTTGGTGTTAGAATTCTGTAAAAAGACATGTAAAAGCTCTGTTCCATTTCTGATGTTTTTAGATTAATTCCTATAGTGCAAAAGGTCTAAATAAGTTCCGATCAATTCAATTGAGTGTATAAGACAACTTCATACTTCTTACTGTTTCTTATATCTGGATTTGTGATTTCAAAGTGCTTTTGAGACTGTTTTCATTGTTAGGAAGAGAAGCTACTTTTTTTAGAGTTCTTCAATGGCTGAGTTCACAGTTAGCATGACATATGAGACTCATTTCCTCATTTGTTACTATTTTAAATGTACACTTATCCTCCCACTCTTCCTGAAAAAGTTCTGTTTCTTGTAGATTCTCTGCCCAAAAGCCTCTATAAAAGCTAACATAGCTCCTTAATCTGGCAGACAGTGGGCAGTGCCTTTGCATAGTGAATAGGAACAGCTGATGCCTGTGAAGGTCATATCTCCGTGGGCATTTGATAGGGGTTCCTGTGGCAATACTGTGCATGTTGTATGCACCAGCCAGGCACTCTAGGCTTTCTTATGGTCAGTGGCGAGGAATGGGCACTTTTTGGGTGCATTTCATCCACACCGAAGACAGACAGGTTAAAGATGTGAATGGGTTGTTCTCTAACTGTAAAAGGAAAGTTAGGCATCCTCTGCCTCTGAGTTTCTCTCATTTCGCGGTTCTGAACTCAACCCCTGCCTGGTTCCAGGCATAGCTCAGAGATTCTCAGACCTGCAGTACCTACCTGCAACTTTGGTACAGCTTCCAGAAGTGACTAGGGTGCAATGCCCAGACATCCTACTTGGTGGAAATGAGTATTATTCACTTTATGGGGCTGCATTTCCAGAGTTCATGGATTCTTCTTTCACTCTGAGCTTTGCACTGTGGAAATGCTCAAATGTAGAGGCAGTTCTGCACTTAAAATATTTTTAAATGTTTGCATGCATTACACTGGTTGGAAGTACAGTGTTTTTTATCTCACCTGCCTCTTCTTTTATGTATCAGTGCTATTGTGTGATCTCCTGGACTTTGGAGATTTGCATATGCAAAACTCTTACCCTGCGGTTAGTCATTCTTACAAAACTGCAAGCAGCCACAGTGTATGAAGAATAAGAAGTAATGAAGTAACAAAGGATAAGAATACTGATTTGCAGAGTTCTATTTAACGCAAACTTGCCAAGTGTGTCTTCGTCTAGAGATTTAATGAAATCCAAAGTTGTTTGTGATAACCATATAATTAAAAGGAAAATGTTCTCTTATCTCGTGGTCAATGATGTATTGATGTGGTTGGTTGTAGCAAATTAAGTTGCATCTGAAATTTTGTTTCCTTCATCATGTTTGCTGGAAGACCAACACAGAGTGTTTTAATGTGTTTCATTTTTTAACTTTACCTGATTTCTTTTGATTTCTATTGCTTGTGGTTTGTAAAATCATTCTGATTTTTTTTTTTTTTGTTTTGCCTTGAATATCTGATATACTCACAAATCGAATTTCACAACATTTTATCATTCCTATTTCACATGTAAATCACTGTTTTCTCCTATTGTCTTTTTAGGAAAGTATCAGGAAAGTAATGCTTAACCTCTGAAGAGAACTGTCTCCTAAACAGAGAACTATCTTCTGTCTTGAAGACAAAAGAGCTACTTTCCAGTTGCTTTAGAACAAATGAAGTTATACAGTCCTTCTAGCTTTTGGGTTTTTTTTTCCCCCCTTTTTTTTTTTCCTGACAGAATCATAGGTAAAACAGTGGATTTGGTTCCCAGGATTTTCTGAAATGGAACAGTGGTATAGTTTTTCTCCTTTAGAGCTTTTATGAAGGAAAATGCCTCCCAGAAGGGGAAAAAAAAACACTGCCAAAATTTCTATACCACTTCTATACTTTTTCAGGTGATGCTTCTGCTCATAGTCTCCCATATTGATTTTATAGTCCAGACTCTCTCAGTGGTAAGTCTACTTGATAGAGTTATTTCCCTAAAATATAGCAATTAACTGGCTAATGGTGTTCTTAAGATTTAACAATTAAGTACAGTTGTCCACTACCTAAATCATACATGATTTTAATATAAACTCTGTTTTTTCTAATTAATCTTTTCCTTGTCCTATGTGAATGTTTAATTAAAGCAATTCATTTTGGGTAAAAATGGGAGACAAGTTATGAGGAATGCACGAGTCCAAGCTAAGCTCAGCAGCACTATGTTGATTGCATAGGACATGGTCAAGGCTCTTCAGTGATTCTCTTACTACAGAAGGAAAGGTTTGGGGATTTTTCAGAACTCATGCTTTGCTGATCTGCAGGAGAGCTGATGAAGATATGAATGGAAGCACCAGTACTGACAACAATCTTGGTTTGAACTGTAAAATAGGCTTTCCTCTTTAATTTTTCAGTGCTGGTAGTTTAGAGCAGAGTGGTTGTCAGGTTATTGGTGTTACAGAGGCTTCTTGAGAAAATAAACTAGAAGCAGAGGGAATAAAGGTACAGATGCAGACATCTGAACAAGAGCTTCATCTTCCGATACAATTAATGGATTAGAACACGCCTGACTATTAGTGCCTTACTCTGAGCTGTCCTTGGGAATGAATTTCCCCTTTCCACTGACTGCCAAGGGAGTTAGGGAGACTGGTTTTCTAATTTAGGCACCTAAGTCAGGTACTGACAATTAGTAAAACAGGAATGGTGACATAGTAATGGGTTTGTTCTTACGAATTTGCCTGTGAGATGTGCTGGCCAGTAAATACTTACTGACAGTGGTGTTGATGAGGACTCACCAGGTTTTGGGCAGGAAATTGGAGCCGACATCTTGATGCTGCCAAACTCTGGAATCCTGAATTCACTGGAATTGGTATTTCATCCATTGCTATGCAATGCAGCAAGACATACACTCCTCCTGTTCCAACTATCCTGATTGGTACCGTCTGCAAGCACTTTGGAATGTGTAGGGAAAAGATGTTCTGATCTACAATTTCAGTTTACCCCACTTGCAGAGAAGGAACTCAATTATCTCCTTTATTGCAGGGAAACACAGAGGTGAATGGAAGATGTTACTAAGAAATGAACATGGAAAGCAATTTGTCGTTTTCATGTCCAAGTCTGTATGACAGTGGCACTTTCTTAATTGAAAACTGTGTTTTTCTGCAAAAGAAAAAGAAAGTCTCTCTTTTCTACTCCACAGAGTTCATTTTGTTTGCTAGAGTAAAGTCTTTGAAGAGACTTCAATGATTATTGAAGTCTGCTCTTACTGAGAATTTCCCCTGAATCTCTTAGCATATAATTAAACGGTGGTCTGAGTAACTGATTACTATTAGCTGTTATTGGACCTATCCTCATATTTTCCTTGAGGTCAGAGGTCACACAAAAAACCAGAGGTCACGGATTTACTAGAGTTTTCAACTCAGAGGGAGACAGATTGCCAAAGGGTACATCTGAGGGCATGTCTGGCCTGTGCATGGTGTTAAAAATCCTTGCCTTGGGTCTGTGTAGCTGGATATGTGCACAGGGACCAGTGTGATGCCAAGGGGAGGCACTAGCTTGAGGCCCAGAAGCAGAGCACCTGCAGTGCTACCTTCAAGGTGTCTTGTCCATCTTTTGGAAGCAATGTTGCAGGTGCAGATACTTTGTTCCTGGCTTCAGATCTGATGTTTTCAGGGTTGATTTGGTGATCTACCAGAATACTTTGTGCACACATCCCCATTGTGCAGATATATTCTCCCCAGATTTTAATGTAAAACTGTTGGGTAGGAGCTAACAGTGACTCATCAGGATTAAAGTTATGCCTTGTTCCTTAAGAGAATAAGAGAAATTTTGATGGAGTTATCCAGCAACTAAAATATTCACACTTGAATAAAGGAACTTCTCGCAGATATTGCCAGAAAGAATAAGACAGCTGGCATAAAACAGTACACAGCAGATTGTCTACAAATTGCCCTTAACTTTTACTCAAGTCACCTTCTAATCCTACCACCACCACTGAACTCTGACTACCATCTTAAAACAAATACATTTGTGGAAGAGGGATCAGCTACTAATCAAGGCTTTCTTTCCCTAATTCTGCATTTGTACCTGCAGGTGCTGTTTTGGCTGTCCTAGCAAGGCGAGATCAGAGAAGCACCTTCCTTATGTACAGGGGAGATTAGTTGCTGGGAGGATATACTTTTTTGAAGTAATTTTCTTCCCTGAAGTTGACTTGCATGAGTCAGCCAGATCCAGAAAAGGCAGAGCATGTGGGTGTGAGAGGTTTGCAAAAGATTACTGCACTCTCTCAATATTCTGTGTTTCTTGTCATCTGTCTGTAGTTTCAGAAAATCAAAAAATTACCTCGGAATGGGAAGCAAAGCACAGTTCTTAAATCTTTATTTTTCTAGTGTCCTTTCATTTTCTGAGGAGGTTTTCTGGACATATATGTAGCTGACTGTCTTAAAAAAAATTTGAGATGTGGTTTATCCAGAGAGGATGGCTTGAGTTCCTCCCTCAAAACACGATGTTTGGCTTGACTTGCAGGGAAACAGAGAGATGGGGGTTTGCATCTTCTGTCTGGGGAAAACGCTCCTCAAGATGCTGTTACTGTTTTGGTTTTGTTTTTTTTTTGGCGGGGGGGGTGTTACTCTGTGGTTTACTCAGGAGTCTTTGGGAAGGCTTTGAATATTAATTATTATTTAAAGGTGGCCACCTGGGACAGGATGACCAGCAGCTTCTAAATGAAGGGAACAGATGCAGATACCATTTGGTTACCTGACAAGGCCAGTGTAGGTAGAAAGGGGAAATAAAGTTGGTGTGGAGACACAGCTGAGTTCCCCAAAGAGGGAAAACTTCGCAATTTAGAAGTGTTTGGTGGCAAAAAAATAATATCATATGGCCAATACCAAGAGGTGGGAACAAAAGATATGTTTTTCTCTGCATCCATGGATGAGGAAAGAGGAAAAAGCTTCAAACTGTTGGCTGTTTATTCAGGGACATAGTGAATGCCAGGGAAAATGAACTGGGAAGCAATAGCGGAGAAACACCCTGGAGTATAGAGTAATGAGAACTGGGTAAAAGAAAAAAGTTTTGCAGCACAAAAGAAGACAGAAGACACAGGTGAGAAAATATGAGAGGAAGGAGAACATAGGAAAAGGGACGTAAGAGATGATTATTTACTTTCAGAGAGGGAAAAGGGAAGAAAGAATAAGACTGTTAATGGTAGCAGTGAAGAAAGAGGCTAAAACTAGAAACAGAAGAAAAGGGATTTTGTGAGAAAAGCAGGTTCAAAGAAATGTTCTTGGAGATCAAGCAGTAAGTAAATTTAGCAAAATATTAGAAAGAAAACTGTGAGAGTAAAAAAGAAAGTTGCATAAGGCAGAATTAATAAGGAGAGTGAAAGAGAAAAGGAGAACAAAGTCCAGGGATAGAATTTCTATGCTCGAGAAAGTTGTTTCTGACCTATTTTGATACAAAGTGTCTTTAGTATATTGGACAGACAGTACCAAGGGAACTTTGTGAGGATTGGGGAAGCCAATCTGGCTGACCCTAAAAGATAGTGATGCTGGCTGAAGCTCTGTAATGGGGAGAGAAAAAGGTGGTTCTGAATTGTCAATCCCAGCAAGTAAGCCTCACTGACTTTTGCAACCTTCTGTAGGACCTTTTACCAGGCCCTCTCTGCCAACGCAGGGGTCAGGTTTCAGCTTTTAAGGTACAAAAACAGTGTCTCAAATCACACGTAGAAACCTGGTTAAATCAAATACTACCTGGGCTATACAACCTTATTTGCCAAAATGGGATGAAGTGAATAGGCTTACCAGAATGGTATGTATTGACCACGGGGAAGGAAGAAGAAGGGAAAAAGAACAGAATAATAAAATAATTTAAATGAAAAGGGCTTTTGCACACCTCCAAAATACAACTCGTACTGCAACCCCAGGCACCTTGATGGTGTTCTACACGACTCACTCCAGTATATCAAAGTCTGATTTGGACTGAGGAGCCTGAAATCACACACAGTATTCCACATGAGGTTTTGCAGCAGAGGAAGAGACTTTGGGGCTTAGGTGCAAAAAAATACCCTGAAGGTTATCAGGAGAGCACAGATGTAAAATATTGGTAGATATTCTTTTATTAAACTTTCAAAATCCAGGCATTTCCATTTTAGCATAACCGCATTCAGTATTGTAACTCTGATCCAAGAAAAACACTCTTCTAATAGTCTAAAATCAAGCAGTTTGAAAACGATGTCCACTTAAGAGGTAATTTCTCTTATTTGATGTTTAACAGCTTTCTTTTCTCAGATTCCAGATGGCTGTTTGGAGGGAAAGGAAGTTTTGACGTATCACATGGCTGATATTATGGAGATTGAAAATAGCAAAATGTATCAGCTAAATTTAGCATTACCTTGTGCTCAACTGTGCTGCTGCTTATCTACTCTTTTACTATGAAATAATACAGTTTAGTGTCATATATGAACCTGCTTTTGATCAAAAAACCCCCTCATACTGGAGGCAAGAGAAAGGTCTATTAAACATAGAAGTCACAAAATGACTCAAGATATTTGTCTTTTTCGAGGATACTGTTAGAGTGCGGAGCCAAAACTTTGTTGAGAGGCTGCCCCGAGGCCCCTCGGGGTTACATTTTTTTAAAAGGCAGCCAATAACCCTCGCCTCCACAATGGCAAAACTCATTTCACTGACTCATCTTTCCAATAACAGTCACATCATCCCTTTGAAAACAAGCAAACGCAATGACAAAATCCAAACAATTTCTTTGAATGGAGTGTCGGTGAGAGACTGAGCTTTTTATTTTACCTACTAGCTCTACAGTGACAGAGGTCCCTGTGAGGGCACCTTAAGGGGTGGGGGAATGGACAAGAAATAAAATTGTGGTAGGTGCTACCTTATGGTATGAGTATCCCTATACCCTAAAGCAAGCCCTACTGTTATCACAGGGAACTTTTGCACTGCATTACCCAATGCATACCATTTGCATTCCAAATACCCATTACATAAATATTTGTTATCCTCGCTTGCTCTGCTATGAGCTGTGTAAGCTGTTTAGGGCTGTGCCTCGTGATCTGGACACTGGGTTCATTTAGCCATGTTCGGTTCCTCTTGCCTGTGACTTCTCCCGTGACTTTTGACCTTTAATGAAGCTTCTCTCTACTTCAGCTCACAACTCATAATACAGAAGACAGGGTTCTTGCTGGCCAAAGAAAGAGCTATTAACCCTTATGAAGATCTTGCAGAGCCAGGTGGGAGACTGTATTCAGAGGATTTAGGAAGACCTTAAATCTGCTAGATTCAAGGGTTGATATATTGTGTAAGGTCAGACAGCTCTCTTTGACTGGGGATGTCCCCTTACCAGGCACACACATACCCACCAAGCAACGAGAAAAAGGATCTTTCTCCCTACAAAAATACTTACATGCATTAATACTCACATACTTACAGCAACCTGGTTTAGTGGATGGTGTCCCTACCCATGGCAGGATGTGTTGGAACTAAATGATCTTTAAGGTCCCTTCCAATCCTAACCATTCTATGATTCTATGATTTACCAGGCTTTCTCTCAGAAAGTTATAGAAATATCCACTTTTAATGTCTCCTGTGGTCCAGTTAATAAATTTCTGAACACTGTGCTCACAACAGAAATATTGCAAGTTAGATACAATGTATGATAGGTATGAGGTTGCATGCAATTTTTTTGCGTAGTCTAGCGTACCTGAAAGCATCTTTGACCAACAACTGCAGACAGATCAGTAGATGTGCTGCTGGCATGTATACCTGAGGACGAGCTGCTACATCACAGGAAAGATTTAAGATCCTTTGTAATCTGGTCATGTTAGTATGATTTGCTCTTGGCCTTGTAGGAACTGAATAATAACCTGTCTTACAGAAAGGACGCTGTGAAGATACACTGTTTTTTAACCACCTCCACTAATGCATATGAAAGATGAGATGGTATCTCACACCATCAGTGTAGCAGAAATCAATGAGCTTACATTTCTTCACTGTGGTATCTACCAGCACCAAAATGCAGGACACAATTTTTACCTTCTCCTGAGCTGACATCAGTGTGTCCATTTTCACAGTGATATTTCTTGAGAAGCAGAGAGACGATTTTCAGGGTGTTGAGGTGTTTGTCATCATTCCTTTTTTTATGGATTTTTCTTTGAATTTAGGTTCACAAAGTGAGGGATGAGAAACACCACTGAAACATGGAGAGAGCAAAGGCATTACTTTTTCAGTCTCAGGGTCTTTCTCAAGATATTTTAAGATCAAGATGTTTTCAGTACATGGCAAAATAATTGGAGGTGACGTTTATCCTTTACAGAAATTTTCAAAGAGGCCTGGCTATTTTCATAGTGCTTACTTTAGAACTGAGCCAGTTCCACACAGAAGAAAGTTTAAAAGAAAAGTTTGTCTCTTTTCTCAGTGCTTATTCTTTTGTAGGCTTCAGGAGCAGTTGCTTGAAACCACGATTTTGCAGACAGCATGAATATTATGCCAGCGCTGGCAACAATATATGACATCATTGTTCCTCGGACGGTGTTTTTTTGGGTCTCTTTGTGTGCTCTTGTGGGGCCCCTTAGTCCCCCGCCCACACCTGCTGCCGTGTTTGCTCTGAGGGATGGAAAGATTGATTTTGTCTAATTTTACCACCCACTCTGAAGTTGCTCGTTCATAACCTCTGCTGAGACTCCTTTACTTCATGCCAGATTTTGTGAATGGCAAAGCTGCCTAAAAGGCAGCTTCTTAAATGTTGAGCCCCTTCTTTATAGAAAATTCCTTACAGAAAAGTAAACCAATCACCCTCTGAACTCACTATATGTATGGTGGTGGCTTACATGGTTTACTTAATTTTCCTCTCAATTTTGATGCCTACTCACGTATTTGTATGCATGCACGTGCACACACACACACACTCACATTTTGGGGACTAGCATGGCAATTCAATGTCCTAATTCTTATCCCCTCTCTGAGCTGTGAAATTGTTAGCAACCCTTGACAAATCAATATCACAGGCATCTGACTGGGAATCGTTGAAACTAAAACCCAAAAACTGAAGCTCCAGGTGCTTTACAAACCCCATCTATTTCTGCATCAGGCATCCACATCTCATATTTTGAGGTCTTTCCAAAGGCACCACAAAGAGAGCCTTCGCTTTTTAGAAAAGAAAATAATGCAAGAGTTTTTTGAAAAAAGTATTAAGTTTTCTTAATAGTGAAATAAAAAGATAGAGCCTGGAGAATCTCTGTAGGACTTATCTGCATCCAGGTCCTGTTCTGTTTCCCTTGGGAAATAGGGATCATGTTGTATTTCCTGAAAGCCATGCACCACACTGAGCAAAATAACATTTCAGCCTGGTAGGAGTTGCCTATGTGTTTTGTTACAGCCTGCAGAGATTCATAACTACAGCAGCCCTGCTACCTGTGCTCTGGCTTGTAGGACCTGAGGTTAGGCTGCCTCTGGCTCCCTGCTGCTGCTACCCTGCTGATAGAATTGCAGGAATCCCCACTCTGCCAGTTTTTGGGAGCTGCCAGACCTAAATAACCCTAGAATTGAACAAGAAGGGAACTGAACTAGTAATCAAGAGCTTTGTGATGTGGGGGCTATTCAGTCTTGCCTTTCCCCAACTGAATTTGGTCAGTACCAGACAAGTTGTTAAAAGTGTCACAGGACGTTTAAAGGGCAAACATTAGTCATTCTGGTGCAGAGCAGTGTGGTGAGACTAATACGAGGCTTGATTCATAACCTGGATTAACAGAGGATACTTTTCAATGTGAAGGTAAAAGGGGCAGCTCTAACACGAAAGAGTATGAAACACGTAACAATTGTTCCTCTGCTGTAGAGAAATCAGTTTGTGGCATATGAAATTGAATTAAGATGACAGTGCCCATCATCATGTGAAATAACATGTGACTTGGTGTTGGCAGTTATCTCCATCACGGACAGAGTCTTCACACAGATGTTCTCTGCTTTATGGAAATCCTAAAGTTGGGAAAGATGATTAAAAGTCTCTTTAATCTTGATACATTTTGCAGAGGAAGACTTCATGCTAAAACTGCTGGCCTGAATGAGAGCTGAAAAACAAAAATTACTTGTTTCGAAACTCTACTGTGAAAAACACAGCAGATTTGCCCTGTGCTTTGAACAGTTCTACAATGAATGGTGACATTTGATAGGCTTCTCACTGTGAAGGGAAATTTAACATAACTGTGCTGGCATCTTAAAGGTCAACTGTCCCTCTCTGACACTCCCATCTCTAGTAAGAGAGCTGGCATCACTGCATGTGGGAACAGTCATGTTCTTCTTGGGGTCTGCCCCTAAAAAGCCCTCACTATTGTGCGCAGTTGCATGAGTCCATTAACACAACCCTCTCAAATTACCATCACTTTCCTTTAAAGATCATTTAAAGATCAAGTATACTTTAATCCCATGCAATTCTGCATTCCTTTTCATTTTTAGTGTGGAAAATGCTTTGCATCAGAAATACACTGAGGTTGCAGAAAAAGCTCATAGGATCATAGAAATGGTGGTTGCAAAGGGCTGTAGTCTGACCTCCCACTTAAGGTGGGAATATCATCAATGCTGGGTCTCCTCAGAAGTAGCTTTGTACAGTCAAGTCCTTGAAAAGCTTCAAGGCAGGAGATGCCACTGTGGGTCCTTGTTTCAATGCTGCACTACCTTTCCAAGGAAGAGGCTCTTCATGCCAGAGGCAAGAAATCCCATAGCAATAGAAGATTCCTTTGTTAATGGGGTTTTTTCTTTGTCACATGTAGGGATTCCTCCATTTGGGACACACTCAGCTGACTGGTACGAGTTGATGTTGCCTTTCTACAGTGTGAATTACAAACCTGGTATGAACTTAGATGGCTAAATTCATGCCTGCCTGATTTGTAGCAAACAAATCAGCTGTGCAATGATGTCATTAAAACACACTGAGAGCTTCTGTTTGCTTTTCACTGCATAAATAGGTGGGGGTCCTTGGAAGGGAGCATGGAATGACTCAGGAATTCACCTTGTGCAGTGTGGAAAACTTAGGGCCCTTGCAGTTTCTGTTGCAGGGGAGAGAAAGAGGCATCTAATTCCCTGTCTCTTTCTCAGATCTTTCACTGGGCAACTGTTTCCCTGCAGGGCAAAAAGGTGGTTCTTCAAACAGGTATCTAACTAGGACTCTGAATCTAAGCTCCCTTGATAGCTTTATTAGTTGCCACATATCAGCTGAGCTGCCTTCATCTACATGCATGAGTATATGGATGATGTTGTCATCTTCAGTGGTCAGGTGATGGGATCTAGGGATAGCTAATGCTGGATGGCATTACATGCCAGGGGGGTGGTCTAGGAGCATGCTGTGGCATCACAGCTCTCCTGCTGTCCCTGTGGTGTGGGAAGGTGCTGGTCTCTCTAGTGGAGGTGCTGGTGTCTCTATTAGAGGTGCTGGTGTCTCTATTAGAGGTGCTGGTGGCTCTACTGGTGGATTTTCAGAAGTGTGTTTCATTTCTTGCCCTTGGTTGTGCTGTGGTGTGGTGTGGAAATATTGCTTGCATTCTTAAGCAGCTGCAATGCAAGAGGGTTGCATCTCAGTGCTAAGTGAAAGGATCTCTTTATGCAGCTAATCTTGCAAAGTGCTATGGAGTTTGTCACGATGCTTAATTGCTACCTGATGCAGACCAGTCACTCAGCATAGTCTTTGAATTCAGAAGTTCCCTAAATACTTCACATGGTCTGGCTGGGGGAAAAAACAAACGAGAGTGCATAATGCAATCTAATATCACTACGTGAAATATAAATTTCCCTATAGGATGTACAAAAAAAATCTCAGCAAGCTTAATTTATTGTTGCTTGCATCTACATAGTTGCTTCTGCTTCTCCATTATGGGAGGAAGTGCCAAACTGCTCCCTCAGCCTGTCACTGCCTGTGGGGTGTCTCCTGCACCTATCTACATAGGAAAAGGTGCAAAACTCTTCTTTTGAGATGTCAGACTTGGGTTTTTGCACGTATAAAACTTGCAAGTATTATTGTTTGTAAAAAGCAGTAAGGGCTGCTATGATTTAGCCATCATTGAGTTCAAACCTTTAAATTTTCCCCATAGCTTGTGCTTTAATGCTCTGTTGAAGGGCTGTGCCTGCTCCTGGAGCTGTGTGTGCAATTCTTGTTGACTTTAATAAAACTGTATTGGGTATCTGAGACAGAAGTAATTTCATAATATTGTTTTCCTTTCTGCCCCATATTGCTGTATTCTGTAGCATCTGTTTAATAAGCTTCTTTCTCCCACTGGAGATTCTCTTCAATACACAGTGGACCAATGACTGAACTGACTTTTTTCATTTGAAGTATTTTAGCTGAATATTTGGGTCACAAAGAGTGAGATCCCAGACATGATTTTGCTTTATAGATGCCTACCTGCCTCTGTTGAATTCTTCACAGGACCCAGCTTGCAGTCTTCATCTGGAAAGTACATGTGGTCCTTTTTGTTTTTGTTTTCTAATGGCTGGAGAGATGGTTACACTCCACTTAAAGCTAAGTTTTAGACAACTCTGGAGCAAAAGCTGCTGATCAGATGAAATTCCTCTGTGGTCCACAACATGACTGTCAATGCGGGCTACAAAGGTGGGCTGTGTGAAAACCACCAGTTTGCTTTTCCCTGAGGCATGAGCTGGGATCACACCACTACGGGAGCCACTGTAATGTAGAAGAGCTCGAAGATAGAAACTACAGCCCCTGTGCCGTGACCTCTGTGTTTGTCAGGGAGCAACAGGGGTGTTGAAATGGCAGGGACCCATGGTCAGGTGGCCACACTTGCTGGAGGTTAGTTCCTTGTCACACTGGCAGCCCCTGCTTTGCAGCCCCTGTTGGATGGATGGAATTTGTGCCCAAGGCATGCAAGGAGCAATTATTCCAGTATTGAGTGGACAGCTGGCAAATACTTCTGCCAAGATTTCAGCTGGGGCTTCTTGACTGCTTTGCCTACAATTTCCTCCATTTTTGAGCACATGTGTAGTGCAGATGTCCACTTTCAGTCATCAACCTGAACATCAAGGTTTAAGGGTGTTTGTTTGCGTGTTCAGGCTCATTTGTTTCTGTTTCTTTCATTCTTACCAGTGCTCCAAAAGGTCTTCTGTCCTTGGGAACCCTAAGGGATTTTTCTGCGCTTCCTCTAGAGGGAACATACATGTAAAATCATGGAGATATAACCACTCCCTGGGACTGATTTTCTCGAACTCAGCTGTCGCTTCCCTCAGATGCCAGCTCTTTCTAGGTTACTGTCAGGGAACCAAGCATTTCTTTTACTTTTGTCTCTTCCTTGTCTCTTCAGTGCAGACCCACTGGAAGCAG
Source organism: Oxyruncus cristatus (assembly GCA_013399855.1). Taxonomy (NCBI): domain Eukaryota; kingdom Metazoa; phylum Chordata; class Aves; order Passeriformes; family Cotingidae; genus Oxyruncus; species Oxyruncus cristatus. The sequence continues at coordinate 495,087 of VXAY01005156.1, forward strand.
ATGATGACTACAAGGTGTCAGAAACCTTTTCAAAGACAGGTGCTCGCTGCCCTGGGCATAAAGCAGGCTGGTTTTTGCTGATGCTCACAATGAACAAAAGTTCAGTTAGGAGGACTAACTGTTGTATCTAACAATTATATCCTTCATATATAAGAAATCAATCACTTTTTAAATTGAATTTATTTTGTATGGAAATGTCACTTCTAAGAGTGAGTGGCTGATGAAGCCTTTTCATCCTCCATGACTAATTCAAACTCTGCCCACATCTGTTGTGACTGAACATTTTACCAAGCCACAGTTGCTCAGTGATTTATGTTAAAAGAGCATAGGTGATTAGTTTGAAGTGCTGGTGACCTCATGATGAAAGGTTATGCCACAGTTGTCCTCAGTTAAGTGAGTTACAGTAGGAGTGGGTGTATCTTCTGGAGCAAGATCACTTGTGTATTCCAGGAGATAGTGGTAATCCAGTGCCTGCTGTGTGTGCTGTGCCCAGGCAAAATGATGAGAAAAAAGAGACACTTTGGAATAGCTTATGCTGGGTAGGGCAAGGCAAGGGGCGAGTCTGTGTTCCCCTTCAGCCCTGTTCAGGCTTGTGGAGGCTGCTCATGAAGGCTGTTTGCACTCTTCCATCAGAGAGGTGGAGCTGTGAGAAACACAGACCATTTTCTCAGTTTCTGTACCAACTGCGTGCCGGAAACAATCACAGAAGGATAGGAATACAGGAGGACTTATTTTACTGAGTAAGTTGGAAGTTTGTCATTACTTAGAAAATAATCAACTTAAAAGGGATAATTTTTAACCATTGGGGCAGCTGAGATCTTTGTTGATTTGGTCTATTTTTCAGGGGTGCTTCCTCAGGTGTTTCACAGTTTAAACTCATAGAGAATGGAGAAAAGCTCTCGTGAACAATGTATGTAATCAATATACACTGAGACAATAGAACAACTTCCTAGCACCATTTAATCTCTAAGAGAGGGTAGGAGTCAATCATAATCCACCAGGCTTCTCTGTTGCTAGCAGTGTAGACAAAAAAATGCAAGCAGGGTTCTACTACTGAGGGAAGGAGAGAAAAGTGTGTTGCAGATATGTTCTTGTGGTATATTGACAGTTGAAATCAAACAAAGGGAGAAGGAGGAGGATAGGAAGTATTGCCGTGTTGCCATCACCACTCCATGACTCCCCATAAAACAAAGAATGTGAGTCCCTAAGCTGGGAAACCCAGAATTACTGCATGTGCTGCTCAAGGTCACCATCTATGGAAGGACAGAATTTTGCTTCAGCCTAGAAAGTTTTCAGCTCCCACATTCAACTCTGTAGATGACTGCAAGCATTTTGGAAGTTAATGGTATCATTCTATCATGATCATCTGGCCTGAATAGTCCTAGCTACAGCCCTATATTAGGGTGGTTATGACAAGGGTGCATGGGGCTGTCTTATAGGCACGGCAAGTCCCTAATGTGTCTGGTCATAATATTTTAGTGATGCAATAATAACTATAGGACTTTGCCCAAGATTTGATGTTTCTGAGAAACATGTTTATCTAATTGTAGCCTTGATATGAAAGGGCAATCAAAGGAAACATCCCTCTGCTGACATCCCAACAGTTTAGCTCTTACCCTTTTATTTTTTAAATTTATTACATAACAAAGCAAAGCCATTGATTTTCTTAAATCATTTTCCTGACTAAGCAAGGGGCTGTGTTATCTCTGAGCCAGGGAAGCATTCAGTTGGTATTCATTCTGGATGGTGCAATGATTCATAGACACTATAAAAAAGAAAAAAGCTCAAAGTGAGCAAATTAAGTTAAATTCACAAGAATCAGGATGAGCTAGCTGCTTCAGATCACTAAGATGGTGATACATTTTTCTGTGTTACTGAATTGGTGGATACCAGCTTTAAACCTTCTGCATACTCCTAATTTTGTCATTCCCCAGAACCAGAACCACAGGTGCCTTCTTTGTAATCGTTCCTGGTAGAGTTGCTGAGGAGTAGGTGTTCAAAGTGCAGAACTAACTGTACAGCACAGTGCTGTGTTTAAGATCTAGCTTTTCAATAATCTGAAGAGAAAATGGAGTCTATTTATCTGCAGACCCTAAGGTGGCTTGAAATCCACCTTAAAACAAATGTAGTAGTTTTGTGGCTCATGCTCCTTCCTGACTTGGTGATCTCAAGAATTGCTATTTAGTAATTATATTACATAAGTAGCATAACGGGGTTTCTTTATTATCATGAACATCTAGGACCAGATGTGATCCTTTCGTTACTTGATTTTAATTGACTTCACATTAGGAACAGGGCTCATGTGAATTTGCTTCAGGCGCTTGTAATCTAACTTGGTGTCACCATTGTGACATTTAAAGGATGTGGCAGGAGAGTAACATTGACTTACATGAGACACTCCAGGGGAAAGAAGGGGAGGAGGTGAAGGGAGACACTTTCACAGTGTCCAGCTGGGAAAGGCAGTCTTCACATTGTCTCATGCTTCATGGGCAGCACTGAGTCCTCTCCTCAAGTATTCTCTGACCAGGTGCTGGCAGGACATGCTCACCAGCTTTTGCTGCAGAAATGAATTCCCATGTTGGTTCAGAAGAGCCAATTTCAAATTAACACCCTCTCTTAAGGGTCTTAAAGTTCACCAGGATGCTGAAATCTGAGAATTGAGTTGTAGCCTCTTGACTTTGAATGTCCACTTGTTCATATGCATATCCCTTGGCAGAGGCCTTATCCTGAGATCTGTATCCACCTAGGATGCCCACAGACTAGGTGTCAAAACCCTGACTGTCTCTGTGCCACCTCTACAGCTGTAACATTATATGACATATAGGCAGAAGTTTGTCATAGGTTACAGCAGTAACCAGAGATTTCTTCTGCTTCTAGCATGCTTGTTGTTTCATTTGAGGATGGGTAAAAAAGGGATTTCAGCTTCCAGGGGAGCATATATATAGTGGTACTTGGACTTTTCCTCCCATTTTCGAGAAGCAGCTTCAGCCACAGGTCCAATCAGCCAGGGCCAATCTCAGGAGCCCACCTAGAGGGAGGGGCCAGCCAGACCACTAAAAGAAGAACTCTTTGAACCCACTGACCTGTTGTCCCCTCTCTTGTGATCACGATTCAAGTATGTCTTTGCCTGCTTGCTAGGCAGAGCCTTGTATCACAGCTACCCTGCACCCTGCCTAGTAAAGGTAGAGAAGAGGAAACCCTCCACATGCACCTCATCATGACATGCCTTGCTTTGTTATACAGTTCAGTGACTATCACAGCTCATCTAGAGAGCTGAGCATATGCAGCGCTTTTCAGGGTTAGTGGGCTTGCAGTGTTCTTCACCATTGCTGAGATGGTTGTTTAATGCAGATTTAGAAGAACAAATTGTAAATCTGGAATGTATTTTCTCACTGCATCTATATATTGTTATCGTATTGTTGGATGACAATCATTCAATTCACTATAGTTTACCAAATAGTTTTACACATGGGAAGAATCTCAGGAATGTAATGGAAAAACATTGGAAGAACTTGTCCGGGTTCGTGTGAGCTCAGGGCAGAATGTTTCCCCCTGCTAAGGGGAAGAGTTGAGCTGGGATGGAGTCCAAACAGCGGAGTCCCGGAGAGTTGGACTTGCTCTTCCTGCTTCCACTAGGCATATGTGAGGCAAGGTAACAGTGATGGCTTTATAGGAGTCACCGGCAATAGTCATACATCCACACATACATATATGTCTCAAACTTCAGCAGCAGTAAGCCTGGGTTTCCAAAATTTTTTCTAGTAACAGCAAAGCACGCAGCAGGATCATGACTCCCTGCAGTCTGCTGTCCTGAACAACCTCTGGCCTTGGCTGCCAAAAGCTTGCTCTGACTATGAACTGCTCTAACCAATGCAATATGTATATTGATAAGCTTGGATTTACTCCTGGTATTTTGCATCTGGGACAGAAAAACCCATGTGACTGCTCAAGATGAGGGCTGACTTGGTAGAGAGCAGCTCTTCAGAAGAGGACCTGGGATTCTAGTGAACACCAAGGTGAATATGTCATCAGCGTGCCCTTGCAGCGATGGATGAATACTGGAATACATAGAAAGAGAAGAGCATAGCCAACAGATCAAGGGAAGAGACTAGTCCCCTCTACTTGTCACTAGTGAGATTGCATATCGATTACAGTGTCCAGTTTGGGGACACCAGTGCTGGAAGACAATGAAAAGCTGGAGCAAATCCAGCTGAGGGCCACTAAGATACCCAGAGGGCTGAGATTAGACTGGAGAAGACAAAGCTAAGGGCTGTTTTCCTAAGCTAAAAGGGAATTATGCAGAAGATGTGATCAGACAACTCACTGGATACACCCAGAAAGATGAAAACCAAGTTGGAGCAAAGGAAATTCTGATTAGACATAGGGAAAACTTCTTCAGTGAGGGTGGTCAAGCACTAAAGCAGGTTTCTCAAAAAGCCCACAAAATCTTTGTCTTTAGAAGTATTAAAAACTTGACTCTATGAGGCCATAAGCCAGCTGATTTAACTTTGAAGATCGTCTTTAGGGGTGAAGAGAGAAAAGGTCAGCCTGGGTGACTTCCAGAGGCCACTTCAGCCTCCTTTCTTGCATGATTCCATGGTGATTTGCTCTTTCTTATGTCCTGGATGCAGTCATGTACGCTGTATTATGGACCAGTGTATATTCAGGCAAGCTGAGTACAAACCCTTTGGAAAGCAGCATTCCCACAGTGTAAAAGAGAAAAGGCCCCATTCATTTCTACAAGAAGCTCCCCACTGTGCTGAGGGAAGGGGAGCTTATGTCATCCTCTCCCCCATCTTCCTCACTGTAGCTCTCTAGCATAGACTAACACTTATATGCTGAGTTTGAAGGCAACAGGCAAACTTGTTCTTATTTATTCTAGAAAGGTCATTTCAGACATTGCATCTGGATTCTGGGAGGTCCAGTCATGACTCAGTCATCCAGCTTAGCTGATTTAGGCAGCAAGGAGCCCACTGCATTGCTCATGTTCACACATCCAGCACGAGTCAGTAGTTTGGCCCAAAGCTGTAACTGCAAACCCCTGGTTGCCAGAACTTTAGTCTGTGAAACACAACCTGAAACCCTATGTTTTCATCAAGGCAATCTGACTTCTCCTGAAGTAGCAGATGAGCTTTTGAAAACAGATTTGATATATTTAACATTTGTTAAAATGTGTATTGTGTGGCCAAACTTTCCTATGTCCTTTTTCCTCTTTCTGTTTGAGTGCTTGGGAGGGAGGGATTACCCTGCAGCGCTAACTAAGGATAAGTTCAGGATTATGTTTCTGGGGAAGCTGCCTGGGGCAGCATAGCTGCTACAAACTCATGCTGGCATGGAGGAGGTTGAGAAGTCATTTGATTGGAATCATCCCTGTGTTAAAAGACTAGTGTTGCTCCATCCACAATAGGCAAATAACAAAATATATGGTTAGGAAAGCCTTACTTTGCATTTTGTTTTACAATCCAAACCTTCAACAACAGTTGCATGCAGTTTCTGTTTCTTCTAGGTTAGCAAAGTTTTGGAAAACAAAAAATTTGCAGGCTGGCAGAATGAACATGGGGCCAGCAGTGGTATACTTCCCTTACAATTTTTCTTTTAAAATAGACTGTCAGAAGAGATGACCTTCCACCACAGCTTCCAAATCTTCCACTTACTGAGTTTAGCTGACTTTTAACCAGATCGTGTTCTGCAACTCTCCTTTTAATCATCCTCTTTCTGCAGAGGCTGCTGTCTCTTGCTCTTATGAATGGTTGGTACCCCTGATGATTAAACAACAAATATAATTTTCTCATAGAATGTGTAATTGTTGTGCAGCAATGGAAGGAATAGAGTAAAATGGAACTATGACTCAGCGCTTGGCAGGCTGTGGAGAAGAGGGGTGTACAAGAAGTGATAAATATTTTGAGGATTTCTGCACAGAAATTCAGTTTTTAAAAACACACTTAGCTGATACAATTAATTAAAAGATAAAGTTCTTAAGTGCTTGACTAATCTATCTGGGATAAGGGAATAAAGGAGTTTATATTTTTATAGCAGTGTGCAAGTCAAAATAGCAGTATCTACCACTATAGGTAAATGCCTTGGCAGAATTCTGTGATAACCCAGATTCCTAAGACTTTCTAAGTCAGTTCTTTTCCTTTCTACAGCATATAGTCTGCTGATCCCTCTGATATTTATAAATCCAAAATTCATTTTTAATTCATTCATCTCTGATTTCTAAGAACTACCAGACACACATTTCCCCAGGTATGTATGCATAATTCCCATTGATTTTAATGGCAGCTGACAATTACAGAACTAAAAAAAAAAAAATCGGTACTATTTAAAAAAAAACAAAACCAAAACAAACGAAGATTTACTCTGAGAAGGCTGTTTAGAGAAGGCTTCCAAAAAAGTGCTTTATTAATGGAATTTCATTCCGAAAGTTACAAATCTTCTTTTCTGAAATAAGGATACAGTTACTGGATGGCTGACTTTATTACTAAAGAAACTAGTGCTTCTCTCAGAACTTTTTCCCACCCTGTATAAAATTAAATGCCTCCAAGAAGCAGCTGACAGTTATTTTCCCTTTCCACAGAGCCATGACTAGCTTTGATGCCTTTGTATCACTATAGGAGACCTCAGCCAGTGATGGACTCCCAGGGTAACAGTAACTGAGAAGATGAAGACTATGGACTCAAATCAAGAAAAAAATGTCCTGCTGACAAAATCATAATGAATCAAGTTAAAGTAGAAATGCTGTGTGAGTCTGTGAGGAGGCAGATTAAATATCACTGAAGACTCGTTTAGAAAAAAAACTGGAACGGTAGACTTCGTTTTTTGTCTTAAAATCATCTACTCATGAAAACCTACTTGCTGTTTGGGTATCTGGAGCTCTGGGACATGTCCTTCTTCTCTGTCATTCCCTGGGATGCTGTGAGCTTGAGGTTGTAAACTTTGCTGAGAGTGTCCGCTTGATTCATTCGAATGCCTTCCATGTACCCATAAACAAGTCTTTGTGTACCAGCCCAAGGGCTTGCAATGTGGAGCTGAGCACATTGGCCTTCTGACTTCCCTGTGAATCCCAGGCTAAGCTTCTTGTGACCACAGAAGAGGAAGAAGATCACCCATGAAGGGCAGGGAGGAGAGATCATTTCAAAAAGCTTCCTTCCTGGGACAAGGGACTTGTAACCTTTTGTTGTATCACCTCCTTCACCCTGGGGGCAGGTGGGTGTACTGGATCACCGCTGTGATGATGACTGCAGTCATATTAATTGGCATGATTTGTATGCACTGCTTCTGAAGTCCCCATACACTCAGGTACTGCTCTCATATCTCTTGCATTATATTACTGATCCCATCCCTACATGACTGAACAGTGTCCCTATACTCTTCCCAGGGTACCTGTCCCTGCTTCCACTAGATGTGCATTTTCTTCTTGCCCTTAAGTTTGACCAGTGGGTCTCGATGCAACCAACCATCTTGCCTTCCTTTCCTGATTTCTTACACCCGCGGATCAGTAATTCTTGTGCTCTGTGGAAAGAGTTCTTAAAGACCTGCCAGCTCTGTTCTGCTCCCTTGTTCCTGAGAGCAGTTTGCCAGGTGGCCCTAGTGACAACATCCTTGAAAAGCCAGAATTCTGCTTTTCTAAAGTTCAGGAGAATCCTGACTTTACTCTTCGCCTGACCCTATCCCTCAGAACTGGGAACTCCACCCATGTGAGATCACTGCAGCCGAACTCCAGTCACGGGATTTGTCCCACCAAGTTTCAGTAATAGCAATGACCTAGTTTTCTAGCAGAACAGTGGCTTTCAGCTCCTGCTGCTTGTTGTCCATGCTGTCTGCATTGGTGTAGAGGCACTTCAGCCGGGTTGTTGAATGTGTCACTTTCTTACAGGAACACCCCTTAATTCCTTTGAGGTATTTCACTGGTGTTTCCCTATTGGTTCCTATTACCACAGGAGGCCCTGGCTTATCTCCATAAAATTTCAAGCACGCTCCAATGTAGCTGGCGCATCCAGCAACATCCTGAGGGTCCTCACTAGCACCCTGTTCCTATAAACTTGCTGTGATACTCCACAGCTTGCCAGGCAAGCCTGATATTACGTCCCTCCCCCTTCAAGTCTAGTTGAAAACTCTGACAGTGAGTCCCTTTTCCCATTTCAGAAAGGTGGATCCCGTCTGACACCTGCAGGTCTGGTGCTGTGTAGGCCAACCCAGAACTGTGGTGGGGACATCAGCCACAGAACCATGTATTAATAGGTTGGCCTGCCTGTTTCTTCCCATGTTGGTGCCCACAACTGCAAGGAGAGAGAGAAAAAAATAACCTGTGCTCCTGATTGCCTTGTCAACTCTCCTAAGGCCCTGAAGTCTCTTTTCATCATCCTTTGACTATGTCTTGCAGCTTCATGAAGGAGTAGTAATGTATAATAGTCTGAGGGCTGTACCAGTCTGGAAAGTTTCTTAGTGATATCCTTAAACTGGGCCCCAGGAAGGTAGCAGGTAGATGTATGTAGGTCTTCTTGGTAGGATGGGATGTCTGCTTCAAACCCATTTGTAAAGTAGAAGAGAGTGTGAAAATATGTTTTTCACTGTTTATAGTGAGGTTTAGTGCTTGGAAAAGGCTTGATATTGTGTTTGCCAGCCACTGAATCTATTTGAAGGAGGCAGACTTTTTTAACCTTCCAGCTATGAGAACTCTTCTGTAATCTTCTGGCATTGGGTTGGCATTGCTGTTGCTGTAGTGTTTGCAAACACTCTGAATTATATTGAAATACTGAGGGCTTATGTACCCCTTATATCCATAGTGACTTGAATGAGACGTTCTCCATGCTGTATTTGTATTTGTCATGTGCCTCTCTTATACTGAGAACCATGAGTGTGGCATGATGGAGGAAAGTATTTAGCTCGCTGATATTGAGAACAAGCTGCTTCATACCTTTCCTTAGGAAACCAGTTAGAAGAAAAGAGTTCTGGTTTAAGGGAATTGTATGATTTATGGTTGCAGCTGTTTACTTTTTCTTTGTGTAAACCCCTGTGACGTGCACTATAAAAAACACTGGGAAAGTCAATTTTTTCTAGAGTGTGTTTGGAACAGGACTGTGTGTGTGAAAGGAGTGGTTACTAGTATCTGTATGAGCATTGTCAAAGTAATTTCCATCTGGGATAAAGAAATAGGAAAGGTGGATGAGACTGAAATAGAGTTATTGTTCTTGACTACAGAGTCGCACCAGAACACATGTTAAAGGAAGTGGCCAAGGCTGCACAGACACCAAAGAGGCAAGAGTCCTTTCCTTCTCTGCAGTTTTCAATGTTTACATGCTATCTCATAATAAACATTGGCAGAACTGCAGTCTTTGACAGTGCTAGCAGTGGCATCTCCTATTTTTTCATTACAAGTGTGAATATTACCAGTAAATGTATAGTGACTGGAGAACTTCTCAATACGGAAAAAGGTTTATCTGTCTTCTTCCTGAATGACACACACTTATCTTCAAATTTCTCTACAGCGTCTTACAAACTATGTTGTAATGGTACAGATGTGCTGATCAATTCAAATTGGTCTCTATGGCAAGATTTGTCTTCCTCTTTACTTACTTGTCTTCCTCATTACTTCCATGTTAGTCACTGATTGCCTTAGTCATGACTTTTGCCAACAGTACTTTTAAATACCTACAAATCACTGATAAAGATTCTGTAACACCCCCCCACACACACTTTGCACAGAAATATGGGTCTGTGCTCTCTTTCCAAGATGTTTCTTTTCCATCTTTCCAAGAGAAGATCCTTAAGGATTCATGAAAACATCCTTAATAATCCTATCCCTAAATTAATTTTTCTGGGATCTGATTCTGAAAATGTCAAAAGGAAACAGAGAAGCTTCATATTGTTGCCTAGAACTTTTCCCAAGGGATCTAGATAAAATCAGTATGGACATCTTTAATTTGGTACATTAGGAAAAAGAGAAAACCAAAAGCACTGTTTTTCTTCCCTGTAAAAGAGTTTGATCTCTGAGCTAAAATACTAGAAGGCCAATTCCAGTCCAGTCCTCAGGAGGCTCTCACAGAACATTTTCAAATCTTTGTGAGATGGAGAAAAAGAAAAAAGAAAAGAAAAGGAAGTGAGAAACAGATATTAAAAAATGAAAAGAAAATTGTTTTCTAGGCTGGTATCTTCTGAATTAATACAGGGAATGATACTTAGTAATATTAACACCTACAATTTGGTAATTTCATTTGTTAACCTACCATTTTCTCTCTATTTCAGTTAATTAAAAAAACCAGATCTGACCTGACAATGGTCTCCATGGTGCTTGTAATCACACTTTCCTAAACCCTGACATGCTGCTGTTTGTTATCACATCTTCTTGGGTTTCCCGTTGTTTTTGAAGACATTTTCCTCAATTGAATAAGAGCTGATTGGAGATAACATGCCAAAAAAGGTTGTGTGAGTTTTTGCTCTGAAAACAACAGCAGTGAGAGAGGCATAATTTGGTAAGATTGCTGGGCAAGGGTTTCAGATAAGCACTGCACTGACAAAAGACAGGCTGATGAGAACTAAGATGCCTGCAAATGTATAGAGCAAGCCAGAGCTGCTGTATCGTTCAAAAAAGCAAGCAAAATCATTGCACTGATCTTCTATTCCTTTAATCCAGCATAGTAAGAAGTGGTTTTCCAATTTGAGTCCTGATGTATTTGCTTGCGTCACTGTTTATAAAACAAATCAAGCAAAAAGTAAGGGAAAAGACTTCTCCGTTAACCCTCACAGCCTTGCAGTTTTTCCTTGACTGATTACAAAGTGCTTTCCAAACACTAATTAATCATGTTAAAAGGCCACATATACTGATATTCTGTCAATTTTCAATGCCAAACATTTTTGCAGCCAACAGGCAAGCAGACGTCAATGGATGGAAGAGATTATGTATAGGGATAATTCACCTGGTAAAATGATGAGCAAGGAAAAAAAGGATCCACTAAGTAGAGCTAAAAAGAAAGACAGAAATGAGTGCTTTTAGACTATGTCAAAAATATTTCAGGTAGCATTGTGGCTAAAGCACTTTTATTACAAAATACATAGATCCTCACCTGAAACAAAATTAAACTTCAGTGAACTAGTCACAGGAGTTCTAACTCATTATTAGGGGTGTGGAAATTACCACTGTAAAATTTCTTAAGCTACACAGTGAAAGACAACTTAACAGGGTGGCTTTGACCCCTGTTTCTTATCTGAGATGTTCTGCAAACCCACAGAACTACTGAGCCATAGAAAAATTTGGGTTGGAAAGGGCCTCTATAGGTTCTCTTGTCTAATCTTTTGAACAAAGCATATCCAGTTACAGCATGTTGTTCTGGGCCTTGTTTGAATGAGTTTTCAATATCTCCAAAAAATGGAGATGACAATACCTGCATGAATATGTTGCTGTCCTCGTAAGGAAAAGATGTTTCCTAAAATCTGATTGGAGTTTCTGTTTTTGCAGGTTATGTCTGTTGCCTCTCATCTGATTCCTCTTCACCTCTGAGAAGAGTTTGTTTCTGCTTTTTTTGCATCATACCATAATGTAACTGTGGTCAAAAATGAGATACTCCAACCTCTCTCTTCCTCAGGTTGAACAAACCCAGCTCCATCTCCTGTTCCTCATATATCCATCCAAATGCTTCTTATGGATATCTCCTTCATCAGTTGACTAGAGCATAACTTGGACTCTTGAATTAGGTGTCTAAATACCAACAGAATGAATCTGTGACAGCCAAAAGAGAGGACAAAGTCAGTGGCCCTTGACCATAATTTGAGACTTGTGATCAAAAACTGTTTCAGAAGCTGCAGGGTAAAAGAATGAATGACTGACTCAGAAGAATGCTGTGTTTCATGGTGACAACAGAAGAGACCCTGCACAAAGCTGAAGGGACTCATCCAAACTAAGTTTGTCTGGCAGTGATGGCTCTTGCCTAATTAGGAGAGTTCCCCACTCTTGGATCATTTTGTTGGCTTCAGATGGTTAAAGCGGCCACCAGCAAAGTGGTTAACTTTGAAATAGAAATTCTAGCCAAAAGATATTGCGTTAACAGCACTAAGGGCTCATGACTTTCGGACAACTATTGCTTTTGTCTGTATAAAGATGTTGTATTCAGAAGGCTGCAGAATCAAAGAGAATTAAAGTCAAATAACTTCTGAAAAAGCTGAATTATAAATGAGTAATGGGAAGTATGACTTAGGAAAACAATTCACAGTAATTCCTTCTGAACTTGGTAACTTTCTCATAAGCAGGAAACAGACTGCAGAACTGAAATCAGTGGCTTGTCTTACTGAGATTTGCTCTAACAAATGACTGTGTACACTTCTTCCCATTATGTGACCAAAAGGTCAGACTGGTCTTACAGAGGAAGGATTTTGAGAAGAGGAAATGATCACTGTCCAAAATACCCCACAGTCATTGCAACATAGCTCTGATGAGAGAATAAGAGGCTGGTGATCAGCCTAGGGGTGAGGTGATGGGGCTAGGCAATTGCCAGATTATGCAGCTTTTTTTTTTTTCAAGTGACAACTAATATACAGAGCAGCATGATTTTTCTCTCTCCATTTTTCAGTCCCTGGAAAATGACTCATGTGATGCATCAAGTGATGAGACAGTGGGAACATGACACCAAAAACAGATTTGCCTGTGACTCTGAAGAGCTTCTCAGAGCTCTGCAGAGGGAACCTGGGTTCAGGCATGTGGCCAGCAATCACTAAAGATGGGGTTGTGTGGGTTGTTCTGATGGAAATACCAAGTACAAATTAAAACGGATCCTCTAAGCAGCAATTTATCCCATTTAAACTAAACAGGAATTACCAGTTTGTAAAACTGTACAGCTCCCCAGGGACTGAGGTGTTTCAAGGTCCACAATGAACTGAATTCAAAACTTTCTCCCAAACTGGCTAAAATTTCCAAGACCCAGGCTGAGCTCTGCTACACAGGAAAATTCCATAGAGGACATTTGGGTCCAATATGATTAAAAGTGCAGTGTCCTTGCTCTTCCAAGAACTTCAGAGGAGCTCAGCAAAGCAACTAGTTTATGTACATTTTCATTTCTTAAAAAAGGTTAACTGAGTTCACTTCAGCACATCATATCCTGTGCTTTTTCAATCACAATGAGCACTGACCATCCTTGCACACAGTTTTATCCGGGCTTGCATGGGGACGGTGGAAGGAAGTAATAGGGAAAGAGTTTCTCCTTTTTTTGAAGTGGGTGAGATGCAACAAGGGTGATTTAAAAGGAGAAAATCTGGCACAAAGAGAGAACTGCTTGTGCCTCCGTTCTCGGTGGAGTTTTGAGTCATTCATGCACTGCAGTAGCTAGGGAGCCTGAGTGACTCATACATTGCTAACTATGGAGAAAAAAATATATTTTCTGAAACATTCAAGCATTACTCACATTTTCACTTAGTATCAGCTGATTCTAGTAGCCTTATTCCACCTTTTGGGATTTAGTACAATGAGTTATATAAAAGACAGATCAGGTTCAAGCTTCCTTAAAACTGATGTGCTAAATATGGCATCAGACACCTTGCCTAGATCATTAAGTATTTTGAATGCTCCTCAGTTCAACATGGAACTTATTATCTTTAACAGGGAGGAACTGGGGAAATTGCAAAACTCATATTAGAGCTGACTTCAAAAGCTCTTGATACCTATCCTAATTTATATGTTGTGATTTTCATCCCAAAGGCTTCTCAAATATTTGACCAACCAGTGTGCAGAGCATCCCCAGGGATTTATTACCCACTGCTGAACTGGTACAATTTCTAGGATCTTCAGAACTCAAAATCATGGAAACATGGAAAAATTTGAGTCTTTTCCAGGCTAAACCAGCCCAGGTCTCTCAGCCTCCTTTCATATACACTGTGGACTAGTCACCTGGCCAGCTTGATGGCCCTCCACTGGGTTTGCTCCACTATACCCATGCCTTCCAGTGTGGGAGAGCACGAAATCAGGCAGAATTTTTTTGTCCAGACGTGGTCCCACAAATGCTGAGTAAAGGGCAGCGACCTCTGCCCTTGACCTGTGGGCTCCGCTTTTGCTAACACAGCTCAGTGTTCTCTTGGTCTTTGCCATAAGGACCCATGCTGCTCAAGGGTACTAGGCAGTGACATGACGTGGGTCAGTGCAGGCACATCCCAGGACTGTGAAATACAAAGATGGCCAGGAGACGTCCATATGACATACGTAAGATGTACATATGTTAGGACATCTACATATGGTCACACTGTCCATAATTTCGTCTACTTTGTGGAAGACTTTGTAGACTATTTTGTAGATCCCTGGACTGAGACCAGAAGTCTGAGATAATCAATTCCCTGATTTATTAGATAAAAATGAGTCATTTCAGTTTTAGAGAAAAGTGAAATTATGTAGACCTTTTTTGCAAATAGTTCTGAGGTCTATAGAAAAGCAATGTGTAAGAGCTAGACATCGTTTTGCATAGGCTTATTGTGAATGTTTGTGTGAAGTAGATCCCTGCTATAAAATCTGACCCCAAAATAAATTTCAAAATTTGTGCTGCATTATTCTAGAGACTTTAATTTAACACTGCAGCCAAGAGTTTAGTATGAATCAAAAGAAAACTGGATATTTTTCTGGACAATGGGAATACCCAGTTTGATAGCAAAGATTAAAACATAAATAAAACCTCTGTGAGTTCTGGACAGGTTGAGGATTCTCAGTACAAGGCATGTTTGTGCTCTGAATAAATAGGAGCAAAAAAGCCATTTCTGTTAGAGTATTTCCACAATGGTCTGATGCAATTTTTGTGCTTCCTCCTCTAACTTCTCCGATAGACCTTCTCAGGGTCAGGACATTGACCTCAGACTGGGAAGGTCTGAGATTTCCAGTGCTGGGAGACTGAAATATTTCACCAGAAACTGCTGAGAGCCTTCACTTGTGGTTGAGATTGAGGTCCCACATTCCATGGGTTACCCAGATAAGAAACACGTGGACAAATCAATGTTGGTGCAGTGTTCTGCTCCCCTTGGCATGCCTATTCCTGCCCCAGTTCAGCTCTGGACAGAGGCTGAGGTTCCCAGCACCACAGGAGTGCCAGACAAGACAGATGTAGTGAGGTCAATATTGGTGCAGGACTGCACTCTCCTTGACATACCTTTTTGAGGCCCAAAGTGTCCTTGGATCTATTGCTTTTCTAGATTTCTGAACTCTTACCTTAACCCCAATGGAGGCTTGGGTTTGAGGCTGAAGTCCCTAGTACCATGGGTAGTCAAGATAAGAAAGATGTGGATGGAGCAATGTTGGTGCAGTGATGTACTCTCCGTGGTATGATTTTTCAGCCCCATTGTCTGTGGAGCCCGGAGGCATTGTGGTTCTCTGAACCCAAACCCTAACCCTAACCCTAATGGTGTCTTTGGACAGAGGCTGAGGTCCCTGCACCATGACTGATTGGCCCAGGTAAGAAATACATGGAGGGACCAAAATTGGTGCAGAGCTGTGCTGGCATGCGTTTTCTGAGTGCCTCCCCATGACCCCCTCGTCTACTCAACAACATGCAACAGCATTTTTCTGCAGTTGAATGAGGAAGAACCAGAGGTGTTTAGACGCTGAAGCCAAGAAAAATATGGATTTATCTCTTCTGATGGCCTAGCAGACCACACAAGACAATACAGGCATGGATGTGGACACAGCAAAATCAGTCTGGCTCTGCAGTCTACTAGGATAAGTCAGGCACCAATTACCATGGCTAACACTACAATTAAGGCTAATTCCAATTCATGATGTGTGTGCTCAAATGTCAGATTTCCCAAATAGATAGATAGATAGATAGATAGATAGATAGATAGATAGATAGATAGATAGATAGATAGATAGATAGATAGATAGGTTTATTGAATTTGACTAATAATTTCCAATGAATTGGACTCCTTTTAAAGTCTTGCTAACATTTGTTAAAGCCAACAGGTATCTGTGGGGTAAAATAGTGCTCCCCCTTTACTGTGGTGATCTCCAGTGTTCAGGACTGTCACAGGGGAGACATAGGCACCACGAGGGCTTAGTCAGGCATGTTTTGGAATGTGCATATCTCAGATAAAGACAGATGGTTGTTTGCTCACTAGAAACACGTAGGTTAATTCCCTAGTGGAACGTATGTATCTTTACCTGATTGCACTTCAGGGGAAATTTGCGTATAACAACTTCACTGGGAATTGTGGGAAGCACTGAAAAGTCAGCTCACAGTTCCTTGTTGACTGAGGTATAACATTAGGCAATGCAGTTCGAAACTCTTAGCTAAGAGGTAAGACAGTGCTATTGCAAAAAAAAAAATTGTATATTTTGTAGGGCAATTGTTAGGAAATGAATAAGGAATAGGTCAGGAAATGTTATTATGTTACTAAGTAATGAGTAGTGCAACTATGAATGCAGGATGCAGTTTTGTCCCTTCACCTCAGAGCTAGAAAATGTTGTGAGAAGGATGTGAGTATGAAGTGATTTCCTGACTGGTGCACCTCCTTCTTCTTCACTGACCTTGGTGTCTGCAAAGATGTTTCTCTTACATATTCTCACTCCTCTTTCCATCTGCAATGACACAGGTTTTTCTGCCTCCTTCTTAAATCTGTTGTTCCAGAGGTGCTACCACAGTTGCTAATGGACTCAGCCTTGGCCGGTGGTCTTGGAGTGGGCTGGCACTGGCTCTGTTTGGCATAGAAGAAGGTTCTGGAAGCTTGTCACGGGAGCCATTCCAGTGGCTAACTGTGGTCACCGCCTGTGCTACCAAAACCTTAGCACACAACCCCTCCTTTGGCAGGAGTAACCAAGAAGACAGATCACTTGTCTAATCTGAGACCTCATTTCTGCTGCCATTCATATGTATTTTCCACTTCCCACTGTCATTCATGGGGAAGCTGCTTTTGAGTAATACAGTTACGCAATTTTTCTGGGCATCCTTGTATTTCTCCTCATCCTGATCCCTTCATTGGGCATTTCTGTGCTCACAGGACAGCTGTAGAGAGTGTCTCCTGGCTGCACAAGTCTGCCTTTGTGCATGGGGCAGGGAACAGTATCTTGCATAGAAAACAAAAGAAATGACAGGTGCAATATCCCTCAGGTCCAGGTTGTCACATGAAACCTTGGTTGGATTAGTGAAAAGGGATATGTTGTTTGGACAATTTCAGTAGGATTGGTTTTTTAGTGAACCACATCCTTCTATTCAGGAAAGGAGGTGGAGCAGTGTTTGGGATCCTTGCTGTCCATAGGAATGAACTCCTTTCACCCACAACATACACAACTTCTGTGAGTGTGTGCTCTTGTGCCTTGGACAGGTGCTCCAAAGCCATGATGGAAGGCAAAACTGAGTATCTCAGCTGGGGCAGCATTGTGAGCACTGGAAGGAAAAGCCAGGGCAGCTCGGTGGTGTTGTGGAGTGGAGCAGAGGCTGCTGCTGTCTGGGTGACAGCACATGGCTCCCTCAGCAGTGGCCATGCCCTCTGGTGCTGCGGCTGCACCGTGGGGCAGACGTGACATAGTGGGGAGTCCTGTTGCTGGTGGAACATGCCAAAGGAAGGATCACAGGGAGTCAAGGCTCATTAGGGCACTCTGGATATTGCCAGCCTTGCAGGTGTTGTGGGACATCCCAGCCACACACCCATACTGGCCTTTTTCTCCTATCACCCCTGAAGGGAGCTCGTGTCAGTTTGTACAGCACTGGGGAAAAATCAAGTTATCTGCATCTGAGGACATTCAACACCCTATCCCACCCAGGTGACCAGCATTGGTGTGGTCAGTGGTGTCTCACCATGCAGGTCTCTGGAAGCGGAGACTACTAGTGGAGACCAGGACCAGTAGTGCCAGGACCCACACTGTTCTTCCAGCCTCACCTCCTTTGCAAACCCATTGGGTGGCAATGGCACAAAGTACATTCTGCTCTTGACTTACCCTGTGGGCAGCTGTACCCTGCAGTGCCACCAGCCCTTGTGCCCCAACCTTCCCAGCCATGGGACACTTCACCTCTTTGTCCATATCCTCCATTTTCCTTCTGTCTCTGCCCTGCCTTATCCCATGGCTAAGCAGGGATGGACATAACCAGGAAAGGAGCTGTGTGGTGGTCCAGGCCTTGCCTTGTCAAACGTCCCCAGGCACGTGTTGTGTGGGGTTGGGAAATGGGGAAAGGAGGGCATATCCTTGTTGCTCCCAGCTGCTTCATCTCATTAAGCTTCAGCTTTAGAGTGGAAATGCTGGACCACACTCTGCCATTTCCTATTATTCTGTGCATGACTTGGCACAATAAAGCCCTCTGTGGCGGGTCTCCAGGAGCTACTGTATGCGCCCTATACGTTCTGAAGGAATCACTGGGGAATGAACACTGCTGTTTTCAGCCTGCTGCTGCACCGCATGAATAATCATGGAAAAAAATTGCAGTCATTCAAGGGTGTGTGGGAATGTTTAAATTATAAACCCCACTTTCGTTTAATTAAAGGGGGAAAAAAAACAATAAAAAAACAATCATTCATGTTAGGTAGTCTGAGATCCTTAAATTGCTTTAAATGAAAAGGTTGCTGTCAGTTTAGGTTCAGTCTAAAAAGATGAATAATTTGTTTGATCACTCGAGAAATAAGAGATCATGTTGCCCAGTAGCTTGTTATTTTATTTCAGCAACAGTGTCCTCATCCGAGGTTAACCAGAGTTATAGAACTGACAAAGCACTGAGCTGCTGTATCTCTGGCTTTATATCCTTTGATAGCTACTGCTGAAGCAAAGACATCCTCACGAGACAAAAAATATTCAGGAATCATTAAGAAAAAACTTTCTCTTACACCTCTGTAAATCCAATTTACATTTAAGTGAATCAGCTGTATTTCTTACTAAGAAAAAAAAAAGAAGAAACTTATGAATTCACAGTGGCTAATTATTTTTTGGAATTACTGTATTTTGACTAAAGAAGGGCCTTCAAGAATAGTTTCATTTTTCTGTTCAGAGAAGAACAGGTTCTAGTTAATACGGAGACTGTTTCCTCTCCCTGACTTACTAAACTGTACATTGTAGGTCAGTCAGACACAAGGGTCTTTGGCACAGCAACGGGTGTGCAGCTCTGTGCCATCTTCTCAAGCGTCAGAGCTGTGGGACATCAGTGGGGATGGTGTGGCAAGCCTGGATGGTGGTGGGCGACGCTGGTGGTGCTTGAGAGGAGACCTGCCTCTCTCCTCACACCTTTCCTGAGCAGCATTTGCCCATCAGCTCCCTTCTAAAGGTAACCCTTTAAATGTATTTGGACCTTTTCCACCTCAAAAGCACTGCCTGACTTGCAGAAGAGCTGAGGTTGACCACCTCATGCCCTGTCTTCAAGCAAGTAGTCCAGGGAGTGTGTTCAGGCCAGCTTGACATGTTGTGTGCTAGGGATAGATGTAACATCCCCTGATTTGGACAGCTTTTTCCCTACATATGGCCTAGCCAGCTTGGCTTTTACAGCTGGCGAGTGGCAATGATGCCAACTAGCTACAAATCATGGGCAAACCCAGACCATGATGTGCCCTTGCTGGCAAAGCACCGTGTTGGCCTCTCTGAGAGTCATTCACACACAGGTGATAATAAACTGACACGTCACTGCAGCCTCTCTCCATCTCCTCTGTCCTGTCAAGCAAACAAAAACCAGTCTGGGAAAGGTCACGGGTTTGTCCCCAGCATCTATGCTCAACTGCTCCCTCCACCCCACTGCCTGCATCCAGTGCTGCCACTGCTCCCTATGCTTATGCTGCCGGGGCATTGAAATGAAGAAGTGGGTCTTCCATTTCTAATGGGAACTGCTGTTTTCCTGGAAGCACATAGAGTGCCCTTCCTGATCAGAAGCAGTCATTATGGCTTGGGGAGGGACTGCTGCTTTAGCCCTAAGCACTAGTTAACTAGAAGAGAATTTGTATGAAGACGAGAGATTCTTGGCAAATCTAGGTTTGTGTCCACTGACAGATATCCACTTCATCCACTGTAGCAGGTCCAGAACAAAATACAGGTTGATGCAGCTTGTGCATTCACTATATGACACGCATCTGATGTGCAGTAACAGCTGTTTTCTGACACCTGCAGTCCGATCCTGGGACTGTCTCCTCCAGGCAGCAGTGTTGGGACCCCTACACAGAATCACAGAATCACAGAATCACAGAATCACAGAATCACAGAATATGCTGATTTGGAAGGGACCCAAAGGATCATTGAGTCCAAGTCTTGGCCCTGCACAGGAGCATCCCCAAGAGTCACACCGTGTGCCTGAGAGTGTTGTCCAAATGCTTGTTGAACTCTGTCAGGCTTGGTGCTGTGACCACTGCCCTGGGGAGCCCATTCCACTGCCCAACCACTCTCTGGATGAAGAAACTTTTTCTAAAATCCAACCTAAACCTCCTCAGACAATTCAGGCCATTCTCTTGGCCCTGTGACAGGTCACCACAGAAGAGATCAGTGCCTGCCCCTTCTCTTCCCCTCACATGGAAGTTGTAGACTGCAAGGAGGTCTAGCCTCAGTCTCCTCTTCTCCGGGCTGAATAGATCAAATGACAAACTAATACTGGACATCAGCCCTGTTGTTGCTGAGGATTTCAGGTGAGGTGGTGGCTGTTGCATGAAAAACTGCTGCTCAAGGAACCTAGCAAAGGCTGATGAGAAAAGTCATTGAACAAGCTAGTACTTCCTAGCATATAAAAATGTTTTCTGGTTGTCTTTTCACTGCTATTTCATCCTCAGCCTCACTTTTCGTTTAAGACATTGTGCCACAATCAAGGATTTTTGAAGAGTAATGTGGTCTCTTTCTTTTTCTAACGAAAGAACCATTCAGAATGGGATCTTGTTGCAGAGCAAAGGTTTTGTGAGTTCCAGAAATAGCATCAGTACCAAGGATAATGAAAGCATGCAAACCCTGAAACAAATTTTTGAGACTGGGCTTCAGAAACATGGGTGGTAATCCAGCCCTAATGTCCTGAGCATGTTGTCTGAGAGGTGTTAGACAAATAGAGAAGCACCATTCATACATATGCAGACCAAAAGACCTTTTGCAGTCTGTGTTTCCCAAACATTTGTCTTGACTCTTCTATATCTGACCTTATTTTTCCTGACTTCATACTTTTGTTTTTAACTTAAAATTCATTGGGTGCAGTCTAAGTTCTTGTTTTAATGAAGTTGTCCAAGAAAGTAAGATAAATTCAGCTGGAAGTTAGGAGGATGTGCTCAGTGACCAGACAGATAAAGGGTAACTCAAGCTTTCCATTAAGTAGGTGGAATGAAAGAGCAAACCATCCTTGAGGATGGTGTGTGAAAGGGATAACACAATACAGTTGCCCGAGATAGCCCAGGCATCCTTTAAGGCCCTATGATTCACATG
Organism: Oxyruncus cristatus; assembly: GCA_013399855.1. Classification (NCBI taxonomy): domain Eukaryota; kingdom Metazoa; phylum Chordata; class Aves; order Passeriformes; family Cotingidae; genus Oxyruncus; species Oxyruncus cristatus. Next base: position 516,406 of record VXAY01005156.1, read on the forward strand.
ACATTTGTGTCTTATTCTCAACTTCTCAAATATATGTCTCCTGCTGTTATTATTTTTAGCTTAGCTTGCTGGAGAAACAAGGCTGATGTGATGAGGCTGCCCATCTGTCCGGCTGTCTATTGCTCCCATCTGTCCATTCTCCCCAACCCCCCGTGAACCTGTTTCAGTCCAGCCTGATGGTGGGATGGAGGTCTCAGGGTGAATTATCCTACATGTGCCATGAAAACTGGCTGCTCCTCAGGGAAGGGCCAACGCAGCTCTTGCTGGAGGGAAGGGCAAGGTGAATCCAGCTGTTGGTACCCTGCCTGTGATAGCATCTGGTGGGTGCTGGACATGTGCTTACTTATCAGGCAACTGGGACACAGGACACTTGAAGCCTGAAACAACATGTGCTGTCTCTTGCTGTGGGTTGATGTGCTAAAGGGCAGCTGGGCTATTGTCATGCAAAGGCAAGGGGATGAAGGACACATTTCTCTGGATAAACAAGACTTTCCCATGTCTACAGCTTACTGAGCAACTCCTGCATCCGTAACCCTGGGTAACTACATGTAAAGGATTCAGCTCCCAGGATTTTGCGCGTTTGCATGCTGTTTGCTGATTTGTATGAGCTGCTTCAGTCACATCTGTTTGATGTGACTACTGAAGCCGTGCATGCCTGTGTTTACACCGCACACCTATCCGAGTGTGAGAGGAACACAAAATCTCTTCGGGGAGCTTTGCTGTCTCTGCAGGAGCACTGAGTGATCAGTCCCAATCCTGGATTTCCAGAGATGCCGACTTGATCTGTTGTCCACCTTCTCACACTGCCAAGGCAACATTTAAGCCCACAGATGATGTAGTCTGGCACGAATATAAATGTTTGCTCAGGTTTCTCTGCTGGGGCTGCTCAACTCCTAACATTAACGACATGTCTTTGCAGGAATGAGACTTCTCTGTGCAACAGTCTCATGGCTCTGAAAGCTTTGAAGATTGTTTGTGTGTCCTCCCTTTACCAGACTCTGCTACACTTCATTTTTTCAAAGCTACATTTCTTTTTCTGCAGGGCATTTCCTTCCTTCTCAGGTCTCGTATCACCTTTTTGCAGATATGAAGGATGTAACCCCACTCAGGTGCTCCCAGGATCCCTGTGTGACTGGTGGACAATGAAAAATCCTGTCTTTTCATTTTCATGCTTTTTTTTCTTCAAAGTGACTCAACAGCCTCTGCAGACCCTCAGCTTCCCTGACAAATGGAGTGCATCTCCTTTCCATTCCTTTTTAAACTTACCAAAATAAAGTCTATGTGTTTATCAAGAAAAACAGTGCAAGGTGATGTCCTGGCAAGAACACTAACAGCAAAGGCAGGGCCTGGACAGGTAGCTGCCAGAGGGGGACAGCTTGTGCCCTACTTCTTTTTTTGCCACTTGCACTAGGATCCTGCTCTGCAAATGTCACTCTTAGTGTTTTGATGCCTACATTTCAACTGCAACCGCGTGATCTGCTTGTCTATAAGCAAAAGACTTGCACTGTTTTAAAATATGAATTACCGTCATGAATTCACCCCTTGGCTAAAATGCATGTTTATTCCTAGTTCATACCATGAACTCTGTTCCTGCAGAGAGGAAGTCATTACCCACGTCAATGACCCAAAAGGGGAGGGCCAGAGGAGGGAGTAGCACAAACATTACAGAAAAAGCCTAATGTGCTTGTTATGAATAAAATATCCAGCCCAGCTTTAATCTTATAACAGAATGTCTCCAAGTGGCATTGGAGGCCTGGTTTATGAGGCATAGGACTGATACTTCCCCCTCCTGCCATGAAAGTTTTATTTTAGGTGATAAAAACAAGGAGAAAACACTGAAAAGTCAGGGGAAAGTGGAAGGATGCTGTGCAGCACAAGAGTCAGTTGCCATCTATGTGATGAGCAGCAGAAAAGCAGTTTCACCACTATCTGACCTCACTAAAGCTCCATTCCCAAACGTGGGCTTTGCTGGCTGTCAGAAAGGAGCTGCTTTGAGGTCCCTGGACAGCCTGCTGCACCAAGGCAAGGGCAGGCGGAGGGCTGGCTGGGGGTTCTGCTGCTCCCTCCCCCTTGGGTGCTCCCTGTGCAGAGAGGGGTAGGCATTGGAAGGCACTGCCCTGCAACACGGCTGAGGATTCCCCGTTGCTGGGGAAATCTTCATCAGTTTTCTTCCTGGCACTGCTAGAGGACACATAGCAACCACGTGTGGCATCCATGGGTCACAGAAGTCTCCTCCTTTACATGAAAGGCTGACAAGAGGCATGTAAGTTGTTAGGGAGCAGACTCATATAGATGACTGCCGCAGCTCCAAGACCTCTGTGTCCAGCTGGACAAGGCTGAGTGTGTATTCCCCACAGATGCATGCACAAGCACACACATATAGAGAGTCTGGCCATATGCATGGCCAGACACTTTGAGCTACACATACAGATGTGGCCAACACTCATGTAAACACAAACAGCACTGGCAGCCTCATCCCGCTCCCCTCCCCAGCTAAGCAGGCTGACAGTCCCTACGTGGAAATTACACATATACATATTACACATGAAGGGTGTGTTTTCCTGCAGCAGCTGGGCTCAGACGCTCAGCCTGCCCGGTGGCCACCTCTGCATCCCAGTCTGTCCAGTGTCTGGCACGCAGTCCTCAGGGCTGCAGCTCCTGTCTCTCCCATGGTGGCACCCCAGGCACACGTCTCTCTGATCCTGTTTCTGTTCCAGATCCTGCACTCAGACTCCGCTCACTCATGGATACTAAGTGCACCCCCTCCTGCCTTTCATTTCTCCTTGCTTCCAGGCTCTCCCAGCTGCTGCCATGTCTCCAGGATCTCTTGGGTGGGCTGATGGCTCCGGCAGTGGGCTTAGGAGGAGCAGGGTGGGGTCTGAATCACCAGAAGTCACCCCAAATTACTGAGCTCTTGTAAAGCGTCTGTGTGGTAGTGCAACAACACTGGATGCGAATTTTTTCTCTAATGTAAAATTCTTGGGTTAATAAAAACCTGCTTTGGATGTTATGGGTGACATAAGGAATACTGATCCCCCTCTTCCCTGTCCAAGGATCATTTTTATTTGACTGGAAAGGGTTTTAAAAATACCTTGGAGCTGTCTTTTATGCACACAAGGCTCTGTGCACCATTCCCAGCGCTGTCCCAGTACTAAGTAGCATTTGTGCTCTGCCTCAGAGCTGTGTAGTTTGTGGTGTCTCTTCCCAAAAGCAACCACATCTAAGTGATGGTGGAGGCTTGGGGCATTTCCAAACAGCCAAGTCACCCTGGCAATTCCTTAAAGGACAAGCAAGGGGGAACCATTCCTTTATGTTTTTTCTTCCAAATTGTCATTTTTTCTACAATAGTCTTCTTTATTATACATAAAACTATAAAAAGCTTTGGTAAATTACTTTAGTAATCCATCTCTTGTTTTATTTTATGGTTTAATGTAGCAACTATTAATTACCTTGTCTACAAAAAGAGATTTCCCCCAAATTGTTTAATAGAAGAAAAAACACTTTGATGTTTCCAGTGCATTACTTGGTAGGGTTTTGGTGAGAAAATTTTCCACACAGTCACTACTGGGTTGTGGTGAGATAATATGGAGCTGGGACAGAGCCTTGGGCCAGCAGCAGCCAAATAACAATGTCCTTCAGTGTTCACTTGGCAGCACTAGCTGACCCTGAGTCTTTTCTTATCAGCAGAGAGAGCTGTAGCAACATTGAACAGTGCCTGAAATAAAAACTTGGAGATGAAATAAAAGCTAGCACTGCTGACCTCTCTGTAGCACCATTAACTTCCATCGGTAAAGCTCTGCTACAGCTTTCACCTCAGAGGAAATCTGTTGCTGTTTTGTTCTATTTGCTGTCCTCAAGTCATGATGAGTCAAATACAGCTTTTGCATGGAGTTCAAAGTCCATAAAGACTTTTGCACCTGGAATACCCTTGTCTTGGCTCTCTGACACTGGTGCTGCCTTTAGGAAGACATCTCTGTCTTTCTCTTGGACAATCTCCAGGGGTTCTTGTTGAGCTGCAGTTTCTGATACCTGCATGATTCCACATGTAGGTTAGTTTGGGATCAAGGGCAAAGGCGTGAGGGTTTTCCCTTGAAGCATACCGTGCAGGTCCCTGGCCACAGCTGTGTACCTTCAGCAGCATGTTGTACTGGCATCACCAGATCCTATTAGTTCATGAAGTCACCATCAATGACATGCTTCCCCCTACAGATCTAGGAGCAACTAAAGAACTTGCCTGGCCCCAGACCTTGCATCCAGCTGCTGCCTGGAAGGGCACAGTTTCAGTTAATACCTTTCAAATTAGCTGTTAAAATTCATATGAACATGAAGTTCTTTAAACATCCTGTACTAGTAGTTCCTCTGCTTACCCTCAAATCCATTTCTGGGTTTATTTCAGAAATCAGTTGTTGCATGTATAACATCCTTCTTCAGCTTAATATGCAGGGAAATCCTGTCCCATACCATCAAGGTTTCTTGTGTTTGCAGTATGTCTTTTTTCTATGGCAAGTTTGTGCCCGGATTACTGAAATGATTTCTTATAATTTTCAACTGGGAGATGAAATCAGTGAGTAAGTTCAAGACTCTGCTTCCCACATCCTGCCCTTCTGTAAGGTGACTTCCTCACATACATGACTGAGTTACCAAAGCAACTCCCAGGAATGACGTTTCCTGACACTTGTCACTGAGTATTTGCTGAAGCCTTTCTTAACAACGCAGAAAGAAAACTCATTCCTGTCTGGTTTGGTGTGAAAACAGAAGTGCTGCCAAGAGACTGGGGGAGGGCTGCACATTCCAGTAAAGGGAGCCAGTACCCACCAAAGGCAGTGTGCTCTGCCAGACTGATCAGGGGCAAGGATATGCCCTGCAGCTCTCCTGGCTTGGGGAATACCTTGTCATATTCCAGTGAGGAACTTCTGTTCAAGTAACTGGTCTGTAAAATGGGGATAAACCCACCTCCCATAGCCATGCCCAAAAGATCTGGTAATGCTTTCCCTAGTATTTTCAATGTGTGGTAATCCCTGGGGATACCTCAGGACCTTGCTTGTGGTATCAAAGCCCAGCTCTCCCAGCAAGACCTCCGTCTCTGACTTGATGTGACTGCCGGTGACTCAGCTCTGAAATAGTGTTTTTCCACTGATAATTTTGATAAGTATAACCTTAAACTGGGCTACATTACAGATGAGAACCCAAGAACATATTTATCTTCTGTTATTTACTTGTAACATAATGAATCAGAGCATTGCACAGTGTACATGATATTCCCTGATGATTTAATTACAGAGCTCACTCTATACTGTGCTTTTTTTAATTCATTGTATTCAACATTCACCTTTTAGCAAGTCATTCTTTAATTTTCAGATGCACATGACTCAGTTCGAGACTAAACATGGGAATCAAAAACAAGACTCCTGATAGAACAGCCACATCACACTGGCCATGTATCTGCTGTGTTTGCCAGCTTCCCACTATAGCCTTTGCTCCCATCCCACACACGAGCAGCACTGAGTAGCTACAGGATAGGTGCAGCAACGTGACTTCTTTGAGCTGTATTTTATAATGTGTGACTGGAGCTCAGCCTTATCAACTGTGGTGTGCTTACACAATGAAAAATACCTCTGTGGCTGCTGTCAATTTCTTGGTTTTGATGGGGGAGGTCTCAAAGCTAAGCGCTGGCAATGCTGAGCAAGTTGGAGAGTCTGGGCACCTCACCGGTGCCCTTAGCTCCCTGCATAAAGACCGGTACATCAGAAAATCCGAGGAGTACTGCAAGAAACATTTTCCCACAGTGCCTCAAGGATTGCTGCTCTCAGACCATTACAACTGGCCTGGACGCTGGTTTTGTGAGCACCCAGGGCTGACCCTTCTCCTCTACCATTTTTTCCAGGTCATTCCCAACTCACATTTCTACTGTGAAACTTGCCAGAAAGAAGAAGGAGAGCAGCCTATCTGGGTCCAGGCTGCATGGTCCCTCATCTGCTGCTAGCTCAAGAAAGGTTGAAGCTGCCTGTCGAGGCTCAGTGTTAGATTCGGGAGGCTGCATGTTACTATGCTGAAGCAGATCTGCCTGGAGAAACATTCCTGAAATGGCAAGCAGCATCATCTCCAGAGACTACTCCTCCTCCTGCAAGTGAGGCCATCTGAGTCTGGGTGGAGTAGGAGCAGGCCTGGAAGGCTTCCTTCAAATTCCAGGGAAATGAGCTATGCCATGGTAACCTTTGCTGAATCAAGCATAGATGAATAAGCGGCACTCCAACACCCAAGACTTTTACCCCAGGCTTTCTTAAAATTGTAAATTAGTGGTTGGACTCAGTGATCCTAAAGGTCTTTTCCAACTTGAATGACTGTATGAATCTGCTGGGCTCCCAGCCCTGCCTTAACTCTCTCTTGGAAGTTACAAATACAAAGATTTGCCCATAATCTCTCTCTGTGCCTCCCAGCCTTTCAGGGAGGATGCCAGTAATTTTCCAGACTTGTCCTCCAGCCTCCACTGTTTAGCTGACACCACCTGCTGCCGCGTCACTGCGGGGTCACAGCCACCACAAAGGTGAGTAAACAAAGTGCAGTCCATCAGCAAACTGCCTTACAGGTGCCTTCCCATCACAAAGCACATCCTACGAAGCCTTGGATTTTCTTCTGTTTCCTTTCCTTCCCCCATGTCTCATGTTCATATTTATGAACATGCAAATGCAACAGGGAGATTTAGGAAATCTGTTACTAAGGCAACTGATCAGGTGATGATGCAATTACCTTGTTATTTGAAAGTCAGGGTGCTGTGTGTTGCAATAAGATCCTACCAAAAGGGAGAGTGAAAGTTTACATAATACTTACAAATTCAAAGGCAGCATGGCCCTAAAAATTACTTGCCTTGAGAATACACCAAGAGTATCAGAAGTCAGCAAAATCTGACTGTCTTAGTTGTAACTTGAATCAAGGCAAAATCTACTCCTTGCTTCAATTCCAACAGGATCAGTGAGGAGGCAACTTACTTTCAGCAGATGTCAAGCAGTCTACAGGAAAAAGCACTCCTGTGACGTGAGCAATTAACGAGACATCCACTTATAATTACATTTAATTATAAAGAAAAGAAATCATAGCGGCAAAAACTCAGGTCTTTGAACCCAAATGTTATACCTGAATGCAATTATACAGATAACATTGGACTCCAACACCTCAATGCCTTGCTTGCAGGGAGCAGCCCAAAACTGAACACAGGATTTGAGGTGTGGCCTCATCAATGCTGAGCCCAGATGGACAGTCACTTTCCTATGTCTGCTGGCCACACTATTTCTGATGCAGGCCAGGATGTCATTGATCTTCTTGTCCACCTGGGCACACTGCTGCTCATTTTCAGCTCTGTCAGCCAGCACCCCCAGGTCCTTCTCTACCAGGCAGCTTTCCAGCCATTCTGCCCCCATCCTGTAGTGGTGAATGGGGTTGTAGTGACCCAAGTGCAGGACCTGGCACTTTACATTGTTGAAACTCATACAATCAGCTTCAGCCCATCAATCCAGCAATGTAGTTGAGCCTGGGCTGGTTCTGCTCTTGCAGACTCCACCGTTCTCTGGTTTGACCTCCTGCAGCTCTACCACAGGCTTTTCTGCATTTTCCTTACCCCTTTGTGGTGTGTCTTCACACGTGCTGTCTACCATCCTTCTAAGCGATCTTGGGCCCATGCAGCATTTCTTTCACTTGGATGGTGCCCAAAGACTAGGTCTGCATCAGACCCTTGCCTTTGGCCTAAGCATGTGCTGAGCTGGGGAGGGAAGGGTCATTGAGCCAGCACAGGTGACTGGGACCCAGTAGGCCCCCAGTAAGGGTGGTATCTCCTGCCTCTTCCTCTAAGCACATTTAGCCTCTTCACTGCCTGACACCCTAGGATTTTCAGTCCAGGTACCTGCAGTCCGTGTTTCAAGCAGACCTTCGTAGGTGGATGAATCCCGTCAGATCTGCAGGTGGCTCTGGGACCCCCCTCAATCCAGTGATGCAGGTAAAGTGGCTGCCTCTGTCAGCTCCCACTGTGAGTTTCCATGTTTCTCCACACAGATCTAGCTTCTTCCTACATGCCAGGAGACACATTCTGGGCTTTTTTTTTTCGCCTCCGTCTTCAATGTTTGTCTTAGTAAGTTCTCACATTTCTCATTTCCTCACAGACAAGCCAAAATTCTTGCTTTTCAGAATGCAGAAAAGGTGCTGGAAGAATCAATAAAAGTAATCAGATATGGATCTGGAGTGGTAGGTGCTATCAGGAGATGCCAGCTGTGGCTGTTGTAGCTTCTTGAGGGCTGCTGGGGTATCCAGAGTCAGGGACCCTATGCCATTGGAGAGTGCACGCTAAAGAAAAAAAAGATGGGTGAGAAAACAAGCCTGCTGCTTTTGGTCCAAGACACCAGGAGCCTTGGACCAAAAAGTAAAAAAGCAGGAGATGTCAACCTGCTGTCCTGGACTCAACATTAGCTATTCAACCAAGGTTACTGCCCTTCTGTATCTGCACAGGTGACATTCAAAACATAATTGTTTTGAATACCCCCAAAAACAAAAGCCCACATGAGTCAGGGCTTGCACAGTGAGTCTGGTATCACACAGCACCACGTGGGTCCTGAGATGTTTGCACGGCATCAGTCAGGTGAGAAAACCTGGGCATTGTGTACGCTACCAGAGCACTTGGAGGTGGTAGTGTTCAAAAACACTGTGGAGGAATACCTTCTGAGGGACCAGGCTGAAAGAGGTGCAGAAGACCAACTGATGAAACTTGCTTGCACTACTTTGCTGCCCAGCAGCTTCCCAGAGCCAGACCAGAGTTCAGAGGATGCCACAGCGGTGACTGCATCATTGATCTCCACAAATATCAACTTTAACATTCTGTGTACTTCTCTCTGCTCCTGTTCCTTGACCACGTAGTCCTGGTCCCCTCTTGTCTTCCAAGTGTGCTGCTGAGAGGGTGCCAGACAAAGCTGGCATGTTGCTTCTGTAGGAAAGTTAATCTTGCAAGTGGTGCCATGATCCATAATGACCTGCTTTTCACAGGGACAGTGGTGGACCTGAGAATCCAAAAGACATTGATGCTCCTTCTCTATTGGGAGGGTGCCCCACAAAATTCCCCAAAAAGCACAGGGTGGAGGTCAGGAGGGTTGAATACAGCCTGAGGTCTTAGGCAATATGCCATGGCTTATGCCAGCAGAGGAAAGCTACTGCATGATCTTCTATCAACCATATGAAATGGAGCCTGTATTTGACTAAATCCACCATCTCCGGAATTTAATTCACCACTAAATCTTCTTCTTAGACTGGAAAGGTAAAGCCGTTGGTGGGCATTCTGCTTCATGCAGACTCCTTGCATGATGCAGGGGGCACCTGATTTGGGGATGCCCTCACTCCCCAGCCCCAGGTCAGGGCTGGCATCGGCCATCTGCCTGCCAGGCACCGTGCTCGGGTGCGTGTGTGCACAGCTGTGTGCTTTCTGCAGTGATTTCCCAGCGGGCCAGGGAGGAAAAATGAAAAATAAAATGAAATTGCAAAACTCTATCTACTCTGTGGGAAATGCTCAGGTAATATGAATAGCAACAGAGACAAGGCCCTACTACGTTCCCCCCTACTACTTTCTAAATGGAACCAGCAAGCATATGCAACACTAGTAAAACTAAAATGATCACTACCTTCCTCTTGAAGAATTCATACAGTTCTGAATTTATTTTCTTGACTGCAGTACACTCTGTTCTTTTATCCTTTTCTTTCTTTTTTCTTTTAAATAAATACGGTATCTTGTACCACCATTTTACAGTATAGCGTAGAGTACAGTTTTACAAGAGATGGCAGCTTGACCACAGCCAGTCAGTACCTAGGAGCTGAAATTCAATACAGCAGGAAGGGCCACAAGAAGGCTCCATGGAGAGAAGCAGAAGTGAAAAAGTCAATGAAAAGTGAAAAGCGGGTGAAAAAGTGACTGGAGAAAGAATGAGGGTGTCTATGGGAAGTGGCCCCACACGGGCAGCCTCCCCTATCCTTGTTGCAGTCCAGGCAGGCCCTGGGCTCCCATGGGAGGCATTCACATATGATGCCCTTAACACCTCCGCTTCTCAGAATCTCCACAACTCTAACACCCCTCCTAGGATTTCCTCGGGCAGTATTTCTGAAATGGCTTTCCTCTGGTGACATCCTTTTTGAATAATATAGACTTTGAAATACGTGAGATGAGAGCAGCTGAGTCATGTCTTTCCTCTGTGCTCCCCAAAGTAGGAAGCAGCTCAGGCCTAGAGGCAAAAGCAAGGTTTGCTTTTAGGTACCTGAAACAAGCTTGTTGTCTTCACTCATCGCCCACGGTGTTTTACTGAGTGCTCTATGCCAGAGCAAAGAGGTGCGAGGTCGTGACCTTACCACAATGTTTCCCATCCCAGATCTCCTGGGAGTCAGAGCAGTGGGGAGAGGGGCTCACTGAAGTGCTCCAGGTGTGCACATCTGCTGGTGGCATCATGAGTAACTGGGACAGGCATTGAGACTCCCAACTGTGCTTTAGGCACCATGTATTGCCAAGGAGGAGGAGCGCCTCACCACTGGAACCACAGGCTCCCAGCACAGGTCGGGGAACCACATCCACCCATAGACCACAGGAAAATCCGGGCACAGAACCAGTTTAAAAAAAGTCTCCAAAACAGTGAACAATGTCATGAATTTCCCCCTTTTATCAGTCCAGCTTGAAGCTCCTGCCCTCACATGGCCCTCCTTAGCAAGTTGTTCCCTTAAGCTTCAACTACAGTGAAGAGTTCACTCCTAAAGCCACTGTTTTTTCTTCGTAGAGGCGAAGGTGACTCAACCTTTTTGCATGCTTTCTAGGAAACACTGGCTTTGGTTCAGCTCAGAAGGGCTCTGAGGTGTCTCAGCAGAGCATCCCAAAGAGATGGAGCTCACCATAGGGTCCAATTAGGTTTTTTGCCTTTGCATATTTATTTTACTGATTGTAATACACTTTTATAGCCAAAAGGAATTGGAGGATACTTTTAGGTAGAAATCACTATTTTTATTGTAATACTTATTTATTCATGGCACTAATTAGGTGTTAATTATGACAGCCTGTCTCCTTTCAACTTTTTATGGTTCCGTAACAACTTCTGTAACAACTTGCTTACATACATGGAGCAATGTTGATGCTTACTCTGAGGGGTACTGCAAAACTGCACAGTTATAGGATTTTTGATGTGCATTTTTATACTGCTCAAGAGTCAGATCTGAACTGAGGGTGATTAATAGAAATTTACTGTCATTGAAATATCTGCCAATGCCTTGACAAACCCTCCTGCCCACCTCTGCCTCTTCGATCATTTAATTTGTCCCTCTGGTTTTTAATCCAGGAGTTGGTATTTGCACTGGGCTTTTGTAACAGAGTAGTGTATAATATCATGACTGCTTTCTATGAGAAAGCACTAAACAAATACTATCACAGAATCATTCAGTGGTTAAGGTTGGAAAAGACCTCTAAGGTTGTTGAGTCCAACCATTAACCCAGCACTGCCGAGTCCACTAGTGAACCATGTCCCTGAGTGTCACATCTCCATACCTTCTAAACACCTCCAGAGATGGGAACTCAACGGCTTCCCTGGGCAGCCTATTCTAATGCCTGACCACCCTTTTGTTGAAGAAAAGTTTTCCTAATATCACTCTAAACCGCCCTTAGTACAACCTGAGGCCATTTCCTCTTGTCTTGTCATTTATTACTTGGGAGACTGACCCCCACCTCACTATAACCTCCTTTCAGGTAGTTTTAGAGACCCATAAAGTCTCCTCTCAGTCTCCCTTTCCCAAGGCTAAACAGCCCCAGATCCCTCTGCTGTTCCTCATAAGACTTGTTCTCCAGACCCTTCATTTTCAATTGCAGAATCATAGAATAGTTGAAGATGGAAGGGATTTCTGGAGGACAACTTGCAGTCCATGAAGCCTGGCTGATAGACCAAAGGTGTGATCCTGTTCCTGCTTATGGCAGTGTAAATCAGGAGTTAGGATTTTCTGTCAAATTTAGATTGCAGACCCACGGCTAGACCTGAGTTGATTTGTTTTGGCAATGTGCTTGTATTGGGAGGCAAACTCCAAAATTTCCCAGAGGATCTCAGAAGTAAAGCTTCACCTATTCCTTGGTGATCTGGACCTCCAATTAGGATAAGACTGATTTTCCTTGCCAAATATGAACTCTCATTTTGCACAGCAAGTGCAGTATTACTGACTTACGGAGCCAGAGAAGCACTAAGGCTGGATAGGACCTCTGAAGCGTGTCCCCCCACTAAGTTTCTTGCCATCCACAAACAGTCCGTCCCCTTCGCCGGGCCACTGAGAGGCATTCAACTGGATTCTAACAGAAATTAGGAAAACATCTGAGCATGAGGTCAGTCTGAAGTCAGGAGGCATGTCAGTGTAGAGAAGGAGTAAACCCAAGCCAGGATCTGAGGTAGATGCAACTTGGCTGAGAGACACGCTGTTACCTGCACGCAGCAGCAGCACACTCATCAATTGCCGCCAGCAGTGCCAAATCTTATTTTCCAGGTCATCAATCTTACTAGTCACTGTAAAACATTATATAACTCCACTCTACTTGATATTCAGCTTACATCACATCTCTGTAAGGCTTAAGCCAAAGATCTGGGCAGATTTTGCAAAATCAGATCCAGCCTGTTAATGGGTGCCCCATGTTTTTTTGTTGTGGCTTGGTGTGTGCTGCACCCTGTCTCTGAGACACCATGCCTCATTCACATGGGCTGTGCAAGGGCCATCAGGCATCACCCCAAAAGCTTACTAAAGTGTGCTGCCAAGATTAGTGTAGTGGGCTATCCAGTTGAATGTCTGAAAGAAGCACATATAGCCAGGTAATGAAACTAGTTACTCAGCTTTGCTGGGGAACCTTTGTGTAGCACTGAACCTGTAGCAGGACCAGCACTGGCTGGCAGTAGCCCAGCCCTTCCCTCCATCCTCTAATGGTCGGAGAAATACACAGCCAAGGCGAAGGATAAACAGGGAGGACATGCTCAAAGGAGGAGCTTGTCATTTTGAAATCCCAGGATAAGGCTGTGTGTGCATCAATGAATTTCTCAGTGTCCGCTAAGGCTGCAGCAGCCCACAGGGTTGTTTTTTTGCACTCTGCCTCAGTTTTGCCTAAAATATTAACTCACATCCATTCCTGGTCCTTCATACAACCCACAGTCCTCAGTCCAATGTCACTCAACCATGCAGAGCTCTACAGTTCCCTGTATCTCTTCTCCACATTATCCTATTTGGAAATTTTTCAAGAAGCAGAGGATAAGATGGGACAGTCCAAGAGGCAAGCAAATGAGAACAGCCTTAGTGGGCCAGACCAAAAGTCCATCTACGCAGGAATTCTGATGGTCTGTGGATAGAGGAGGAAGTCGACACATAGGAAAGAGTGCAAAAACGGCATGAGAGGACCCACTGCAGCTAATAACCATCTAAGACCATAAAAGTAGGAATAATCACAAATCTTCTCACCCCTGCACGCAAGCTGCATTGCTGCCTATTTTTTCCAACATGCTGTGTGAGTGTGACAACAAAAAACAATAAAAATGCTAAAAGTAAACTCTCCACAAAAATCACAATGGAGTCGCTAATGCAATTCTCTTCTGCAGGACCAGCTGGGTCAGGGGACCAACCACACCCGACAGATGTAAGCCACTTTGCCAGGGCACCAACAGACAACATTTGGATCTAGCAGAGATGAGAGTCATGGCTGGCCCTGCCTGGAGTTTAGATATGGCTCCTGTTCGCAAAATCTGTCCTGTTTGCTCTCTGCTAACATTTAATATCTGTGCAGTTCATGCTCACAAACACTCTAAAGCCCTAGCCAGTCACCACAGGCTAACTCTGCATTTAAATATTAGGGGAGAATAAATATCACTTTATATGTTTGGGATAAGAAAAATCGCTCTTTGACTTGAGTTGGTTAGATGGGTGACTAGTCGGTATGAATCACAAATGTTACAGTCCAATACAAAATTCCAGATTGAGTGTGGTGTTATGGCACACGGTTATGTTCCCTGATTTGATGGCTTATTTAACTAATCAGCACAGCAGGAGCAGTTCATTTCAACTATTCCGATAAATGAGAGCTCTGTAATTTGCACATGCAGCTGTAATAGTTGTAATGCTTCATTCCTGCTGTGCTGCTTAGTTACATAAACCATCTAGTTGGAATCAATACTTATTTACTGTACCTAATCAACACAGTTTGAATTATAAACATGCAGAATTTGCATATAAGCTGAGCCACTGAGTTTTCCCTCAGGTACTAATATCTGAGAGTTTCTTAACCTATTCCAAAGGGCAGGAGAAAAGGATGTAAAAAGTACCAGAATAACTAACAGCCCATGTGAAGGCTTTGTTGGGTCTTTTCATGGGAAATGCAGGGGTTTGACATTCATAACAAGCGGCTGCTGGAAACCATGGAGGAAATCTACAAGAGCACTGTCTCCTCTGCTGCAGAAACTTTGACCAGTAATTTCCAGTCAGCTTTCATTTAGGAGTGTATGGGCTGATGGACTGAAGGCAGAAGGATAGGAAGGTCTGGATCTCATCACAAAGCCTGGGGGCATTCAACAGCCCCTGGGGCAGAGAGGGGCTGGTGAAAACCTCTGTGCTGCATCAGAGCTCCTATATTGCAATAAGTGAACAGCACTCCCAGAGGAGGCCTGATTTAGAAATAATGGATTGTGTCTGTTTCCTACCTGATATCTAATATACAGCACCAATACAACATCCTTAACTAGGGCACACGGGGCTCATCATGTGTAACACTCCTCTTAAGACTCAGACCCTCAAGTCTGAGCTCTTGCCAAGACTGATATTAGCAGTGAAAGACAGCTTAGGGGATGGCTGACCCACTCCTGGCAGCCCCTTTTGGCATCCTCCTTAAAATGCTGGCTACAGTGTACCCCAGCTGCTGGTGGGGTGGGCTGTGCTGGAGGCAGAGAGGTCTCTGCTCTAACGGGCAGAGGGGCTGCTGAGCCAGATGGGGATCAGGGCTCTGCTGGACCAGTCAAGGTGGCAGCCACGATCTGCTTCCCTTCCCCTCATAATGCACACCTTGAAACATTAAAATAGCACTGTACTCTGTGTCCATTTGAAAAGGACCTGGACAATTTTGATTCCCAAGGTAATTTCATCCTTATGTAAAAATAATAGAAGGGAGAGGGGAAAGCTGAAAAGGACTTCATTCTCAAAAAGACATGGTTTCGGACTTCCAGTTCTCAAACACGTTTGCCTTGTAATTTTTGTTTTCATTTCAATTTAAGTTTGTCTTTTTTTAAAATATTCTCCTGGAGGAATGCACAGCCAGTTGGTCACAAACATGTTTAATTAGAGCAGATGGAAGGCAAAAGCTGGTGATTGCTGTGAGCTCATGTGCCTTCACATGGTACATCTGGGGTTGTCTTTCAGAACCGGCTCCAGGCTTCGCAGTGTTCTATGCAAAACTGAATTTTTCTGCCCAGAGGAGGCAGATGAAATAAGCTTGCCTGGAGAGGCAGGTTTTCTGCTCTGGCTGCCCTGGGCTGGCAGAAGAAGTTGTCTCTGCTGGTGTCCCAGCATAACTCCTGGGAACAGCAAGCTGGGGAGCTCTGCTTCTCAAGGTGTCTAGTGCTTGGTGTCTCAGCCGTCAGGCTGAACACCCCACTTAGCTCACTTGCACTGAGCACCCTGATCCTGTTTTCAGTGCCCCAGCTTGTCTGAGATGTCTGCTTGGGATAGCAGCAGTGGCACAGGTCATGGGGTAGCAGCTAGGGGCTGGTCTAGTTCATTGGGGCATCTCAAATGCTTACCTATTGAGCCCTATGTTTTAAAACAGAGATGAAAAGACTTTCCTGGCAGGGAAATTGCTGGGCGTATGTTTGGAAAGCACTAAGATACACTGGAGGAGGACATAGACTCAAAATATCATTTCTCACTGCAGCAAAGTACCTTCTCCTTGCTCTTGCTGCACCATGGAACAAAATGTCCCAGTACCACAGCACCAAAATACCTTGCAAACCACAACCGTTTGGGTATTACTCTTTGGGCCTCAAAGGATCCCTTCCCTTAGGATTCCGGTGAACTGGCACAAGCCAAGGTAGGCAGTTATCCTGGTGCACAAATGTGTTCCCCAGTGTAAGAGCATCCCTATGAACACGTGCGTTCTCAGAACATGATTACAGAGGAGACCTGCACTGAGCTGCCCAGCTTTGCAGGTGAGAAGCCTTGAATGAAGCCCAGAAGGCGCCTGCCCCTCCATTTTTCCCCACTTTCCTTATTTGTTGACAGTCTTCTGCACTTGCCAGTTTTACAGCATCACAGAATCCCACAGGCTGGAACAACTTGCTTAAAACACATCACAGCAGCTGTTGCATTTGCATCACAAGTTTGGCCCCGTGCACTTAGGTTTTGGCGTTGCTGAACTGGGAGGGAGATTCTGTTTGTGAAATCTGTGCATTGGGGTGCTTGTCACCCTGCTCATGTTGTGTGTGGAAGCTAGCAGAATAATGCAGGGTTTACCCCTTCACTTTTTGTTTCACTCAAAATGTTTTTTCCATCATTAGCTATTCTGTGTCCATGGGCATTTCAAATGGCTGAGTGGAGGTGGATGTGCTGATACATTAGCTGTGACTTTTTGGGTACAGCCAAGACAGGGCTCTCAGAACACTTCCTCTGAGACATAACAAAAAATATAAAATAGTACAGAATTAATATGATAATAATATACATCTCATAAATATAAATAATTTATACCTATAATATAAAGAAATATTGTAACTACATAAATAACATGATATAAATATGAAATAATACTGTATAAATAATAACAAGGTTTGATGTTTCTGATACATGTCTGCACATATGTTGTATGAGAACAGGGCTGGACAAAGTTGCAGTTTAAACTGACACTCATTAAATTAAATCCTAGTTTTCTAAATTTGCCTGATCTTCTTGTTCTTCTTCTTCCTAGTGGGACAATTGTCCCTCTCCCTGTGCCAATCCTCTAGCCATTTTCCTGATGAGCAGGTCTGTGCTCATCACAACAGGGAATAGTAACAACACCCTTGACTGAACTTACTGACGCAGCCCATATTCTCCATAGGACATCAAGTCTGAGGAGCCGTCCCAGACAGATTAAGCAAATGTGAACCATAAATAAATTAAAAAATACGTCCCTTAGAATAAATAAGAAAATATATTAAAAAAATAATACATTAAAAAAATGTAGCAATATGCTCCACAGAACCCCTAGTGTCTGCCATGGCAGCTGCCCACACTTTCCCTGCCCAGGTTTGCAGGAGATGAGGCTGGGACTGGGAGTAAAGGCCGGGACTGGGAGCAAAGGGCACTTTGTGGGTCCATGGGTGTTCATCAGAGCAAACCCTGCTGATGGGGCCAGCACTAACCAGCAGAGGGCAACGCCAATATGTATTTCACACATACTTAAAAGGATGGAGGATTCTTGTTCAGCACAGAGGGTGGACAGTGAAGAGAGGATGGCCATTGGGACATAACATGACCAACACCAGCAAAGCAATCTGCTCAGCCCAGGCTTGGGTTTCCCCTCTGTCTGTGGCCATGACTGTGCAATGAAGCTCAGCTCTCAGCAAAGGCAGCTGCTCCCACCCCCTGCCCCTTTCACCCTGTCATGCTACATTTATTGAAGTGAGTGTATATCGGCTTCTTTGTACAGCTCTCTGTCTGGCATGTTACCTGATTTGTTATGATCCCAGCAAGAAAGGCAGTCAGACTCTACAGAGTATCACTTAAAACACTATTTATTAAGCCTAATAGTATGCAGAGAGTAGTATGGGTAACAACATTCCTTTAGGGGATGTGAACCTCAAACTGAGCAGCATCCAGCTGGCTTCCCACCAGGCACAGCACGACGTGCAGACTCCACCTGTGGAAAGGGTTACCCATTTTGGTCATGGTGGAGTAATTGTGGTATGGAGTGGGAACTGCCTGCAGGTTTCTCCACTCCAGTGATCCAACTCAGTCTGTCCTGTATTAAAGGAGGTGTGCAGCTTGTCACAGCTGTGGAGCCAGTCGGTATGTGGAGGTCACCAACCCTTTCCATTGGGATCACTATAGGTAGGAACACTCCACTTTACTCTCCACAGTCCTTGGAGACCTAGTGACCATGTTGGTGCTCAGGTTTACTCCACCACTTTGGATACAGACAGATGAAATATAAGCCCAGGAAAAAATCAAAGCATTCAACAATGTTTTCATCATGTTTGTTTTTTGGTTTGGTTTTTTTTTTTCCCAACAGAGGGTGTTATGCTTTCCTGGTATGTTGGTCGCAGATTTTAAATAGCTTTTCCCACCCGACAAAGCAGAAATTCTATCAGTCTGAAAGATACTTCTTTCATTTTTTACCTCACATTTCTGCCATTAATCATATAGATACATATGTTTAGTTCCATATCTCTATCCATGACAGGCAAGAAAGCAATTCTGCCATGAATATACTTGTTCACATGCCGAATCTCCATTTGCTTGAATAAAATTCAATCTCCAGACGTCTGTTTACACATCCACCCAAACACTGATCCATCCACACAAGCAGAAAATCCCATAAAAATATTTCAGAAAAACAACCAAAAAAAAGGGGTACAGGTGCAGCTGTAATAAACTGTAGGTAACAGACAATCCTATTTTTAGATTTTTTTTTTTGACAACCTATCCCTCTCTGATTTATGCTGCACTACCAGTATATTTATGATGGAATAAGAAGGTGGGAAAAAAAACCCCTAGCTGTTGGATGAGCTGTTTTTTAAACTCAGTTTTAGTGCTGTTCACCTTTTGAAATATCAGCAAACGATCAGAAAAGATAACTTGGAGAGAAATCCTGCTGAAATCTTTCATCTAGTGTGTTTTTTTAAGCAGGTTTGTTAAGTAATAGGAAGAGAGTTCTGCTTTCTGACAGAAGCCAGGTAGCTAAGAAATGCAAATGTTTTAAGATGAAGTTTTGATCATAAATAAAAGAGTAATCTGTTCACTGCTCTTACAATTCAGTGCTGCAATCAAAAGGGGCTGAACTAGCCCCAGGAAGCATCTTTCACTTTCATACTTGTGTGGTTGGGACCCTAATTCAGCATATGGGGAAGACATAAAGTCTGCCTTTCAAAGTTCTTCTCTTTTCTATGCAGCTGACATTCATATTACTTTCTGTTACCTTCTTTGGTGCTACTGGACTGTCTTGGAGAACCCAGGCATTAGAAGGGAGATGTCTCTGTCCATCAGTCTTCTATTATTACTGAAATTTATAGAGTTTTTGACCACCATTATTGAATTTTTATCCTAGACCAAACTTGTAACAATGAAAAAAAAATTTGGGCTAAGTAAGAGGAGAGAGTATCTGAACCATAAGAACCACCACTCAGTACTGAGTTCAGTTTTGGGCCCCTCACATTAAAAATGATATGGATGATTCCATGATTCTGTGTTTGTCATTAGAATAAACATGGTACTAACAAATCGTGGAGGGAAGAGCTCTTCAGTAATGCTCAGGTGGGTTATCTGCTAAACTAGCAGATGCAACTTCAGTCATCCTTCAGGAGTCAGAAATAGATGTGGGAGAGATTACATGAAATTAAGTCTGAAAAATTAGTATATCTGAGGGGAAACTTTTAAACACTTTTACTCCTTCATGTGTTTTTTTCACCACAGACTAGTAGATCTTATTGTGAAAACCTTAAAGATATGTCTTCTTCCTGCTTGACTGATTGTGATACAATATGCAACAAGTTTGTGGCATATATATATATACTCCAAGAACACTTAAACAGTACCAAATAAATCGTGTTGGTATAAAATTGCCCATTTTTTTCAGCATCCTTCACCTTCTCCACTGCCCTCCTGCATGCTTCATAATTTCTTAGCCTCACCTTCCCCTAAAGCATTACCAAAATTTAATGGCATTACACTCCCTGTCCCTCACCACGTCTTTGTCAGTTTAGCTCCTCCTTGGGCTGGATGGATTTTGCCTAGCCACCTCCCTGCTCTTCCAGCAACTCTCCAGCTCGTTCATGCAATGTTGAAAGACTTTTTTCCCTTTGAGTGGCCCCTGCTTTTCTCTTGGGTCCAGCAGGAAGAGTGCGATAAACAGCAAAGTGAGGGAGCTTGCTGGTGGTAATTTCCTCCTTCATCAGCTCCACTGAAACATCTGCTGGGAAGGGTTTTGGCCAGGTCAAACACAGAAGCATTTGCAAGCATAGGCCCCCATGGAGAGGATCTTTCGCCTTATTTAGGCAGACCTGACATCGTAGGGACCATCCTTACCAAAATTAGCATGGGACACACCACAGTACAGCCCTGAGCTTGCACTGCTCTCTTACCCTAACGGTGGCTCAGGAGATTTTACATGATTTATTCCTTATATGCCAAAGCCAATGACTTACTGATATGTCTATCCTAAAGAAGTGTTTAGATTCCCTCATGGTTTTAATACCATCAATAATTTAGAGGTTGCTTCAGCTGTGAGCATCGCTTCTGCTGGTCCCCAAGGGTTGTGTCCTGCCCAGGGCTGCTCTGGCTTGGGTATCCTTATTATTTTACAGAGGATAGCTCATCTTTTGAAGCAATTGACAAATATATGTCAGAAGAAAAGCAGAAAGATCCATAGGTGATCAGACTTCAACACCTTTGGTTTTAACATTAAGACTGTAAGCACATTTCAATACCATGTACGTTATGTTACATCTAGAAAGGTGTGCTAAAGGCTGTGGACAAAATAATTTTACAGGCTACTGCAGCTTAGTCTCTAAATTAGAGAAATGGGGTAGTTAGGATACAAAAGTGAGCTAACACAAGAAAAGTCAATTTCCTGTCAGTTCCCAGCATTTCCAGGTCAGTTTAGGGCATGCACATCACAGAACCTGGCACAGGGGAGGAAACAGGCATCTTACATTTCATTCCCTGCCTTTCAGATTCCAATAGCAATGATGAATTCTGGCCAAAGAAGTTGTTTGGGAATTTATGATCACTTGAGGTTATTGGGCCTTGGCCTTAGGTTGACAGGTCTCTAGGGGGTCATTAATCTCTATGAAATGCTCTGCATCTCTTTTATGGCTGTTTAAATTATGAGTAACTGTGAATTACAGGAGTATCGTTGCCCTATATCAAGTGGTTCAAGTTTGGTAAACCTGAAACACATTAACGTATGCAAGCTGAGCTCTAATTAGAAGTTTGTTGCCATTCACCAGTACCTTCTGTTGTAGAGCTGGTGGTTGTATCGTACTTAACGTGAAATAAAACCTGCAATGCTTTGCAGAAAGAAGAAAAAAAAGATACTGGAAAATACAATACAAAATTATCTTCTGCAGTGCCTTTTATTAAACAAGGTCTAGCCTTTCCTCTATTGGCAGCAAGAGTCTTGGAGAAGGAGTGAGGCATAAAGACGGGGGAAAACAATGACAGAGGGAGTGTATCTTACATAGGTCTCATTTTCAGTGAAAGAGACAAGAAAACACGAAATGAAACAGTTTATTAATAGATTATACATTTTCAGTAGTAAATGAAAGCCTTCTGAGAATCCTTAAGTTAACATTAAATTGACCACAATGGACAAAGTGATATTTACAACGTGATTTGAAGGGGAAAAGAGAACTAGCGTGAAAAGGAAGCTGATGTGAGCCAGAGGTATTATTCACTAAAACGAGAAGTACAATACACTGCTCAGGAAAAAGCTAAGACAGTATTGTATATGTGAAGTGCTTATGGCCTTAAGCTGAGAAATCCGTATGCAATTTCCCAGTATTGGCTGTAAATATTTGCCTGAGCCACTCCTCTGCGGGGTGCCTTTTCCTGGCGCGGGGTTGCGAGTGCACGCTGGACTGGACCCAGGAAGCAATTTCGGCAACTAAGATACCACTGACCTCTGCTGGGAGCAATCAGATACGTTCAGCTTCTGTCGTGGGCCCTGCGCTGCCCAGATGCGGTAGAGAGTCCTCTTGCAGGGGCAGACACGTGTGTATATATATATGCATATATATATATATATATATATATATATATATGATATGCATACCTATATGCAGCAACATGCACCTTCCATCCTTGGTGTCACTGTGATTTTCCAAGTGGTGCAAACAGTAAAATCCATCCCGGACTTGTAAAAGAAATTTTTTTTTTTAAGTGAGGAAGACTTAGACCTAAAGAGAAGAATCCCTACCAGTTTTCTCTATGATATAACATCATACACATATAAACACACAAGATCCATGGATCTTTTTGTTCCTAAGAGTTGAAGGGTGAGGATGGCCTGACCTATAACCAATGTGACTGAAAAGCAAAGACATTTGTGATGACTAGCACATCTTCCAGGTGGCTCCTAATGAACACATTGCAAATGCACTGAGCAATACAGTTTCAGTTAAATAAAGGTTTAAACTGGCAATGCACAAAATACATTGGGAAGAGAGACAGATTGTGCAAATAAAAGAGCTCAGATAAAGAGCTGTTGTAGAGGAATCATCGTCTTTCCCACTCAAGTAGGGGTAGTACGGAATCACTTTTCAAGTAAAGAAAAAAGGTCTTTCTCTCCCTGACAACCAGTTTTCATTTGGTGGTTCAGAGAAAAACACAAGTTGGAAGCAGCCCATTGGAGAAAATACTTCAACAGGAAGAGTCAGAGATTATAAACTGAATTAATTTGTTCACTTTTAGTGAGTGGCATGAAATAATTACTGTAGAGCAGAAAACAAATCAGATGACCCTGCAATGGGGTAGTAAAGGAAAGTCAAGATACCATATGAAGTTTTGTTCAATAGTAACTCAGGCTGAAAGTGGTACTGGCCATACAATTAATAGTACCAAGAATAGGACGAAAACTGAGGTCTGCTTTGTCCAAAAAAGCAAAATCGGTTTATGATAGAGGAACAAATCATTCAAATTGAAAAAAAAAAGTAGATGAGCTGGATTTATTCCCTTACTGAAATATTCTAGCAGCATTTCAGCTGTCTGTCTATTACAGGAATTTATTGTCACAAGGACAGAAGATGAATCAGGTGATAAGACTGAAGATAGCATTGAAAAGACTGATCTTGATTATATTAAAAAAAAGAAATTACAAGATTTAGTGAGACAAGATTTAGTGTCCTTGAAGAAGAGTGTCCAGACTACAAGACAGAGAGAAGAAAATGGATTTGTCCACCATGACAGATGGTGCAGAAAAGGCCAATGGGAGGAGATCTGGGTTTCATCTTAAAGAACTTACATTGCAATGGTGGATACACATGCAAAAGCAAATGTTGAAGGAATTAAATGCAAACATGAAAAGGACAAATAGAGCTGGGTTTGAAGCTGAGCCAAAAAAACAGTCTCTGAAACTCTGGACGAGGTTACAGTTGCCATTAGAGAATGTACAAGAGGAGAAAACAGAGAAATGTGAGACAGAATTCGAAGGGAGGAAAATATTTTAAGTATGTGGGAAGAAGTATTTTTTTTGTTCTAGCCATTCAGATGATCTGGCAATATCTTCACCTAAGTTGTCTCTTAAATATGGGGGGAAGCTGTTAGAAACAGAGGACACCAACAAGAAATTAAAAAAAGATGGTTGGACTGTCCCTCAAACTGCAGCAGGAGTTAGTTCCATTTTCAGGCAGAAAATAATGAAGGCACCAGGTGCTAAACACTACTAATCAGACATGGACATCCATCCTGTGCTAGCAAAAATTTCCATGTGATCTTCAAATAGCCATGCAAAGCTGTTCAGCATCCTCCAGGCGGCAGAAAAGACAACTGTGGCAAGTCCCACATGAAAAAGGAAAACCACATCCTTTGTGCTGTAAGGCGAGAAAAGGCAGCAGGCTATTTGTACTTCCTTTGGGCTGTATGTTTGTTTTTTTTAAAGTAGCTCAGCCTTTGACAAACAAGAGCCACATGTAAGCTGTCATCTGGTCCATCTCAGTTGCAGTGTCCATCCAGATGCTGTAAATCGCCCCCTTCCAACTCTTGGTGGGCAACATGGGTCTACGCTCAGGTGGCAGGATATGTTATTTAGCCCAATTGCCTCTTCTAAATCCAAACTACAGTTCAATATCTTTATATATTTTTAGTTATTTTTTAAATTATCTGAGGGAAAGGAAGTTCTCTTTAGTCCTTCCACTAAAATTCCTAAATAAATACTTTGGCCTATCCTTTCTGACCTCAAAAGACTTTTAGGCATGGTCACAGAGGCATCTAGACACAAGACTGTCCTCATGCAGGCCAGACTGCAGTATTTTTTTCCCATGTACATTTTTGTCATAACCCATATTAAAGACATCCCTAGAGAGCTCTGTATGGCCACTGTGGCCTACCCCACAAACAGTGCATGTTTCTGGCAGTTTCTGAGTCCTTATAAAGGTCCCAAATAAGACAGGAATGGATTTGCTGTGTGAGATTGTCAGTCATAACTCAGCCATACAGAAAGTCACTGAGGAAAGATATTTCACCAAAAGGAGGTGCACATAAAGATCTCCCACTGGGTTTTGACTGTGCTGAAATACTGAACTAGCCCTGACTGTTGGGTGGTAATTGTGGAGCAAGGGAAGTAGCACAAAGTACTACTAAATTTTGCTGGGACCAAAATTTCAACACAAAGCCTAAGGCTTATAAGAGCATAAAACCTGATATTAATGTACAGCCAATTATCATGCTTTGGAAAAGAACTCATGCCGAGAAGACTTTCCTCCTGCCAGTGAAAAGTTTCTGATAGGCCAGTTTTGCCTCATGCTTGCCCTGGATGTGATAGTTTGGAGATGGTTGCGCAATACGAAGTGAAATAAATGCTTGTGAGAAAACTTTTGCCCAACAGCTTTTTCCAGGCTTCCCAGCCTTCCCTTAGCTCAGTCCATGTGGGTGGTAGGTGCTCAGGAAAATCGTTGTCTACAGCTGGAATGCCCAACAGTGTCCATGGTGTGGCTTGCTGTGCTCTGCTCTTTCCATCCCCAGTGACGGGCAATGCACTTTCCTGGCATAAGGAGGTAGTGTGCGGTTGTCTACGGACATTTATATGAGTTTACTCAACACCCAGAAAATCCCAATGTATAAGCAAAGCTTGCAGCAGCTTTTCAACTCCAGTACCACTTCATCTGTCAGGTGTCATATGAACTGGAGTGACAAGTTCCTTAGTGTATAGCAATTTTTCAAGTTAATGATCAAGTAAATTATCAAGTATCCTGTTCATAATAGGTGGAGAATTTAGCTGGGTATGGGTATCTATAGCAAAGGCTTTGCTGAACTCATTTGGACATTTTCGGTGTGCTGATGTCTGATTGGTTTGTTTTATACAACTGAGATGTTTCCTTGGAAGGCCAGTGCTTTTTAATCCTATTTATAAATTGACTTCGGAATTCTCCATTGGATGTACTTTCAGGGCAGGTATATGTGTGTACATAGGTGTAGTGAAAGAAAAAGAGAGTAATAGCTGTGAGGCAATATACAAACATTTCTAAGATCAAGAGAATTCTCCTTTTAAGAAGATCTAATTGGTTACTCTCTTTGTTTAGACCACAGACAAACTATTCTCTTGAGTTCTTGAGTTTTGGTCCTTGGTAGGTGGGCAGGTCTGTAAGCTGGAGCATGCAGAGACATGCTGAATGGGTGAGGCATTTGGAGATGTGTCTGACTCCAACGAGACACCACCAATGGGAAAAACATTTTGACCTGTCACTCATGAGACCTTAGCTCTGTGTGTGTATGTGCATGTATGAATGTGTGTGTATGTGTGTGTGCATGCTGAGGAGCAAGGGAAGGATCTGAGACTTTATCACACTGTCCCTACGGAGAAACTCTTCCAGGCTTCCTCCACCTATAAAATCCAGTGGCAAACCCAAATAATCAGGAAAACATCCTGACTTTCCACCTAGTAGTTCTTTACCAGAAAATCACTTTTTCTTGTACTGTGGGAAAACAAGATGTTTTATAATAGGAAGAAACACTGAATCTCCAAGGTTTTTTTTTTTCCATAGCACCTAAATATTCCTGTTCCCAGAGCAAAAATCCTACACGCTTTTTTGTCCCTTTCTGTAACAGAATGTTTATTGTCTAGCTGGCAGGATGATGTCTATCGTCTAGCTGCTCAGCCTCTGCTGCAGCCTTTTGCTCTGTGAGGGATTGAATCTGGCTGTCTCTCCCCAGTGCCATTATAAAACATACATGCCTTTAATATAAAGACCTGTTTCTTAAGCCCTTCACTCCTCCTTTGTCAAATGGAGTCAAAAGTGGCTTGCATATTCAGAAGATAGCACATAGGAAAATGACAGGCTGATGACATGGTCATTTAACTTTGTTTTTATAATGAAGTGGGGTAAAATTACAGATGACAGCAACCACTTACTGGGCTGAGCTCCTGGGGAGAAACAGAGGTGATACTGGTACAGTCAGAGTAGGAAAAAATCCTATCCCCAAATGGCCTGCTGGGAAATGCCATCAATAAATCTCCTGGGTCCTCTGCTTTTGGCAGCTCTGGAAGTTTCTGGGATGTAGGTACCAGCTGCAGCAGGTGCTCAGATGTCTTCTTCATCCCTCTGCATCCTCCATTAAGTAGGCTCAGACACTGAATCGTCTTTTACAAGAGGTTACAGCTGTGGAGCACCCATGAGTATCTTCAAAATCCTTAGACTGTGAGCAGGTAACAGGAGTGACATATGAGCAGTTAAAGGATATTTCCTTCAACCCCATTTCCAAACACACTCCTTCTGCTCCTCTTCGCTCCAGGGCTGTAGTCTGTGGGTAATGGGATTTGTCCATGATAATCAATAATTCATTGCCAAATACATTTAAGCTGTATATTTTCCTTGCAGCATTTCTTTGCATATGGCAGAAAGAACAGAACAAAATTACCCTAAAAGTGACAGTAACAATGCATTTCTCCTCCCCGATCACTTATTTTTCTAATGAAGAGTCTTTATTCACCTGGGTGCTTTCCCAGCTAATGGCCTATTAAAAAAATCCATCACTAATACACTGAAAAATATGTTTCCACTCTCCAGAATGATGTCAGCAGCTCTCATGTTGGCTGCACCTGGTGATGGCTGATGCAACTAATCCTAGTTTCCCCCACAGGCAAGGTCACAGGTAGTAAAGCCATGATCCTTACAATTGGTTATTATTTAAAGTTGTAAACCTCCGAATTGGGTCTCACTTGCCTGTGCAGCCACTTTTCTTTGAACCTGACCTCCATATTGAGTCCAGTTCTGCTGCTGTTGTTTCAGGAGCTCTGAGATAGAAATGAATAGTCCCAAAAAGGCAGGTGAGCGAGCTCAGCTATGGACACATCTCAGCTTGTTGGGGATCTCCAGACTGCCAGTCAGGTTTCCCTTTCTGCTATCAGTGGGGAGCTCTGGATATTTGTGCTGCTCTTTGTGGACAGAGTCTTGC
Organism: Oxyruncus cristatus; assembly: GCA_013399855.1. Lineage (NCBI taxonomy): Eukaryota > Metazoa > Chordata > Aves > Passeriformes > Cotingidae > Oxyruncus > Oxyruncus cristatus. The sequence goes on from VXAY01005156.1 coordinate 543,772, forward strand.
GGATCTTCCCTCTGATGCAAACCCTGAAAGGCCCTGAAACAGGGCACAAAGAATTAATATGTGTGTATGCATGTATGTATGTATGTATGTATATGAAGTTAAAAAAAGCCGTATCAGGATAGGGGGTTGTCACGTAAGTAGGAGGTCATGCTATTCACGCCTCGGGTAACCACTCCACTGAAAGGACTGATTTTGCTCCATTTTCACGTAAGGCAAGGCTAAGGCCATACACAACTAGACAGAGTTCCTCAGAAATGAAGCCTGAAAATAAAATTTGTCCGTCTCTCAGATGGTGGTTACTATGAAGGTTTCTTGCCCAGCAAGGTCTCTGATCTCACAGTCCTTGGGGAATTAATCTCTTTGGAAACGCAAGCAGGCAACAGGGAAATCTGGGCATTTCAGAATCCCCATAGCACCTTCATGCAGCTATTTTGAGTTCAAAATCCATGACATCTGGCAGCCATGGACTAGACTGCAAAGGTCAGCTCTGGATGTTTTACCTGGAAAACATCACACCACCTCACCTTCCTGCTCCTGTGCAGGACCATTTTTACAGGGTTGGCCTGGACAGAGTCACTGTTTACTGAGAATTTAACTGGAATAATTTTCTGAAAGAAGGAGCTTATGATGCTCTGTCCCAGGAGAATACAATACTCATTCTTGATAGTCATCTTGAAAGATCTACTTTCTGAAAATGCGGTGCAAGTTTTGAGTCCTTGCTGTGATTTTCAGTTCTTTTTATCTTTCTGGATGCATCGACGTTTCCAAGCTTTGTGCTGGGCAAGGACTCTGACTAATGGCAACCACCTCTCTTCTTGCTTGTCCTTTATCTGGAGTGCCGGGGACTGGAAATGTAAGAGCTCATACCTCCACTCTCATATGTCACTGTGCGTCACCATCATCCTATCACGGTGGAATTACTCTAACATAGCAGGAGCTGGAAGAGCCCTGTAGAACATCTTGACAGGACGGCATGATATTTTTAATTGTTTAAGAGCATCACTTTAACAGCCTTAAATCAGTCAGCGTTGACACAAGACCATATTTGTCCTCAAATCCCCAAGGGCTCTCTCTGCATTTTAATGTGTAGCTGGAGTGTATGCAATTTGCTGGTGCAGTGTATTTTTAGCAAGAAGATAGGCTTCTTTTGTATTGGCTCAGAAAGGTGAAAGTTTATCATTTAAAGAGCTTGGTGATGTAATCTGTACCTAGGGATTTATTTGTATGTGCTTGCTCCATCTGCTGCCATGTGATGCCTGCATTTTAAAAACTTGCATTGCTTTATTGAAAAATCATGTTTACGAACGCCAGACAGCATGCCGTGATTAGTGCGTGATTAATATGAATTCGATCTAAGAGTCTACGTGTTGGAGCAGGATTTGTTTCATTTTTATTCTCAGCTCTGCAAGGCAGCTTACATTTTCTAATCAGTTTCACCTGTAGGAATCTGAAGCAGCATTGACCTCTGTGGAGCTATACAGAGTTTATATATTGGTGCTACAAGGCAAAATTATTCATATTCTCAGAGCCTCACTTCCAGCTGAAATTCTTCAAACACTTCTCACTTCCCTTGCAGTTTAGGAATGTGGACATTAGTGTTACAGTTTCTGTTTGAAGTAATACAATTGTCCATAGCACTTGCTGCATTTTATTTATAGGTGAATTAAAATGCTATGTGTTTAAGTGAGTGGCTCAAGGTCACATAATGGAGAAGAGAAGAGTTTGCTTTGGGCAGAAGAGGAAAGGGGATAGTTCAAAGGAGACTGCCAGAGGACCAAAGCATCTGTAATCAGTACTTCAACCCAAACCTTCCCCTGATGTCACTGGCTCTACATCTAAACTAGTGAACAGAATGGTCTGGGGTCTCTTATTTCGCTCTGAGACCAAGTGGTGCAACACGGCTTGTGTGCACATGCTTAAACTCTCTTCCTTCTTGCTCCTATTTGAGAAAAACCTTTTAGACTAGTGTCTCAGACCCTCCTGCCCTCTCTACCTCTCTAATAAGAGAACAGTAAGACCATCATGTAAGAGCTGAGTTGTATTGAGTTTATGTGGCAGTCATAGTGAGACTGATGTATATTAGGCTTTTCTACACAGCTACTCTAACTGCAGCATATGCCTTCCTCTCTGTCACTGAATGGCTTTCCTTCACTGGACTTCAGCAATTAGATTTTTTCTCTGTCTCCCTTTCTCTCTCTCCTCTGTCCCTCTTCTTTTCTTTTGCACATACCTTTCTGTATCACCCACTGCTTCTCCTTTTTCTGCTAGTCCTCATTTCTCCACCAATGTATGCTTTCCTTCCCTTTTTTCCCATTTTCCTTTTCTTGGGTCTGTGCTCCCACTCCAATTTTCTGCGGCTGAAGAAGTGACAAGTTTGAATGATACCAGAAGTTAGCATAAAAGCACAATTATTACCATACTCCTAGAACCAAGGAGCCTCTTCCAACATCCATTCAGGTACAAAGATCAAGGTATTAATCAATCAATCAATCACAAAGGTATTAATTTTATCAACATCACCTTTCCCTGATCTTCCTCATTGAGGCCAGATCCTTGCCCTCTCCCAGCAGTAGCAGTGAGGAAGCAGGGTCTACCTGGCTGACTCCTCACACTTTCTCTCCTGGGACAAGCCATTTACTCAGACACCCATTTCTCATCTGGTAGAAATCTGGAAAGCCAAAGAGAAGTGTCGTGTGAGAAAAGTCCAGGCCTGCTGTCTCAAGCTGGCTCATGCTGTGATGAGTTATCCCTCTAAAATACTTCTGTTTCTGTTTTTTTTCACATTTCCCTTTTGCCTCACCACTGCTTTTTTCTGCCTTGCATGTTCTTTACCATTCCTTCTGGTGTCCCCTACTTCTCTCTCTTCACGTGGCTTTTTTGTGCTCATGCTGATACAGCAGATGGGAAAGTCCTCACTTGAGCATGTTGATCATTGTGGTCTTCCCAGGAAGCTGTTCCCTGACAAGTAGTTTATAGACCTATCCCTGATTGATCACATTTCAGGCTCCTTAAATTAGTGTGATGACATCCACATCTTCTGATGTTGCCAGCAAGCAAAACATTTCATTTATCTCCCTCAAACTGGGAATGCTTAATGACCAGCTTTTGGTCAGTACTGCTACTTAGGAAGGAGAAAAAGAGGTGTAGGTAGATGAGTCTAATAAAAAACTAACAGCCATTTATGCTTCTTTAAAGAAAGGTCACAACAAGTAGTGCTAGGGGAAGGAGCTAGAAGCTTGAAGGAGCTTTGGACCGTCGGTCCTCCAGAATCAGACCTGAAACTCACCCTTTTTCACCTTATTATCGACAATCCTGTCACCAAAAATGGGCACACGATAGAGAATTTAAAGCAAAGAACTCCTGCATCTTGTTGAAAAGCCTGTGGGAAATGGAAATCAGGAGCAACTTTGGTAATGCAAAACATGAAACCACATACTCTTTGAGTATCTCCACATCACTAGATAAAAGACAGCCAGGCCAAACCCAGAAGCTGATTATCTGCTTCTCTGCAAACCTGTTATTTAACTTCCATCTCCATTTTAGAGGACTTCAGCTGGTTCTCTCAAAGGCCCTTCTATGTTACAGTGTGGGTGTGAGTTGGTCCAGGCTTCTCGGCCTCATCTTTAAGCAGTATAGGCTTTGCCATAAAGAGTCATGACAAAAATCAGATGAATGACCTTTGGTGGGGAAAAAAAAAAAAAAAAAAAAAAAAGGTAGTAAAGTAGTAAACCAGGTAACCAGGTAGCCAGAGGGCAAATATGAGCCCCAAGAGCACTATGTAAACATGAGAAAATCCAGTGTTGCTTGAAGATTTATCAGTCCAGTATCTCAAGCTGGTGTGGGAATCACCAAGGTGATCAAGGTGATTGGAGACACCGTGCCAAGAAGTATGTGGCATGTTTAGCCTCACAAAAACTAAAACAAAAATGTTTCCCCTCGGTAGTATACCTGGCAGATAAGCTCTAGATGGAGAAAAACAGCTATGCGGAGCACAGGAGAGAGTCCAACTGGAGAGTGAAAACTGGAAAATTATTTCTTGCCATCAAAGCACTGTCACCTGGTCAAGGAGTGTCAAAAAAAAAAATCTTTTCTTAAGTAGTCTAACTGCTTTTCAGGCGACTCTGATCACTTTGTGTAGATGAACATATGGTGATGATGTTGCTAGCAACAGAATGGCACCATTTCCCAGAAGATCTGTTCCAGTGCTGTGTCCCTGTAGTATTCATGAATCAGAATTGAAAGATTTACAGTGGGATGTGTCTTTCCCAAGTGTAGCTATTTGTCAGAAAGAAAAAAAAGAATGGAGCTAATAACACGGAGCTCCCATTAAAGCCAAGAGGGGCAACTCATGTCAGGGGGACTCACGGAGCAGATGGAGATGTCTTGACTGGCTTAAGCACTGACCCAATATCTGTCCACCAGCCTGGGGCGTTTGGCTGGTGGAGAGGCCACCACGGGGCTGCAGGTAGCCAGTCTGCCTGTGTGAGGATCAAGGAAAAAGGAGTCGACCTTTACAAGGACAAAGCAAAATCCACCTGTAGGGAGAGAGCTGATGTGAAACAGTTGTTGCTGTGGGGTGCACTGGGGAAATGTCAAGGAAGTGGAGCTGGTTTCTTACACCACCAGTCTGGGGGGAATGATATCTGCCTCGTTATGCACCGTATTTTATCTTAAGAAATAACACTGTGTTTAATGTGCTGGAGTGTGTTCTTAAAACATACTAGGACTTCCTTCATAGCCCTTTGATTTGGGACACACATCTCCAGACAAGGTTATCCAAGGTGAATCTCCTGCACTGGACCATAGACAGATGTAACTGGGATTCTTCAAGTGCACATCCTAACTATGTGACCTCTCTACATTTCTCTGAACCTTGAACTGTTACGATTTCTATCCTAGTATGGTTTATGAGATAGAAATCCTTGTTCTTTGTGGATTTCCACAGAGTCACAGTTCAGACTTTAGACTTTGTCTCCAGACATATCCCATATATGTTTATTGTACACCACAATGCAGTACAGAAATATTGAGGTCTAAATAATCTGGCTAATTTTAATTAATCTAAGTTTTAATTAAAACTGAGTCAGGAACCAAGACACAGCTTCATGCAAATGAATTTGAACTTCTTATAGTTGTGGTTTTTATACTAACTTCTCTTCCTACTCAGACTTACTTTTTGACCTGTGTCCTTACATAGAAATTAAGATAATTATTAACATCCTTTTCTGGGTTTCTTGGGTTTGGGCACTTATTAATACTCTGATTGGATTTTGAAAATCTAACATCAGTGCAGTTTGCATCCAATTTTATATTTTTCCGCATTTGCTAGAGGCAGCTGGTCAATCCCACAGTGCACAAGCAAAAGTCCCCAGAGCAGCAGAACAATCTGACTCTGTTCTGTTACCACCTCCACTTATGGCACATCTTTTCTGAAACAATAAAATTTGATTGCTTCTTATACATTTGTGGATGGGAAGAAGATATAATACTGTCTTTTACTGGAGGAAGATTATATTGGCCTTCAAATCAATTTCAATTTCTCATGAGTCTTCAATATAATTTTATTTTATCTTTATTTTTGGATATTACATTTTCATCGCTTCATTCTGCTTTAAAAATTGGAATTCTCCTGACACCTGCCACTATGATAAATTAGTTGTAATTGGGAACATTGCCTTTGATGGGAGAGAGTGGGTTTATTCCTAAATAGTTTAATAGAATCCCTTTGCTTTCTTCAGTGGGATGTTGAAGAGTTTGAATTTTTGCCAGGTCTCTTCCTCTTCCTCATAGAAATGAATGTGCTCAGGACCCCAGTCCGTGTCCAGCGATCTACCAAGAATCTTGTGCAGAATTTCTCAAATTGCAGTGTTCAGCCTTGATGCTCTTTTGCTCTTGCTTACACATGCTGTGCTGAACACAGACATTTGCATTTTGGGAAGCAACTTGTCCACGTTTGGGAATGATGCTTTGTGACAGCTTCCTGCTTCCCTCTGAACATGTGAACCCTCCAATAGCACATGTGATCTGATTGACGACAAATTTGAGTTTTTTTCTTACATACTTATCAACTTCTTAAAAAAGACAGCATGTCAAAACTTTCACCTGTCACCTCAGGCCAAAGTGGGAGTCACAATGAAGCTGGAAGTAGAAATTCTCTCTTAATAAGGATGTCAAGCAAAATTTAGGAAGATGTAAGACAGGAGGTATTTGGATTTGCTTTTGTATTTTCCCCAATTGAAGAATGGGTTTCATCAGAGAAGGTATAAATTCTGATACATCACTTAGGGACCAAAGTTTCACTTTCTTATACTTCACATCTACATTGCAATTCTGTGAGGTAGTAGGGCTAGTCCTAGTTTCTTTTTTAAAATCCTTTGCTGTGGTATTAACGGAATAGTGTTACAGACGACGTAAGTGTTGAGAAGTTTGGCACTGATCATCAAATACGTATTCGTTGACTTTGCAAATTAAGATCTGTGGTCATGTACATAAATATATAACACAAAAAAATTAGTAAATAAATATGAGTGTGTATACGCCTGTATAACTGTATACACACACATATGCTTTTTAAAAATGAACTACATGACTGAAAATACTTAACCTCTTATATATTATGGTTAAAGAATTTTATTTTTCTGCTGCTGTCTTTAATTTCTGGATGCTAAACACAAAATCTGAGACTAATAAGTCACTGAATGAGTGGGCTTGGAAGGGACCTCTGGAGATCATGCCAGCCAACCTCCCTGATAAAGCAGGCTCACCTGGAGCATGTTACTCAGGATTGTGTCCAGATGGTTTTTTATTATCTCCAATAAGGAAGATGCCACAAACTCTCTGGGCAGCCCGTTGCAGTGCTTAGTCACCCACACAGTAAAGTTCTTTCTCATATCCAACCTAAACACGCCCTGACACCAGCCTGCCTCTCTGCTTCCCCTTGTGAGGAAGCTGTAGAATTTGAGGAGCTCTCCGCTCAGTCTCCTCCAGGCTGACCACCCCAAGTGACCTCAGCCTCTCCTTGTATGGCTTCCCCTCAAGGCTCTTCATCATCCTTGTACCCCTCCTTTGGACGTTCTCTAAGAGCTTAAAATCTTTCTTATATTGTGGCACCCAAAACTGCACACAATATTCAAGGTGAGGCTGTCCCAGTGCAGAGCAGAGAGGGACAATCCCCTCCCTCGACCGGCTGGTGCCCCCAGCACATGGTTGTCTGCTGACTCAGATTCAACTTGTCATCGACCAGAACCCCTCAGGTACCTTTCCATGGTGCTGCTTTCCAGCATCTCATTCTCCAGTCTGTACAAACATCCAGGTTTGCCCAATCTCAGCTGCAGGATCTGCCACTTGTCTTTTTAAGCTTCATAGGATTGGTGATTACCCAGCCTTCTAATTTGTTGAGGTCTCTCAGCAGAAACTCTGTGCCTTCAGGGGAGTCAACAGCTCCTCCCAGTTCCTAGAAGAATATATAATATATCAATACTATAAATAGTATTCCTGATAGAGGTTTCATAACTTCTTTGCTTTTTGCTGTTTTCTGAGAAAGTTTCTGGCTTTCATCCCCTTACTGTTGTTTTTTATTTTGCCCCATGATCCTGACTCTCTATAAAACACATTGCTGGGTGCACCAAAGTCAGTAGTAGTCATGCTTGGCTCAACATTTTCCCTCTGATTCCCTGCTCATTGGATGGTCAAGGTAAGAAAATTGTCAGATGTCTATTTGAGTGGAGAGAGGGACAGGGAAGGTTGGCAGATGTCAGGGTATCCTTGGCCCCCAAGCAGTTCAGCAGGTACAGGAATGATTGCCATCCTTGTCCCTTCTCTTCTGATCAGGTACAAACCCTCTGTCAAAATACCAAACTGTCTCCAAAGCCATCTTACCCACATGGGCCCTGTCCCTAGATGAGGTACAAACTGTAGGGGTGGAAACAGCAAGGTGTAACAGGTTTAGAGAGGCATGGAAGTGGGTATTTTGGTTTAGGAGCTTCCTTTTATAGATGGGTTTCTCTGAATAGATCTTACTGTCTTTGTTGAGTGGGTAGCTCTGTCTGCAGTCTTGCTCTAGAAGATGTCTTAAGAGGACACATTCGCCTAAGGATTTTCACTAAGAGATCCTGTGGCTTTTAAACGTTTTTACTACTGGCTTATTCAGGGTAAGAGCCTTACTTGGGGAGTGGTGTCTGGAAATTCTTGTTTAGATGCTGTCTGTCTTTACCTCAGCATGCTGATGGCCCTGATGTCAGCTCCGCTGATGATGGGTTAGGAGTAGCGTCTTATGTTTCCCAGGGCAACCTTCACCTACATAGTCCAGCTAGCTCAGCTGTAACTAAATGCCATCAGAAATTTGAAGGGAAAGGAGCTGGGAAGAGGCCAATCTCAAATTGTACCTGGTGATTAAAACTCAGTGGAGGTGATACGGCCAGACACATTACTTGGGTGTGTCATGCATGTTGGTGACCTGCTGGGGCACATCCTTCCCACCTGGTCTCTGCATCTGGTTTTTCTTTCCATGGCAACTGGGACACAAAGGTGTGGGATGCACAGGCTGGTGTAACAGCCCTGTGCTGTGTACTTCACATGACACCTCCACTTCTGGAGGATTCAGCTGAGCCTGTGCTGCTGCTAGGACTTTATAAAGACAATTCTACAAGCATCAAGGTTTTCGATGGTCACGTCAGTGAGATCCAAAATTAAGAGAATGAAATAAAAAAAAGACGGTTATCTGAGGGCACTGGATTTTTTAGCATACTCACCTTCCTAATCTAGGTTGGTATTTTCTTTTTTAGTGATGGGGGACCACCAGAAGAGACTGATTTAGCTACAGTGATAAATATCAGAAGATATATGATGGCTCCTGAGCTGGATTGTTTTCCTCATTCCTTCTGGATTGTTTGTCCTTGCAGAGAGCGTAGATCCCCTCTTCGGGGATTTCCTTCCCCAGAATTTTTGTATGTTATGAAGCACAGCTCCATGTTGACTGAATCATCCCCAACTGCATCTACCACAGCTGCTCAGAAGAAGACATAATACCATCCAACAGTTAACATGCTCAGCATCTCTACATCTGGAAATGTAGACAGCAAACAGGAAGAGCAAACCTGCCAACCACCACTCTGATCATTCAAGCCCTGCGTGAGGCAATGTGAGTGGTGGATCAAGGTCCAGAGCTTTATTTCTTAAATTCAGCAATAAAGGCTCAAATTTTGCTACTGTGAGCAGGAATGTGACTCATGTGATCATGCTTGGGCCCCTGTGTTAGGCAGATTTATTCTTTCAGCTGTAAAATCAAAATGAGAAGCAGTGGTGTAAATCTGGCCAGTTTTTCTGAAAGGCAGAAAGGGAATTTGGGACAAAGAAACTTATTCAATTTCTTTGGCCTCCTTAATCTGTTACTGGTAGCTACATAACATTAGCTGAATGCAATTAAATATACTGCTTGCCTTTTGGAGTTGTCCAGGTAGATTCCTGTATATACACAGCACAACTGTGTGAGAGGTACAGGATGCATAGCACATGGGGACAGTTGTATTGCCAGGCAAGTCACATTCAGCACTGGCTGGAAAGTTGAAGCACCCCAAACAATATTGGACTCTCTCAGGAAATCTTCACTTGCACTTCATTTACACAGTCTTTTAAATAGTCTGTCATTTAAGCTGTCTCAGACATGATGCAGGAAATCAAAACACGAGCACAGGGATGGTATCACAATTGAAACAGCATCTGACTCCTCCCAGCTTCAATTACATTGGTTGTTTTGGATGGATCTTATTTTCACTCCTATTAGCTGAAAAGGCAGCAGGTCATTTCTACCTTGTCTGTCCCAAAGTACCGAGAGAAGCATCAACAGCTCTAAGACAGGGGGGAAAAGTCCAATGACTGCTCTGCTGCCAGCACAGCGTGCTGTTGTCACATAAAGGACTATGCACCTCAGAAGGAGATGCCGAGCAGCAAAATGTGCAACCCTTTCTCCCAACACTCCCCTTTGGCTTAGGGGCCAAAGCAAAATAAAAACTATGGTGACAGGATGTGTGTTGAGAAAGACAGAGGATATATCATGAAAATTAATGGGATAATACATTGATTAAATTAAAAATCATAAAATCCTAGAATGACAGAATGGTTTGGGTTAGAGGGGACTTAAGAGATCAAGTTCCAACCTGCTGTGGTCAGGGACACATTTCATTAGACGAGCTTACTCCAAGCTCCATCCAATCTGGCCTTGAACACTTTCAGGAATGGGGCATAACCTGTGCCAGCGTCTCACCTCTCTCACAGTAAAGAATTTCTTCCTTTCTAATCTAAACCTTCCCTCTTTCAGTTTCACTACATGTGCTTCTAAGAAGCCCCTCTGCAGCTGTCTGGGCCTCTTTAGGTACTGGAAGGCTGCTCTAAGGTCTCCCCACAGCCTTCTCTTCTCCAGGCTGAACAACCCCAACTCTCTCAGTCCATCATGGGAGAGGCGCTCCAGCGCTCTGATCATCTTTGTGGCCTATGCTGGACCTGCTCCAACAGGTCCAGGTTCATCTCATGCTGGGGGCCCCAGAGCTGGGTGCAGCACTCCAGGTGGTGTCTCACGAGAGCAGAGTAGAGGGGACAATCGCAATCATGTGATGCTCCCCTGCTCACTGTGACACCACACCATCAGGCACACATAATCCTGAATCAGGGCTAAAAAACTAATGTGAAGAGTGGGCTTTCCTTCCGCTGAGTGTGAAGCGGTTCAGGCTGCCTGCAAGACTACTTTAGAAAATCTCCCTGTGTCTCTAGTGTAACTTTGGACTGAAAAATTAACTTTGTCTAGAAATACCGGGATTCCCTGAATGACAGGAAAACATGCATATGAAGGGTCCCTGTCACTTAAAGGCTTCATTTCCTGTTCTTATGTCTCCTTCAAGGCCAAAAGTTTACTGTTGCTTTAACTTTCTATGCACACAGCTATTTTTAGATTTTGTCTCCTGGAAAATTGAGGAATATCAAAGCATATCAAAGTACTTTCCAAGGGATATGTGGTTCCTTGAGGGATCTAGGCACATTGCTAGCATCTTAGCTGTCATGACCTTTACTTTTTAGAACAAATATGGTGGCTTTCTTTTTTAACTACATTTTTACTACGATATTTTCATGGTGAAGAACCCTGGGTTCACCTCCAGGAGTAGAGACGTGCAAGGAATGACAGTAAGTGGGAACATGGCATGTTATACAAGTGTTGTTAAAGGTTCATGAGAAGATCCCTAACTAGGATGGTCTTAAATCCTTTTGTAAGTAAATAATAATTTAAAAAAATCTATTACTTTATCTGCACCTCAGATTTTGATGGATGTTTCTCACTATTTTCTTAGTAATGTGAATAAGGCAGCAGGATGTTCTCACACTTCTAAAGACATTTCTCTCTTGTGAAATGATGGCCCATGTAAGAAACTCAATATCTGTTTCTTTGTCTTTCTCCCTCTGCACACTGGGGAGATTCCTTGTCAGACATGCAATCAATAAAAAACATATCTTCAGCCACTAGTAAATTTAGTTTATTAAAACACAGGCCTGACAGTTAATTCAGTTGGCAACAAAGTCATAGCACGATCGATAAAAAAACAGCGACCTCATAAGTGAGATACATATATTTTCTAAATGCAAAATTATCAGGTAATAGGGTACATTAGACAGATGCAAAACCCCCCATGTTGGTGAGATTAGACTGTGGCTAATTTTTTGCATTCCCGTGAAGTATTTAAAGGGTATAGTGTCTCATGAGAGGCTTCAAGCTTGTCACTTTTTGCTGCTAAAGTCTGATCCTGAGATGTGAAGACCACGAAAGAAGAGTTTGCCCCTTCCTTGCAATTATGTGTCTGCTCTATCTGCACAGGTTGCTATCTCAATTGTATTCATACTGCAAAACAGTGCTAATATTCCCTTTTTCACCAATAGCATGGGATCAAGCACTACAGCACTTCACATGGCATCATTGGGTCAGCCCTCGGGTATGCTGTTAAGTTATTGAAATTAGGATTTGGAGCATGAACTTTAGTGAAGACATGATAAAACTCTGTGTTTACATCAAAGGCAGCATCAAGTGACTGGAATGGATTGAACAAACCCTTAGATAGCCAAGAAAAATGTGCCTTACCCGGTGATTTGCCAAGTACTTTTCCACCTGACCAGCAATGATTTGTTTTCTGCATATTTCAAACAGAGCTGAAAATAGCTTGCTGCTGTTATTTTTGTTTGGGAGGAGTAACATTCAGTTTATAGAGTGCTTTCTCCTGAAAAAGTTCAGAGCATTGAGAAGTATCTTCACTGACAGAAACCTTTGGGTGAATTTCACAGGGAGGGAAGGCTTTCAGCATTTTTTGTTAGTTTTCATATGAGACCAGCTGCTTTCCTGGAAAATATGACTAAACTTCTTGTCTGTTTTTAGTAAAAGATGAAAAAAACTAAATATGGTCAAACTGAGTTGTGAGTCTGTTTTCATTTAGGCCTGAATTTTAGATAATGCATTTTAGAAAACATTCAGAGACTTAAAAATACAGGCAGCCATTTGATGAAATTTGCAAAGTACACATAGGTGTAGCTTCCTGTTGCTTTCTAAAACAGCTTTCCTCCTCCTTCTCCACTGCCCATCTTTCCTCCTGTTCCTGGCTTAGTTCTTCCCTGTTTCATTCATTCATGTTTGATGTCTGGGAGTTCAAAACAGCTGGAAGTTAATCCTATGAGAAAAGGGATCAGTTTCCTCCTTAGAGCAAGCAGGAGGTGAGGGACTAGGCATGCTTTTGGCAGCAGTTTGCTGTCAGGCTGGTTTACTTGTGCAGAGGAAACCATTCCCTAACTACCTCTTCAGACCAAAATAGTTTTAAAAGTTTGCCTTTGGATCTCTGCATGGCAACTGGGCTGTGAGCCTCAGCTTTCAGAAAAGCACTGGCAACACTGGGCATGAAAACAAGTGTTGCAATGACCTTGAAGGAATCAACACACACATGAAGAGCTGCAGGGTGCAGCTTGGTGCTCTGGGTGCCCGCAGCCTGCCCTCGCTGCCAGCAGTCACCTCACTTACAACACTCCCTGCTGATGCCATTCCTTTGAAATCATTCTCTCACTTGACAATCAGTGAAATGTTAAGCAAAATACCTTTATGTACAAACCCTTTGCCAGTGTTTGCAAGGGGAACTGACAGTGCACTATGAATCTGTTTGGAATCACAGCATCTGAACCATGCACCCTTGCACACACCTGGAAATGGAGCACAGAGATGTTCAGGCACAGGCACTGAAGTGGTCAGGTGAGAAGCTTCCCTTTGAGTCACCTGTTGAGTACTATGAAACAAAATAAAGGGGCTCTGGTAGCAAGGCAATTTCCTTTCAATCCCTTGTTGTGAGGAGGGTGAACAGGAGAGGTATCTGTACACTGTTAAACAGAAGATGACCAGGGATCACACCCAGGCACTTGACCTCTGATCATCCTGACTCAGTTTTAGCCATCCCCAAAGAGCTCTACCCAGAGCTTTTTGCTCCAGCCATGCCTGACACTGAGCAGCACAGCTGCAGGCTAGCTAGCAGCACACCACACAGCCTCTATGATTGAATAGTATGAACGTAGTTTAGATATCTCATCAGAACCATATATACATATTTTTTTTGCAATTCCGCATCAACTACCTGCGGCACAAACTTCTGATTTTTGCTTTGAAATTTTCAGCAGAAAAGTAATAGAGGATGGGATCAAAGCAGCTGTTCATGGCAGCGAGGCAGAGAGTGACCACCAGTGCTTTGTGCACAGGCAGGCTGGCCTGGCTGCCTATGCTGTACATCAGGTGGACAGTTCGCAGTATGTGATATGGCAGGAAACAGAGGAGGAAGAGGATGAGAGTGATGATGATGGTTAACAGCGCCTTCTTGTGACAAGCAGCCCTCTTGCTCTGCAAAGTCCTGGACTTGAGCAATGCTCTGATTGCAAAGACATAGCAGAAAACGATTGTACTAAACGGCAGAGCGAAGCCCACAATGAGGACAAAGCTGTTCATCACGAGGAGCCTGTGTGTGTTAGAGGGGTGGAGGTCCAAGCATTTGACTGGGGTGCTGTACCCAGCGACTTCCTTGCTTAAGAGAGGGCTGGAGGCTGCCAGCACGAAGACCCATATGGCTGTGCAAGTTATTCTGGCGTACTTCGCGTTGGTTACTTTTCCATGTTTGAACGGGTAGACGATGGCTATGAAACGAACCACGCTGAGCACGGTGAGAAAATAAATGCTGCAGTACATATTCATGTACAAGGTGTAGGTCATGATCCTGCAGAGGATATCACCAAATATCCACTGCGATCCCAATAGGAAATATGTAGCCCGAAGAGGCAAAGTGCTCACAAACATGAGGTCCGAAATGGCCAAGTTCTGCATGTAAATATTTACTGAGATCCTCTGCGAAGGCTGGAAGAAAACGTATATGGAGAGGCCATTTCCAACAGCACCCAGGAAGAAGATAATGAGGTACATGATGGGATAAATTACTTGTTTGAAGCCGTCAATCGAACAGTCGAAGGAGCTCTTAGTGAAGTTATCATCTAGAGCCATCTTGGAAATATTCATAGTCTGAGCCAGGCTCTCCATTTTTCTGCCAAAGTGAAAAGAAGTGATGTGAGTGCTGTGTTACAGACTGGGCAGGCAATTTGGCTATTTGGGACTATTTCACTGAGGGCAGAAATTGCAAGATGAAGACAACATTGGGAAGTAAGGGTTAATGAGTAATTACTTGTGCTGTCCCAGTGAATACACATCTAAAGGCACAAAGGCCCAAGTAAGCCCTAAAAGTTTCAGTTTTACAGCAGCTGATTGTTGTCCTAGCCTATGAAAGTGTTGGCTTTCAGACATGAGTGCTACGTGTGTGTTTTAATGGCAGAGGGGTTTTGAGTTCCCAGTCACCACCATGGAAACATCAAAACCTGGTCAGAAAAGAAATCACTGTCCACTGCTAAGTCTGCATTTCAAGTTAGAATAGAAAGACAAAATAACTGAATTTGCCTTTTAGAATTAGCGAAATTTTTCTGGTATGTTTTTGGCAGCATTTCCTGAGCAATACCAGAGGTATATTGAAAGATGTATAAAATAAGGACGTTAAACACTGTGCAAATACTGTGCTGGTTATACATTGTTCCTTTTTTAACTCCCTTCTCCTTGCACTGTATTTGTTATTTCTTAGTAGCTTCTGATGGCTTTCCATGTCTCTTTCTGTGAGACCTCTGCACCATTAACCACTCCCTCAACCCCTTCTGTGCTAAACTGTGACCAGACAGTCATCTACACACCCTGCAGCTTCCAGGGCAGCCCATATTTGCAACCTTAACAAAAATGGCCTCTGAGAAAATGGACTGTATTCAGAGACAGTGGTATTTTTCTTCCTATGAGGGTATAATACAATCAAATCAAAACCACTCACCACTAAACCCTCTAAATAATAATTTTTTTTTCCTCCTTAGTGTCTATTTCCTTGCCAAACTATTAATTCCTTCTCTCAACTGTTGTGGACCTAGTAGTATTTTCAAAGGAAGGTTTCAGTATTGTTGCTTGTTTAATAGTGGGAGCCATTCCCTTTTTGCATCTACCAATGTATCCTAAAGATGGGGCATGGAAGATTTTAGCCTAAAACCCACAACTACACGTAATTTCTAGATGCATGAAAAAGAAGCTTCTAATTTGCCTCAGTGAGAGTGATAATGTGTCCATGGTACACAACTGCACTGTATCACTTATTCTGAACGTCAATGGCTTCACAATTTGAAACTAATTTATTTGCACAGGTAAAGTCTCCTTGGGGGTAAAAGTGGGCTCTAGATTTGGGTGCTCTGGACTTCCAGTTACCCAGTGTGCTGTAAACAGGAGCTAATTTTCAAACTCAAGCCATGATGTGGGAGCCTGAGCTGTGTTCAGAGCAACCTGTGGTATCTTCAGGGTGGTGCCTCAGAGTCTTTCTGAATCCCTTAATACAGCAACCAGATGTGCTTCAGCAGTCACCTTTTATCTAGCTCCACTGAGATGGGGAGCGTGGGAAGCACAACCCTGGGCTGCTCTCCCGAAGAGAAAAGCTTAATGGATATTGAGGCTCAGCAAGGCCCTGGACTGAGTAAACATGTGCTCCGAAAGGAAATCTCCTCCTCATTTGAGATCCTCTTTTCTCACGGAGGAGAGAAGTAAAATACTCTTCCTAAGAACAAATGTTTTGCAATCGGAGGACTTTTAATGGGTTTTGGTTTTCTGTACAAAGCAACTGTCTCATATACATGTTTTCTGTGTGGGATCAAAGACCAGCTTTTCTCCTAATGGAACCTGATCTCCCCATTTTGCAGGGAAACATTGCAAAGGGAAGAGCCCTTCTGACTGTGTTTTCCTATGGACCAAGCATCTTTGCCTTTAGAAACGCTAATATAGGGTTTCTAAACCCTTTAGAAAATATTAGCGAAGGGATCTGCCACCAGCTGAAACATTCCTATTGTGTGTAAAAGCTGTGAGGTAGAGGAGTCAAATGAGGTTGAAGAACTTGGGGCATGGAAAAATTCAAAGTCCTGCTCACCACTGCAAGTGATGGCTTGTGGCCCAATGTTATCTGATGATGGATAGGATTAATGCAATGCAAATTCAGTTGGTGAAAAGTCCCTGGGTCTCTGCACCCTGGGGAGAGCACCACAAGCACAGGGCCTGAGGCACTCTGCTCAAGTTCTTCGTGTGAGGGTATCTAGCTAACAACTACTTAAAGCTATTTTGTGCTTTAACTGAACAGGTGCTTCTCAATTCTCCTTCTAGCTAAAGACCTAGACTAAAAGTAGATGTGCATGTGAAATTGAGAAAATTCTGTATCATTGCACCGGGCAAGAAAGTCAGTACTCAGACTCCTCTGCAAGTTATCCAAACAAAAGTTTCAGGCTGTCAGGGAATGTCTAAGAGAAAGAGACGGGAGACCAGTCAGTGGAAAGCTCTTAACCACTATGGTTTAGCCCTCAATAGAGAGCCAGCAATGATCCATGCAATTATGTTATGTAGATGCTCCTATTAGCTATGTTTTAACACACAGATGAATATAGAAAGGTAAAGATATATTTCACACAGGACTATCTCAAGAAACCACAGAGAAGAAGGGGAGAATTTTACCCCACCTCGAATCCAAGAACTGCTCTTAGCCAGCTGAGGTTAAGAGACAGCTCCTAGATACACAAAATGACATATCTAAGGACAGGTAATAAAATTCGTTTTCAGCAAGAGTGTCCAGACGATCTCCTGGGTCAAGAACGAACAGGGTGGCTTGAGGGTGAGGGACTGGACCTATAGGACCTTTTGGGGTCCCCCAAAAGAAGGGAGATATGCAGTAAGATCTAACAGCCCTCTGAGAGAAAAAAAGAGGGAAAAGTAAGAACTGAAATGGGACTCCCTCCTAAGTGGTACTGCAGGACTTCTCTGATGGAAATTCTCAAGCAGGAGATTTTTTTTTTTAATGTATGAGCTTCCCTGATGGAAGCTATCAAATGGAAGCAGCTGACACATGTCCTGAGGCTCTGACAGTCTCGCTGGCAGGAGAGAGAGAACATCAGCTGAGTAAGAAAAAGGCAGCCTTTTCTGAAATACCTGCTGCATAAGTAGATTCGATGTAGAGTTTGAGTGGGTTTTTGCCTTTTCTTCCCCTCCGTGAAGTCTTTTAAAAATATTCACAGCTTGATTAGTATGGATTTTATAAATAAATATTTACCTTTCATTATAAAGTACATATATCTTATAAATTATATATCTTTATTATGAAGATATATTTTGCCGTTTATCTTAGCCTGGCTTGAGTGTGATTTAAGGTAAGGTGATAACAGAAAGGCATTCCTTGCCTAAGGTGAATCTAACACCCTTAACGAGTGGATAGGTGTGCAAGCCACGTGGGGGGCTGAGAGAGCAGAAATAAGAGGATGTTTGTTTAATTAAATGAAATACTAAACTTATAAAAAATGCCCCAAACCCATCATATTTTAAGCTCACGATGCAGGTAGCAGTCTAGAAGCAGAGTAGAGGCTACCCTATAAACTGCCCAGGGTGTGATGTGTGTGTCTGCCTTGCCAGTGCAGATGTTGTGTGTGTGTGTGCAGAGCAAGGGGCTGGGGACATGGAGGTTCGAGGCTGGCTGTCCTGAGGCAAGAGCAGAGAGGAAAAGGTCTGCCCAAGGAACAGACCTTCATCTCTGCATATCGCCTGGGGATGTGAGAGAGGAGCTGGTGGTGACTGTGGTCATTGTGGGTACCAGGAACAAAGGTGAGATCCTCGGGGGCTCAGCTATGAGACAAGAGAGAAGCTCAGCCAGACCCAGTGTTTCAGTGCATGGATGAGGCAGTAGAGAGTAGAAATTTAGGTATGTGAGGAACTGAGGGAACAAGGGCAGGTGAAACTGTACCCAATGCAGATTGAGGATGATGGTGCTTGCAGACTGAAAGATCTGAAGAGGCATATTTAATCAGAAGCAATAGGGGAGCTGATGGGCACAGAAGAGCAGAGGGCTGGAATGACAAGACTTGTGAGGGCAGTGAACTCACAACCAGTGCACCTCTGGAAAGGCCAAGGGGGGAAATAAAGCCCAACTGCAATAACTAGGGAAGGCAACTCCACAAATCCTGTTGACTGCCGCATGCTACCTTCAGTGTCTGATCAAAACCAAACCTTATATGTAATTCTGCACTGCTGCTCAAAGCCAAGAAAGAGGCAGGGGTGCTGTCAGGCTTGGCATGAGACCACAACCATGATGCAAGGAGAACCTCAAAGACCTGCAGGAGAGAGGAGAAACAACGGGAGTCTGCGTTGCTGTGCTACCAACTTTAGGGTAATGATAGTGTAGGATGCATGGGTGGAGGAGTGGAACTGTGCATGAGGGACTATATAACCTGCAACAGTATAAAAATATTATGGCTGAAGAGAGGCAGCACAGAGTTCTTGTAGGCAGAGATCACATACTCCAATAATAAAAATATAGGAGTAGAAACACAGTACTGAAGTCCTTATCATGATTAAGACAGTTACCAGAAAACACTGAGTGAGGGTAGGAAGATGAAAGCAGGTAGCAATAGCAGAAGATTCTGGGTGTCTTTATAAAAATGCAATGCTGCAGCAGAATGAGATATGATGTCCATATGCAACACCTGTTTGATTCCTGGAATAATTAGTCCTGAAAACAAATCCACAACACAAGATGCTGCTCTACATTTTATCTTTACTGCTGCATAGGTCCTAGTTCAAGCAGGTTTTGGTGGAGGGAGCCCTGGACTGGCAATCACAGTAGAGCTAGGTTCAGCAGCATTGTGGGGCAGAGAAGCAGTCCCAAAAAGAAGAAGCCCACATAATTTTGGGGGTTGTTTAGAACAACAGAAAATTCTACAAAATCTGTGTTAGAAGCCTACATTCCAAAAGAAAGAGATATTTTAATAAATATTGAGCCCGATGTCCATCAGTAGAATAATTAGCAAGACTATTATAAGGAAAAGATCTCCATTTAGAAAGCAGAAAGCTTGTCCAAATGAGGACGACGGGAAAGTCTGTATCATGGTAGATCAAATATGGAGGGGAAACTAAGAGCATCAAAGAAAAAAAAGTGAAGAGCATCTGGTACAGGATTTTCTGGCTGACAGTAAGTTTTGTAAACCCTCTGAAAGAGGAAAGACAGCTTGGGAACTGGCAGAGTTGCTTGGTGGCAAAAGATCCCTTAGAAACAACAAGGTTATAGCAGAAAAACTCCACCATTTCACTCTTGCCTGCCAAAGATTTGGGGGTATTTTCTTGCCTGATGCAGCAAACAGGCCAGAGGAGCCAGCTCAATTCCACAGATGTGCGCAGGAAGTATTAAACCAAACAGATAAGAGAGGCCAATAAGTAATCAGGACCAGATGGCACTGATACAAGTATCCCAAAGGATTTCAACTGTGACACTGCTGGCCGAGGCCCATAACCCACCATTACAATCAGGCGCTGTGCCAGGGGACTGATGTGTCACCAGTGCCGCTCTCATTTACAAGAAGGGTTCGAGAAGGCAGCTCAAGGACCATGAGCTGGTCGTCTCAGTACTGGGAGCTACAAACCACTGAGACCTATTTCCACCTCTGTGGGAGTCTGTAATGAAGAGCAAAGGCACTGAAGTCATCGTAGTGCCGGTCCGTTGAGAAGGAGTTATTATGTCTTATGAAAAGGAAGACTTCTGTTTCACTCATCCAGTGAATGGCAGTGATGATGGTGGATGAAGGGGACCCAGTGGTCATTTTATATGTACGTGTACGGTCGAGGAAGGTGTTTTTCCTCCTCTATTCCACTCTTGTGAAATCCCACCTGAATACTGCACTCAGCTACGAGATCCCCACAGTAGGACATGGACCTGCTGGAGTGGGTCCAGAGTAGGCCATGAAGATGATCAGAAGGCTGGAGCACCTCTCCCATGAAGACAGGCTGAGGGAGTGTGGGTTGTTCAGCCTGGAGAAGAGTGGGCTCCGGGGAGACCTTAGAGCAGGCTTCCAGTACTTAAAGGGGCTGTACAAAAAAGCTTGAGAAGGACTTTTCACAAGGGTATTTAATAGTAGGACAAGGGGGAATGGAATACCTGAAAGTGTTCAAGGGGACTTTGAGCAATCCAGTCTGGTGGAAGATGTCTCTGCCCATGGCGGGGGGGTTGGAACTAGATGATCTTTGAGATCACTTCTCACCCAAACCATTCTATGATTCTATAATATGTGTGCATTCATACAGTTGCATTTGTCAAAGCCTGTGACACAGCTCTGCACCATGAGTTTCTTCAGTACCTAAGATGCCAGAGAGCTGGAAGGCATGTTCTTTTGTGGGCTGAAAGCTGGCTGAAGCATAGGAAGCAAAGTGTGGGGAATAATAAATCAGAAATGGAGTCCTCTAGGGTTTGGTACTCAGACTAGATTTATTCAATGTCTTTATCAATAACCTGGAGATGACAGTTATCCAGGTTGGCAGACACCATGCTGAAAGGGTGGCAGATGAGTATTAGTGTATTTTAAAGTAAGGTGATACAGGCTGGGAAAAATAATCTAAATTGCGCCTAATTACATGAATTATAAACCTGCTGTTAAATTCAGGAAAGGGTACTTGGCATTGGCATCATTGACCATTGACTGAATTCTGCCTTGGCCAATACAGCAGCAGAAGCAACCAAAATTGTCATCAAAATGAGAGGCAGCATCAAGAAGTCTATGGAAAACAAAGTATGCTATCACCTTGTATAAAATCTTCATGGACCCCCATAGTGAGCAGTTCTTGTCTCTACATTCAAAACAGAGATTATGGAATTAGAGAAGGTGAAGAGAGAGGCAGGTGAAATGATCAAGGAGACAAAGCGAGAGCTAAAAAGCTCTTTAGTAGGGAAAGAAGGAAGCTGAAGAAGGATGTGGCAAAAGTTTAGAGAGTCATGAAGGTGGTGGATAATATGAGTGTGGACTGTTATGCACAGGTTCCCACAGTACTGGGACTTGGGGTGCTCAGTAGAGTGGTTGAGTTTGCTTTCAGTCAGATAAAAGAGGGTGTTCCTCTGTGCAGCAAGGAGTGGGCAATGCTGGGAGCTTGCTGCCACAGCTGGCAGTGCAGGCAGGCATCTCAGCAGAGTCAAGAGGATAGGACAAATGCAAGGATAATACACGGGAAACAAAAGGCTGGGCAGGATGTACACCCCAATGCCCACAGACAGCAGCCAGAAAGTTCAGGAAATGTAAAGGGAAAGGACAGTGGAAGGTGACCAGGCAAATAGTCAGGCTCTAACCAGTCCCTCCTATTGCCACCATCAGAGACTGAACACTGGGCTAGATAGATGACAGTCTGAGCTGCCAGCACATTTCTTACACTTGACTTCACTGAACTACCTTTAATTCTTGCTGGTGAAGTGAGGCCAATGCCTGTAGTGATATTAGTGCAGAGATTCCACCCTGTATGCCAAAATGTTGTTACTGTGAAAGTGGCAATAGTGAACAGCCCTTGGCTCTCCTGGTTCTTGTGGAGGGCAGTCAATCAAGTCATATGACATCTCAGCAGAGAATGGGATGGATTTCTGTGCCATGCCTGGACAGAAGGACATGTTCCTTTTGAAGCTGTTTGGCAGAGGGATGCTGCTGCTAAAGGTGTAAATATGAAATGTCTACTGTCTCTAAAGGTGTAAACATGAAACTCTCCATTTCCAAACTGCTGATCTGAGATCTGCTGCTCTGAAACACTGCATTCATCATAACATGAAGAATGACCAAACAACTTATTTTTGATATGGTGTTCTGCATATGTGAAGTTAAATAGCAAAATAGGCTGCTCAGTCAAAATAAACTACTTTGCTGTGTTAAGTGACAAATACATAGAACCTCTTTTATACCAGGAGAAAAGATGATCTTTGCACCTATCACAGTAACCCTGTGTCTGAAGAGGACCTCAGACACCTGAGTCTCATGTTCATTACCCAAATAGGAAGGCAATTATGCTATCGCTGTTATATAGGAGATCACTTGCATTTGCCACTGCACTTCCAAGAAAGACAGAAGTTGTTGTGTTTTTTTAAAGTTCTCACTGGCTTTCTTTCTAGCATTCGCTTTGTGTTTCAGGAGCAGCATTACCAAGATTAAATGTAAAAGAATGCAATATTTAGAATTAATACTAAATCAGTCAAAACCTGGCATTTTATTTCTAAATGCACAATAATGAAAAAAAACAAAAATCAATAGTATGACATTTAACACTTTTTATTTTTAAAGATTGCCACAAGCCAAATACATATTTTTTATCTAGTTAAAAACAAGGCTCACTTAATCAGGTCCACAACTTCATTGTTAGATTCCATCTGGCAAACAATCCTAGTTACAAAAATCTACCCTTTTTTTTACCAAAAAAATTTCTCAAGACCAGTTTTGTCATAGAGAAGTTTAGTCAATGATCAAATTGACTGACAAATAAAAAGACAACTACAAATAATAAGAAAGAAAAGTAAGTTGTATTCTAACTATTGCAACAATTTTATCTACATCAGAAAAAGTAGACTAATCTTGTCCTACCTCAGCTCATGCGCCTTCTGGTATATTCAATATTTTCTTCTTCTGCTTGCTGTTGCTTACAAACTTCAGTCCTTTTAACGGAATGGAAAACCACAGGAACTTCATTCAAAACCCAAGTGCTATTTATATAGAAGCCACAGAAAAGCAATGAGTGGTAATACAGGGAACTAAGTCCTGATTGAAAGTTCTTACATTTTCTTAAAAGAGAAATGTTCTCAGCTCAAAGAGTGGTGCTAGCAATCACATGGCAGTCTTTCGTCACTTTCACCCAATGAAAGAGGCTCTGGAGATACGTGGCATGTTGGGAAGCATTCTGTATTTCCCTATTTGGGCCCATATATGTGCTTTCATTAAGCAGAGTTGCTCAAAAGATTAGAGGAGATCACTGTGATTCACATGAATCATTAGAGATGTAGTTCTTGGAATAAGGTGGAGGATACTTGCAGGGGTCACTTCCCTGGTCTTTTCATGCCGAAATTGCAGTAGTAACAAAATTGTAAGCAGGCTACTGGGAATTGGTGCTTAATATCATTCAGCTCATAGTTTAAGGCTGAATTTACCAATCTGGGGGACTAATTTTCCCTGAATTCTGATAGACACAGAACGCACGGCTTTGTTAGGCCATGAGCCAACGGCTGCAGTGAATGCCTTACTTCCNACACGGCTTTGTTAGGCCATGAGCTAACAGTGGCTAACATGAGCTAACAGCACAATGGCTGCAGTGAATGCCTTACTTCCTCTTAAGTTTCGCAGCTTCTCAGTGGAGCAACATTGACTGCACAGATGGATGCTCTGAGCCCATTGTGGTTTTGAAATGGGTACCTATACATACTATAGGTGTAAAAGCTTGATTATTCCTCTTCCATGCTGTCAGCACATGCTGGTGAACCAGACACCTTCAAGTGCTTTCTGGCTACTGTGCTGTATTTTGTATTTGCAACAGGTCAGGAGTCCGCACATTGCTGCTTACTAAAGCAGATGAGGATTCTCCAAAAGAAACTTTCTCACCACCCAAATTTATAGTTGTCTACACCCCAAAGTGCTTTGGTAATGATTGCAACTCAGCTTGTAAGCAGCTCTGCTGGTGGTCTTTTTTAGCATGTGGCTGAAAAAGGACAAAGAAAGACAGCTTAATTAAGAACTAGTCTAACACCTTTGGTCTCCAGAGTGAGCACAAAATCCTTGTGTGGTGTCTGTGGATGCTTGCCTGCATTTGCATTGACAGAACAAAGCAAGTCTAAGAAGCTCCCCGGTAGAGATCCGCATCAAGTGAATTTTCAAGGTGCACTGTGACAGTGAATTAGGACCCTCTTGAGACCGCTGTTGCCTAACTTAGATTTTGCCAACTCTCATGGCATCTAAACCTGTGGATATGTGTCCTCTTCCAGCTGTGGTTGTGCTGACCACTTTGGTTACTGTCCCAGCTTTTTCCCTTGTCTGCCAAGGTCTGCCTGCAGAGTGGCTCATGGGCTCTCCCTAATCCAACACAGTCATTGAGGTAGGTGCTGTAGACTCCTGAAACGGAAGGTATCTTCTCACCCGTCTGCTATGGACAGAAGAAGTGATCCCGTGAGCAGCTTTGTGGACAAAGGGAGGGAGCCTTGACACGCATCAGAGAGTGCAACTGCTTCAGCCAGCGAGGCCACGGCCAAAAGAGAGTTATGGCTCTAAGTGTTCACTTGGGCAGTGCCCCAGTAACTCAGACTGCCTCTTATCTGCAACTGGCAGAGACTAACTTAGGCAGTGCAGTAGCAGTCTGATGACATCTCCATCACATGGCATATGGCGATAATCACCCTGGGACTGATAGGCAGGCTGTCCTCAGATACAGAATCAGAGAATAGAACATGCAGAAAGGTTAAGACATTGATTACATTTTATTTTCCTGAGATGTTTTGAGAACATCTCTTTCACCATGTGATATGAATATCTTCATTGCCTGGGTAATTTCCGACATTCACCTTCTTAAACACCCTGCTCTCTGGAGAGTACTGCTTCCTCCCTTTTATAAAGTGATTCTGTTTTGCTTTTAGCCTGGCTTTGAATAAATGAGGTTGGCTGCCAACTCACCCTGCACCTGACAAGCTAGATCCGGTCTGACTGCTTGGAATTTTTTAGAAACATTCACTGTATGAGTCAGCCTCTGAGGGGAGTTTATTACATTTCTTACTAATAAAAACTTTGGTAATTCTGGAGAAGACATCTCAGAATATCATGAAGAATCAAAGACTTTCATCACAAGATACTGCATGCATATCGCATATTCAATGGTTAAGAGACTTGATTATTTCTGAATTTTGAGTCACATAAAATGCATAGATATTTGAGGACACAGCAGAGTGCAAACCAGCAGTGGTTTGTGCAGTTAGTTGCCATCCCGCATCCATTTCTGTTCCCTTTTGGATTTCTAGCTCCACGACAGCCCAGTTTCAAGACAGAAATGGAGGAGTAGTGACTCTTCCTATTCCTTCCCCTTCCTCACAAACACACATCCTCTCCAACCCTGCACTGGGGCACTGCCCACAGAGGCGGTCTTCAAAAGTGTGAAGAAGCCGGGTTTTGGATTTGAAATAACCACTCCAGGCTAAGTAGAAGCAAAAATTTAGACTCTCTTTGTGCCGTTCAAAGTTTCCTATAGGCTAGTTCAAGTGTCTTTATGGACTGAGCACTACCTGGTGGGAGTGCCAGAAAAGGAGCCTGTCTACCACGCTCCCCATATAGTGTACCTTGGGCATCCCAAATACGTATCATACTGTCGTGTTCCGTAGGGCCAGGCCTCCCCCCACAGCTGTACTGTGCCACCCTAAAGTCAGGTGAGATGCTATCTGAGGATGGTCCATCCCTACACCCTCTTCTGGTCCATTCCTCCATCACTGTAGACAACCAGGCAGGTTGTCATCTGCTTCACACCTCACCAGAGTGGACTGAGAGCACCTGAAACCCACTCAGGTCTGAATGAATGCACACAGCCCAACAGAGTTCCACAAGATCATCAGCTCGTAGAGCATGAATACACTTGTCTGCCAGCTCCAGTAGCTTGGCTGTGCACAGACACAGAGGCTGTTCATGGGAGACATGGCAATTCCCAGCACCAGGGGAGCTGGAGTGAGACATCAAGTGTCACAGGCAACTCAGATGAAGGAGTTTTTTCCAGTCACTCAGTCAATGTTTTGCTGTCTGCAGGCACAAACTTCTAGTGGCAGAGTTTTCCTTTTTTCATGCCACAAGTTTTTTGGTAAAAATGAGTCTGTCAAACAAGCAGAAGGGATTACCTCCATTGAAGATTTTAGCACTGCATGTCTTCAATGCAGCACCTTAGCCTACTAACACGTATCTGTTTCCAGAGACCAAAATTACAAGCCTATATTCATTTTCTGAGCAATCCAGAAAAAAAATCAGCATCTAATGTTAGTAGCTCATCTGCTGTCAGCCACAAGTCTGGATGGATGGGAAGATGAAAGTGACAGTTGCATGAAGAAACAGAGGCAATTTTAAAAGGAATTATTCCAAAAGGAAAAGCGCAGAAGGTTTGCAAGCTGTTTCTTTTGCAACATTAGTAATGACATCTTTTTAATTGCCTGTGGTCCTTCTTATTTGTTTGCAGTTCCTCATTAAAACACTGTTGAGAGCAAAGGAACGTTAATATATAGCTGGAATGGAAAAAGACACCTAATGCTGTCTTTAAGTATAATAAACAGTTCTTTTTTAACTAAAAAGCACTAAAACTGGAAATGTTTTTACCAGCCCCTTCAAAGATGGCTGTGGGTCTTGGGAAAAATTGATTGTCCTCAAAAACTGTGGAGCTGATGGCAGCCGGGAGCATTAATACTCTTCCCAGAGAATAATCGATCCAACCCTCAACTCTGAAAAGACTGAAACAGAGCAGGACAAAACACCAAACACTTTCTAAGGCCTTAATCTAAAACCTATTGAAGTCACTGGAAAGAATAGTGCCTTTTTGGATTAAAACCTAAATAAGACATACCCAAAAACTGTGACTGGGAAAAAACAACTTTTTTCCCTTTTTCTTCAGCTAGCTAAAAGCATTTCAGATCCAACATGTGCAAGCTTGTCAGCATGTCTGCCATGGTTTAGCCCATCCCTGTCAGTATTAGGGTAGAAGATGGTTGATTCCAGGTGAAATTCCGGCTAAGTAGCCAATAGAGGACCTCTGTGACGTCTCTCCGAATTACATATTTAACACAAACCAGAAAAGAAGAGCAGTCGTTGTGTGTGGGGCAGAAAGAAATTCGAAGCCATGATGTGAGCGAGGCAGCAGGGCCTTCCCGGGTGGGGGTTGAGCCCCCTCCTCCCCTTGCCTTGGGCCGGGGGCAGGCATGGTACTGAGGCCTCTGGCCGAGGCATGTAGCAGAATGGAGAAGAAACTCCAGAGAAAAGCTGCTCAGCTGAAATGTTACAGAAGAAACTTCAGCCGGCGGAGAGCAGAGAAGAATTTGAGATAAGGCAGAAACTCCAAGGTCAGTGAAAAGGAGGGAGTGCAGAAGCGTGGGGGAGCCCCCCCCTCCTCTCCCTCCAGCAGGGGAAAAGACTTTAAAACTAACACTCCTGCCACCTGTGGAAATGATTTGAAGTGAAGAGACTTTCGTGGGAGTTTTTCCCCCGGAAGGCCTAAATAACCCGGGGAGGGCAGAGGTGGCTTGAGGCCAAGACTGGATCACCTAAAACTGTATGTAACAAGCTGCAGAAGAATTGTAGCCACAGAAAGGTAGAGAAGCTGAGCCCCTGATGACCTTGAGACTTTTGTCCAAAAGATAAGCCTTACACGAAGGCCCCCCCTGTATGAGGGGCCCGATGCGAATGGGGGCCGGGTGTAATGGCAAGTGGGGAGCAGTGGCCACTTGGAGTGCCAGCCGCGGCCGAGAGCCAAGATTGGGCATCTGGCCAAAAGCAGAAAGTCAGAAGAATTCCAGAAGGGAAAAGAGAAGAAGCTACAAGCAGCAGAGCACAGCATCAGAAAGTGTTCTTGGGTGTGGACTGGGCCAAAGAAACCCAGAATCCCTGTGATTCCGGCGAAGGGTGGTGAGTCTAAAGAAACCCTCCCCCCTGAAACTCCTCATAGAAAAAACTCTACAGAGCCCTGGATCCCGTGGTGATGACATGGTTAAATCCTCAGCGACTATAGACAAGTGGCTAGAAGTGGGAAATAAACTCCCTTGCATTCCAATAGAGAGAAAGAGAGAGATATCTTCAAACTGCAAGAGTTTGGAACTGTTACCTTAAAGACTTTTTTTTTTCCTCTCTTCTCTTTCTTCCTCTGGACTGTTTTTGAGGAAGAGAAGGAGGGGTGGCATTTGTACTATATAAGTTTGTTATTATAGAAAACTAGTGAAGAGTTGTGTATATAAGTATTTTCCCTTAGTTCTGATTGTATAGCAATAAATCTTAGTATTAATCCCCATTTCAAGAAAATCTGTTTTGTCTGTGCAAACTCTTCCTACTTATTAACAAAATTTATAGGTTGATAAACACTGTGCAGAAAGCACAAAATCTAAACTCACGGCATTTTCAAGTATATTTTATTTTCTTCGTGTAATGTACCTTTCAAACCCTCTTTCTCTATTTTTGCAGACATTTCTCTACCTACCAATCACCGTGATGCTGAAGTGACTTTGTGTTTGCATTACGTATTTGAATAACTGCAGTCTGCAATTGCAAATTCTTTTATTTCTGGTTTGTGTGTTAGACGTTACAGGATGGCAAACTGGTGGGATAAATAAAGCACATAAATTGAAGGATTTGGCAATTAATCTAGTTACCTCTATCTAAGATTTGGTCTCCTAAAGACTTCCCATTTTTATATGTTGGCACATGTCTGCATGCACACAGCGCTGTGTTCACCCCATATCAAATGTTCTGCGAATCTTGTGAATTCTGCTGAACTCTCCTTTCATACAAATATAGAAACCCAAAGCAAAACAATCTTCCTTTTTTCTGTCTTTAGTGACTCCATTACAACATCCTTGACCAAACAGCTGGATAAATCCAACCACAACGTTCTAAAATCAGAATGACCAGATGTAGGTACTCTGCTTGTAATATCCAAAGGTTGAACACCACTCTAAGATACAACCTGCAAGTCTTTCCACATAATCAACTGCTATCAAATGCACTTCCATATCAGTGTAATTATCACTAGTAGCAAAAACATTTTCAGAGACCACAATGTTCCTCTCTACAGCTCCATTTACTAACCCTATCATCTTCAAGCAACTCTCTTTTTTTAAAATCTTTTCTTATCCAGTCCAATTCCAGTGCTATTTCATGTTCTCTCTGTGTGTGGTGGGGGACTGTGTGTGTCCATATACAACAGGTATGAGTGCAGCTGCATGTATGCACTTACATGAATAGTCTCACAGAAGTGTATTTAGATGCAAGCCCTTAGAGAGAACCCATTTGTGGGCGTGTGCATTTGTAATATAAATGCATATCGCAGAATCATAAAATCATAGAATCATAAAATCATAGAATCATAAAATCATAGAATCAAACGGGTTGGAAAGGACCTCTGAGATCATCAAGTCCAACCCTTGATCCAACACCACCGCGGTTACTAGACCATGGCACTAAGTGCCACATCCAGTCTCATCTTAAAAACTTCAAGGGATGGAGAACCCACCACCTCCCTGGGCAGCCCATTCCAATGGCTGATTACTGTCTCTGTAAAAAATTTCTTCCTAATATCCAGCCTAAACTTCCCCTGGTGGAGCTTAAGACCATGCCCCCTTGTCTTATTGCTGGTTGCCTGGGAGAAGAGACCAAGCCCCACCTGGCTACAACCTCCTTTCAGGGAGTTGTAGAGAGTGATGAGGTCTCCCTAAGCCTTCTCTTCTCCAGGCTGAACAACCCCAGCTCCCTCAACCTCTCCTCATAGGACTTGTGTTCGAGTCCCTTCATCAGTCTGGTTGCTCTTCTCTGCACCTGTTCCAGCACCTCAATTTCCTCCTGAACTGAGGGGCCCAGAACTGGACACAGCACTCCAGGTGTGGCCTCACCAGTGCTGAGTACAGGGGCAGAATCACCTCCCTGTTCCTGCTGGCCACACTGTTCCTGATCCAGGCCAGGAAGCCATTGGCCTTCTTGGCCACCTGAGCACACTGCTGGCTTATGTTCAGCTTCCTGTCAATCCAAATTCCCAAGTCCCTTTCTGCCTGGTTTCTCATGTGCCTACAAACGCTTTATAAAAAGTTGCAGTCAAGCATCAAGGGCAAATTGCGTTGGACAGAATTTAGTGAGCCATGGGAATAAGTGTGGGGCAAAAGTCCACTGCTCTTTTCATCTGAGGCTGATGGGTTTCATCTGTCAGATGTCCCTCTCCCTGGAGCATGTGGAAAGTTCTTCCTCCAACCACTGGTTGCAACCAACACAAAAAGTACATTTAAATTTTTGTCCTAAGTCTGTATTTTAATGATGTTTCTTCATATAAAACTCAGGTGGGATTAGATCCACATATCACACCCTGCTGCACACTGGGAAGTTGCCATGCTGACCTGATAAATGCAGTCATTGCCCTTTACCTTAGACTTTTAAATCGTGGTGAACAACAAACTGTCCATGAGCCAGCAGTGTGCCCTTGTGGCCAAGAAGGCCAATGGTATCCTGGGGTGTATTAGGAAAGGCATTGCCAGCAGCTCCCAGAAAGTGATCCTACCCCTCAATTCAGGCCTGGTGAGGCCATATCTGGTTTGCTGTGTCCAGTTCTGGGCTCCTCAGTGCTGGAAAGACATGGAACTCCTCAAGCAGGTCCAATGAAGGCCTACAAAGATGTTGAGGGGACTGGAGCATCTCTCTTACGAGAAAAGGCTCATGTTCAGCCCTGTTCAGCTTCGGGAAGAGATGACTGGGAGGGGACCTTATCAGTGTCTGTAAGTATCTGAAGGGAGAGTGCCAGCAGGATGGAGCCAGGCTCTTCTCAGTGGTGCCAAGCAATAGGACAAGAGGCAACAGGCAGAAACTGATGCACAGGAAGTTCTACCTGAAAAGGAGGAAGAACTTCTTTACTGTGTGGGTGACTGAGCACTGGAACAGGTTGTCCGGAGAGTTGTGGAGTCTTCCTCATTTGAGATAATAAAAAGCCATCTGGACACAATCCAGAGTAACATTTTCCAGGTATACCTGCTTTATCATGGGAGTTGGGTGGCATGATCTCAAGAGGTCCCTTCCAACACCATCCACTTGGTGATTCTGTGATTTACTAGTCTTGGATTTTATATTTACCATCCAGTAATTAAAGGCAGCACCAGAAAAATAAAATTCTTTAACCATAGTAAATAAGAGGGTAAGTATTTTCCGTCATGAGGAAGAACTTACTGAGCGGGTGACTGTGAACTGGTACAGATTGCCCAGAGAGGTTGTGGTTTTTCCCTCACTGGAGATATTCAAGAACCACCTGGATGCAATTCTGTGCAATGTACTCTAGGACAATCCTGCCTGAGCAGGGAGATTGGACCAGATGATCCTACTGGTGATCCCTTCCAACCTTACCCATTCTGTGATTCTGTGAAATCTGAGTTTCCTGGTATAAGACAAGAGAAGTCCAGGATACGCTCTCCTCCTACATGTGCTCAGGCACCAAGGCCAGGGGCACCTCAGCATGACTCTTTGTGGTTGGTTGTCATCAGGTGACCTTGTTCACCAGCTCAAGTAGTGACTGGGACCAGTCTGGGAAGGTCTGAGCAGCCTGACGTGGCTGCACAACCAGATGATAGTCAGTCAGTCTTGCATAGGGTTTTACAGAGAAACAGGGAGATAGATCACTCCATCTTGATTTAACTACCTCATGTTTTGCTTTCAAAGTCCTCAGTGCATTGTAAAGAAGCTGAGAAGAGGCTAACTGGTCTTTTGCCACAGGAAGAAACTAAAGAGAAATGCACAATTTAATTCAGTTTTGTTTGGCAGAAAAGTTTCTTCCATTTTGTTGCTGTTGCTACAAGACCAAAACTGTAATTCTCTGGAAATCCAGAGCATGCCACTAGAGAAGAATTAGCACAATGGTTTTAGTTTTATGCAACATTCCCAAAACCCAGCTACTGAGCATTTAGAAGAGAATAAACAAAATTAAGTAAGCTGTTTGTTCAGCATGTTCCAACACCAACCCATCTGCCTCCCTTTGTACTCGCAGTCCTTCAGCCACAACTTTTCTTATCAGTCACTGTCAAAAATATGACTCATTTTTCACATAAGAGACTGGGGGAAAGGACAGAAATTTTTATATGTAATAAAGCTTTCTTTTGCCCAGGATCTCCTGCATTAGCTCATATTTTGCTTCTCATTACAGAGAATAACACAATGAAAATGTACTTTTTCTAGCCCTAGTTAGCTGCAGCAGGACTCACTGTCTGTGCCACAATTAGCTCTGCTTGGCTCTTCACAGAACCAGGAACATGATGTTTTGGTATAACTAATTTTAGGACAAGGAGGGGCCATGAGGGGACTAAGTGTTAGTACAGTCTATACAGAGTCTCCTCCTCTCTACGCAGGCTTTTTGTAATCTCAGCTAACATGCTTTCGTGGCTGCAAAGCAGAAGCCACTTTAAAGTGCGGACATTGGGCAAAATGTCTGCCCATATAGCTCCCTCTGATTTTGAATCTGTGTTGTGCCACCATAAAACACCATATCCCCAGGCAGATGAAGTGGTTTCCGTGGGAAGTCTGTGTAACCTGTGTAGTCTGCCCTACTGGTGATACCTTCAGTAACCATCCCTTTTCCCTGTCATCATGCTGTAATCTGCTGGCAGCAAGGCCAGTCCTGAATTCCCAGGTGAAGAGTGTGCTTGCCTAGGACCTCTCTTCCGGCTCTTGCTTTCCACATGCTAGACTGGTTTTAACATCTTGCCTGACTGAGAGATAAGAGACAAAACATACAGCAGATTTCCAATTCAGATGAAATCTCACAGCTTTTGTCACACAAATCTAGTGTTTTCCCACAAGGAGACCCTCATCTGCATCAGACGAGCACTGCTGCCAGGAATCTCTCATGTCCAACTGATTCCCCTAAGATCAGAATATCACTTGCTAAGGAGAAGGGGGAGAAATTCCCTATAGGTCCCCTCCCAAGTCTGTGGGGACCTCTGACTCACTTGTGCAGTGTGTGTGGCACCGTGCTGCGGGTAAGGAAAGCTCTTACCAGTGTAGATCATGTGTCTGACTGACAAAGTGGTGTTTTGCATTTGTCAGTAATTTTTCTTTCTTGCTACAATCACTAGTACCCGTGCACAGGACAGGAGTTGGACTGAGGCCCATCACATCTGCTTCAGATGCACAAAATTTGCCAGGTTATTTTTTGACTCTAAAGTTATTACAGAAAGTCACGGGCTTAGATAAAGAGGAAACAAGATGAAGTTAATATGCCTTAAAATCACAGCAGCAATTTACCTTTTGTGTCTTATAATGACTTGATAGAACTACATGATGCTGTCTCAAAAAAACATCACTGAGGAAAGCTCCAAAGAACAAGACCTCTAATATGTCTTTTGCGCTTCATTTGCTCCATTCTCCACTTTAATTTCCTCGGCATATCCTAAGTGCGTTCAGTAGGATAGTAAGTATAATTTCTATGAGCTAGCTAAATTACTTCTGGCAAATTTGTATCAGCACTTATGTTGTATTAGCATCATTACATTATAATTTAAACCTTTCATTTCACCACTAATCAAAGACAATTATTGCAAATAAACCAAATCTTCTAGTTTGAAAACAGTATCATGTCTTAGTTTCTTTTTTTAATAATTAAGCATGGTCACTATAACCTCTGTAAGTAATAGAGTAGTTTCTACATATCAGTGACATTTCTTTTTCTGAAGTAAAACTCCTAGGTCTGAGTATTCTCTGCTTACATCTCTACAAAACAGCATTATGTACAATATCCACCAGTTATAACACTAGAAAATTCTGCTTCCCTTTAAAAGGCAATCCTGAAAACATCTGCTAGTGTAAGCAGATTGGCTGAGGAAACTGCGTGCTCCCACTTCAGGGATGTTTTCTGTTTTTCATTTTTCATCTCTCTAGTGCACAGATACATCACTTGTACTGCTGAAATTAGAACTGGATTCGTAAGACTAAAAGTGCTAGAATCATCGAAAAGCTGAAAGCACAATTTTACTATGTCAAGGCTTTGCAAATGGGCGCTAGAGGCTCTTTTCTGTTTGATATGGCAAACTGTAGTAAACCTAACACAATTAAAAATATTTGGAAATTAAAGGTTCCTTGGCTTCAGCACAAGAAATCTTAGCCACAGCTAGGATTCACATCCATGAAGACACCATGTTTGGCTCTTTCTTGAGATACAATACACCATGTTTGCAGGCCACAGCCATAGAAACATAAATAT
Organism: Oxyruncus cristatus; assembly: GCA_013399855.1. NCBI lineage: Eukaryota > Metazoa > Chordata > Aves > Passeriformes > Cotingidae > Oxyruncus > Oxyruncus cristatus. The sequence continues at coordinate 578,150 of VXAY01005156.1, forward strand.
ATTGCTTCCCTTGCAACTATTCAAGAAGAAAAAGAAATCAAACTAGTGATGAAGAGCTGGAAAATATGTATTAACACACTACTGGGTGACCAGGTGGCCATGCTTGTGTTCACCAGCACCATGAGAGACTATAGCTAGAAAGCACTGACTGCCTCTGGTAGTGCACAATAGTAGCCTTATTTAAACTGTGCAGAATTATAAGCTATACAATAAGAATTACCCTTGTATCTCAGCCATTTGCGTGTCCCCAGGCAAAAGCTCTTTCTGGTGCCAGGGGTGAAAATATAAGAGCTGATATATCCAATATACTGCTGACAGTTGACTGTTAAAAAAAATAAAAAAGAAAGCTTTATCCTGAGGACCAGGTTTTGGAAGATCAAACCTGCATTGTGCGCACACGTTCTTCACGCCATTGCAAGAGAAAATCAGATGCCAAGAAAGGCCACACAAAATCAGTCAAGATGCTCACTTTGCCTGGCACCCTTCTCATGACAGGGACAAATCAAGGATGCCTGTGGAGCAGTCCAATAAAAAAAAAGTACATAATGATGCTTCTTTAGAATAGCCTTTCAGCTGTCAACAGTTCTTGCTCAAGGATTTGCCACAGGAGAACAGTCTTGAGATTTAATAACCCTTGGTGGGTTTTTCTTTAATGAATGTTGACCTTTGGCAATTACACCTTGCACAGAATTCCTTTGAATAAGCATGTATCATGGAAAATAAGTGCTACAGATTTAGATCACATACATTAGACGTATGTGACATATGCACATTAAAACTACCTGCAAAAAAATCACATCCTTTCATTGTCATTGAACCTTCTGGCTGCCGCCTTTCTTTGAGACTCATTACTTCTTGTATTGAAAAAGGACAGGAAAAAAGTGTTTTCTCCTACATACAAAGAAAAAGGTGGCTGGTTCAGAATGAGGATGTACCTAGAACAGCATCCAGTCTCCAATGGAGGTGACAGGGAATTGCAGGAACAAGGCAAACTTATATGCTACTTCCTCTTAGTATTCTCCCACCTTGCAACTATTTCTAGCATGGACAATTTTGTTTGTTTATTCTGAACACAGATCCCACTGGCTTCGTTTGTTGTCCCCTTGAGCGTGTACAGGAAATTATGGTACATTTAGAAGAAAACTTGCATCTTTCCAACATTAACATAGGTGAAAGATTTTCTGTTAGTTCCAAACTTGATGTGAGTACAGCCAGTTGGTATTCACTCTTTCCAGGTAGTCTTGTACACCTTTGCCACACCCCCCATGTCATCTCTGGCAGGCTGAAGAGTCGCAGCCTACACATGCATTCCATGTGTGGAAGCCAGATTACTCACCTTGGTCATTTTTAACTATAAAGCTTATAGGATTTAATAACCACCAAGCAGGGGAGCTCAGTGCTGCACAGAATGTTAAAAGCTCTGGATTTATCTGGCAGTGTAGTAGTATGGGATTTTGTCTGCTCCTGAACTCTGAGGTTTGAGAGGCAACCATAAGCTCAGAGCCCCCCCACCTTAGTGATAAAGGTAAAACTGCTGAACAAGGAGGCTTCTGATGTGCATCATTTTACATCTGTCTCCACTAAATTTCATGTGTCATTTAATTGCTCTGTTATTCATGCTCACATGGTGCTTTTGCAGCTCTTCAAAGTCAATCCTCATCTTTGCTATTTTTCAGAATAGCAAAGTATTCTGCATATCATCTTCAAATTTTCTCTCTCACTTTATTTCTTTTCTAGGTTATTTTACTATGTAAAAAAAAAAAAAAGTCCTAGCAACAGCCTTTGGAGCACAACACTAGCAAACTCCTTTTGCTCTAAAAAATCATCATTTTCTACTCTTTCTTCTGATTATTCATGCAAGGATCTCCTCTAGCTTCTCAATTGCTTAAAAGGTCCCTTTAGGTTCAGATTTTTCAATATCCTTTGGACATCATCAGATATGCTGAATGCAGTTCTCCTTTATTCTTGTAATTTTTTATTCAGAGGAATTTAATATATTTGTGTGACACAATTTACCATTGTGAAATTTCTTCCTCACTAGAAAAATATTCTTCCTCACAATGTCTGGTTTATGCATCTATCCACTAATTCTCTGTGGTTCTTTAACAGTAATTTGCCCAGTACACATGCTGGCTTTCCGAATTGGTGGCTTCATTTTTCACATTCACTCTCTTCCATTTCTTTGGTACTAGGACAGTTCTGAGTGCAAAGTTATGCATTTATGTGAGAAATGCAGTGCTTTCTGCCCAGAGCTTCTTGGGTGCACTTTGGACAAAAACCATGAAGTAATGGGGACTAGTTAATGTTAAACATCTGCTTATTCTAAGACACTTTTTGTTAAAACTGAGACATGACCACTGATAAATCCTCTGTAAGAAGTGCTGTCCAGGCTCTTCTTCAATGGATAGATCCAAAAATTATGAAAACATTTGTTTCTTCTCTGCACATTTCACACTCCGATCATAGAGCTACCCAAACAAACCCCTGACATGCTTTCTGCTCCTGATGCATTTTTAGGATTTATTAATTGATTTTAGTAAATAATTTCCTGGATTGTTTGAATTTGGGAAGGGAGAGTGTTTAGAAGGTTTTTTGACCTGCCTTGATACCTTTTTGCATTTAATTACAGCATACAGATCTTCCCATTCACACTATTTTGGGCACAATTTCAGATGCTCAAAGGAATTCTTCTTGTTTTTAATAGCATTCCTTTCAGTGGTGTTTATGTATGCTGCCTCCTTTCTGTGCTTTCTCAAATCTTTTTTGATTAGCAGAAACCATTTGCTTTGGTTCTCCACTACGATCTCATTAATTGATGCTGAAGTTGTGTGCAGAAATTCAATGCCCTTGTAAACACCTTCCTAACCAACATCCTCACTTTTGTATAGTTCCCCTTTGCAAAATTTAAAAGCCGTAAGACAGTTGTTGTTTCTCTGGGCATTCTCGCTTCTTTTGATCTTGAAAATGTTGTAAATTCAAGTGCATATGGTCACAACTACCAAATGGCTCTTCCACAGTCACAGTCATTACATGCTAATATTGTTCCTTCATAAAGTCCTGGGCAGTCTACTCCAGCTGAAGAAAGGGAGACTGGACTAGACAGTATCAAGAGGTGCCTGCAACTGTTCTGTGATATTATTATGTAATATTATTTAATAACACTTATATACCAGAAAATATTGTAATATGATATTGTGATTTAATCACAACATCATTGGCTGAGATAAGAACAGTGTAATAGTTGAAATCAAGTAAAATTACTAATACTGATACTGATACTAATACTAATACTAATACTAATACTAATACTAATACTAATACTAATACTAATACTAATACTAATACTAATACTAATACTAACAATAATATAATGAAAAGGGAGATAACAAAAAATGAGAGGAACAAAACTAAGAAAAAAAAGTGATGCACAGTACATTTGCTTACCACCCACTGACCACTGCCCAGTCAGTCCCTGAGCAGCAATCAGTCCCTACTTATTAACTCACCCCAGTTGAAATGACATCACTAATCAATACATAAAGACAGGCTGAACAGCAAAGCACAGAAATCAACACTAAGACCTTAACTGAAGAGACAAGAAATTGTCTTGTAGGAACTGTGTTTCATTTGTAGCAATGATGCCTGCTCATGTTTGGAAAAGTATTAATAAAATGTGGGCAGCAATAGAATGAGGTGGATTTTTGCTAACATAGCCGTGAAAGAATACTGAGATTGAAAATGCTTGTTTCTTTTCCAGGGACTAGACTGGTAAAGCTGGGCTTGGTAAAACCTATCATTGAAAGTAATGCTGGAAGAGAATTAGAGCTTTGGTGGCCAGATTACTTCATTAGGAAGATGGGTCAGGTCCTTTGAAGGTTGTCTTGGGTTTGAGCATCCAATTGCTGCATGGGTAAAATTCAGTCTGCCAGGAGGACTAGACCTCTTAAATCAAGATACAAAGAAAAAAATGGTTTTATTAACAGATCACATGCTGTCGGGGGAGGGCTATCAAAGAAAGTCTGCAACAGGCAGACAGAAGCAAGAAAACAGCAGCTAGGCAGAGAGTAGCAGAGAAGGACAGCTGTGCAGCAGGGGAAAGGAGGTCTCAACAAAGGCGGATGCCCAGTGGGGAGAGAAGCAAAGACAGAGTCACTGAAGAGGTAAAGAAATCACACCCTCATGTGGACTCCACCATCATATGCTGGACGTTTGTGACTGGATGCACTGGACTCCTGGCTGGCGGGAGGAGTGCATGGAAACTGGACTGGACTGGGTACACAATGGGAATACAGTGAGCAAAGAAGTAGCCTCCACTTCTGAGACAGGGGAAGACTGTCAGTGTACTGTGCCCACTAAAAGCTATCCCTGTGATCTCAAACAGAGATGAGGAGGTTCTGAAGGCAATTACCAACGAGTCTGTGTACTTAAGATTTGAGATGAACAGTAAACACTAGTAGTATTTACAGTAGAAAAAGATGTTAACTTTAGATGTTATTTCTTGAAAAATCCCTGTTGGGAAATCTCAGATATTCGTGGGAAGTGCAAGAGTCAATGAAACAGCTATTTTAAGACATATAGTCTACAGTTACAAGAGTGGAATAATACATGCCCAGAGATGTTTTCAGATGTCAGAAATATTTCCAGACAGTCTACCGTGATAATGGTTAAAATAACCTGGTACTGGGAGTACCAGCCTGGGGTCTTCTGAATTCCATCCATATTTTGGAAGTTACTAGGGTCATTACTATAGGTTTTAAAGACAGAGAGTCATAAAGACTGAAGCAGTCAAAGTTCTGAAACCTGCATGTGTGCCGTTCAGTTCAGTGGGAGAGAATGGTTCAGCACACTGACTATTAGTATAGCCAGAACCCTGGGAACTGCAACACATCTGGGAAGTGAGCTGAAGAACAGGAATGACTAAAACCTATTAGAGTAGACTTCTCTGCTAATTCAAAGATTCAGGATGAGAACTGAGGCATGATCTGGCTGACAAACAGCAGATTTCTGAGTAAATAAAAAATAAGTTTATGAGAAAACAGACAGACCTGAATTCCTTGGCCACAAAAACAATTTAGGGTGGCTCCCAAAGAAGGGAAAAGATATTGGAAAATATATTAACAATGGCCTACTAGGCAAAGGCACTAACACTAATTGTAATGAACTGAGAATTCCAATTATTAGTACAAATATCTTTCCCATGGAGTAAATTACAACGAGATTTTACAAAACAACTGCCACTTTGGCAGGGCATGCATACTGATTCAGCAATCACAGGACTTGAAACGTTTCCCATTAAAGGTTACAGAGAGAAAATCTCCGTGGAGTTGTCCAGGAGAAGAGAAACATTGCCAAAAGAGTTGCTTTTCTGGGAGACATTACTGAATTGTACCACAAATCAGTGGTGATGAATAAACCAACCAGTGAGTCCCTATCCCCTTTTCCCTCACTGCAACAAACATACAGAGAACACCATCAGGGCTATGAACTTGTTTCATTCCATTGCAGCAGAGAAAACAACAATATCAGAATACTGAGACAATATTCCAATTAATGCAAAGGGTGCTTGTTTTCACTTTGTTTCTGGTGACACACAAAAGCTTGTCTAGTGGCATAGGGTGCTGCTTGAAGTCTAGTTAAAGAGTAATTTGCCTGAGTCAAGGTAACATATGGAGCTGGGGTGAGCAAAGCGTTGCAGAAGTACTAGCAAAATGTGCACAAAGGGAAGTGATGGCTAGTCTTACAACCCCCCTGTGTTTCGCTCTTCAGTCTGAAAGACCAGGTATTTTATTAGAGTAACCTTCATTTTGACTGCAGAGCAAGTCTTGAACTGACACTTTGGTGTCTCGTCTTTGTGACTGAACCTCTGTCAGGTGATGCAGTGATATTTCATTAAGCTGGCCGTTTACACAAACCCAAGTTTACTAGGTGCAAATAGCTTTCTCATATAAATTATTGTAAAACTCCCAAAATGAGTTGAAGGAACAGTCTGAGTTGTTTTAGAGTGCATCTGACTATGAGAAGCTGGGCTACCCGTGCTAAACCAAATTTTTGGTTTTACAGAAATTCACTTGATTTTTTTTTTATGTTTTGTTTCAAGATTGGTTGTTCTTGGCAACTCATTAGAAAAAGAAAAAAAAAAAGCCTTCAGAAAATAGCTTAAGGACTTTGATCTAAGCAATCAGCAAGCTAAAACTACAGATGTCTGTTGTATGCACGGACTAATAGGTAAGGTTCTTTTTTACGGCAAAATTACTTACCTATGCAGTTAACAGAAGTTCTTTGAAGTGAATCAATATGCATTCATTTATGATACACATGAAAATTATGGCTTTACCAGTAATAAAATAATGAAAGTGAATAAAAGGTAAGGTTATTAAATTTGAAATAAGTTTGGGCTGTTGTCTCATTGTGATTGTGTGCCAGAAGAAAGTAATGTTTGAGGCACTTTGTAGGTCTTGCCTTTCCAGCCTACCAGTGGAAGGAACTTCTACTAAGGGACCATCCTTGTAAAGGTATAGAAAATAAGTCTGGAAAATACCAAGAAACAGCTAAAATATATCTATTTAGGGAAATATCTATAAGAGATTTCACTTAGAGTGCTTCCTACCCACATTCTGGTATGTTGGTAACAGCACTGCCAACCTGAAGCATACAGGGATTTGAAGATTGCAAAACATAGAAGTGCTGGTAAAGGCACAGAGATACTGATCCTCAAATGCAGCATTTTCATTTCAAATGTATGTGTTTCTGGTTACTAACTATGGATAAACTATATGGCAACTAAAATAGTCTCTCTGGTACCATTGTATTGCAAGTTGTACTGTGCCCAGCACATCAGCTCCCAAGCCACTGCAGTGAGCCCTGGGCACAATGTCACAAGGGTTCGTTATGTGCTTGCTCTCTTTCCTTGCCAGGGCATAATGAAGAGTGATGGGCTTTGCTGGTTTTGTTGTGGGTGAGAGATTATACGTCAAGGATGGTCTGAGAGGTGACAAGTCACTGAATGTCAGAAGGGACAGTCTTCCAGTCAGTACTTTGTAGCAGCGTCAGATGGGATCCCAAGAGTGCTGCAGCTCCTGAACTGAATAGCCCAGCAGAGCTGGAGTGCTCCAAAGAAACTAGGCAGTGGCAGTTGAATTTTAAAGGGCCAAAATGTGGCCCTTCTTGATACAGTGCTTCTTGCACTTCAAGTCTCCAGTTCAATAATATATCCACGAAGACAGAGGGAAAAAAATATGAAAAACAAGTGTGATCAAGTAGAGTTGTGGTTTCAGGAGATGCATTTTGGTATATCTGCAGTTTTATGAACCATCAAAAGAAGCATACACAGAGACTGCATCAAGAAGTACTTCAACACCCTCTACAGGAACCAGAAATGAACAAGAAAAGAATTTATACCTACAGTTAGTTCTGACAAATTGAACAGACAGACTAAAATGATTTTAGATTACTTAGATAGTCTTGGAACTCTCATTTTCCTGACCAGGTCACTAAGTGTGTTATATCCTAGGTGCAATTACATGTTTTGTTTATGTCTCAGAAAAGGTGTTGACTTCAAGGATACAAACATTCCTCACCTTCTCACTTGTCACTGTATGTTTCTTCTTTCTCAGTTTTAGGAATGGATTATTACCATCATGCAGTTTCTGAAGAACTTTCTAACATGAAAATTTTAAAGTAAATTTAGTCCAAGCTGTCCATGCTATATCTAAAAGTCAAATGTGCCTCTTGTCCAGCATCTACTAACGTCATTGACAACAAAGAGATACAGCTATAGTGTAAAATTCTAAACCCTCACTTATTTTGCAGGTGCTGGGAAGGCTTTGCTCCATTCCTATTAGCTCATATTGTGCCTCAGCAAATGAGAACATTGTTTTTGCCAAGGTGGTTTCTTCTTGTCACAGAAGAGAGAACAAGAGTAGGTGGCCCTGAAATAATACAGACTTCAAAGACAAACCACCAGCACACTGACATGGAGTAAAGGCCTGAATGCCTTCTTCCACAAAAGGAGCTTACAAGACAAAACTTGAGAGCACCCACAGACATGACAGACCATATGCCTAGGCTGTGGGAAAGGGGGAACAATTGTTCTCAGGGAATTACACTTGGGTGTGATTAAGGAGCGGAGTGAGATTTGGGAGCTTCAGTGAAATAAGTCAGGATGCAAGACACACATTTTATCTCCACTTCTGCTGCCAGGCTCAACACCTCTGCTCTCCTTCCTTACTCGCAGACATTGCGGTCAAAGCCGAGGCTCTCACAGGCAGTCTCCTGGGAAAACCCTGCAGCAGCCACACAAGACCCTGCCTGCAGTCTGGTACACTGAGTGCACAAGGAGAGCCTGCTCAGGGCACTTCAGCAGGAGACAGTAAGAACCAAGAGAACCTTTGGTGGCTACAGCCCCACAGACTGCCCTGTGCCCCTGGCATAGTGAGGATGCCCAAAGAGAGGTGCACGCTTCCTTGTGTGCCCAACTGGGACTTGTAGAAGTCAGACACCCATACGCTCAACACACACTCCAGGGTAAATCACCAAGGCAAAATCAGAATGTCATGTTAAGATTGCTGTTGTTTGGGGTTTCTATCTCCATCTGTTCTCCAAATCTGACCTTGTGCTGCAACGCTTTGCGCCCCAAAGGCCTTGTCTATCTGGGTTGCCCCTTTCAAGATGTGGGGATGGTGATGACACTTGTTTAAGCCAGGACAGGCTGTGGCTGTGAACAGCAGCTACTCAAAGCGTTAAATCTCTTCAGGCACATACCTGTTGTGAGGTAAATTTGAGTCCCTTGGCAGTGAAGCGGCACCGAGGGAGGAGATGCCATTGCAGGGTGGTGCAAAGTCTGAGCAAGACCAGATGTGCCAACTGTGTCCTGCTGGGAAAGTCTGTCCCTGAAGGAAGTAGAGAGGAGCTCAGCTATCCTGGTGTGTGACAGCACTGAGGAGGGATGATGCAGGATTTGATCTGGGGTACTCCTGACAGCGTGGTACCAGTGCAAATACAGACAGAATGCCAGCAAGTGCAGCCACAGTGCCCACAGGCTTAAATACTTCACGTAAAATTGGATAATTTGTTTAGCCACAAGCCTCCTGCCCCTTCTAGTAGCTGGATGTAGTAGCTTTTCCTAACAGACTTCATGTAATGCAAGACATGCTATGGCAAAGCCTCTAGCCATTCATAGTGAAGCTTCAGTTCATCTTTGAAAAGGTCAGACTTATCTCTTGTGTATTTGGAAAAAGTTGCAATTGTGGTATAAAATACTGAAATACCTAAAAACTGACTTGGAATTACTTCTCAAAGATGTGTCAATCTGCTTGCAAAGTTAATTGGTCTTGTGTGAATAGGGAGAGCAGAATTTCAGGCATGCTGGCTCTTGCACTCTCTTAATGAGTCACTTGGATGCCTATTTGTCATATAATTTTGCCATTTCCTATTTGATTAAGGCATTTTTAACCTTTCCAGTAATCTACTGAATTCTGCGTGAACTGTGGGTGTGAGCACTCTTTGATGCCCATTTATATCTACAGAGTTAGAAAAAGTCCCTGTCAGATCCTGTTAAAGGAAGAAAGCAAGTTGTTACAAGCAGAGTGGTTCACATGACACTTCACAATCATCTGGATTAAAACGGTACTTTTTTCATTTTAGTAAAAAAATACTTCAGGATTTAAGTCCCTCAGAAGCCTTTTTGAGTCTGAACTCACAACTTGCTTTTATATACACTTGTATTCTCTCACTAATACATGCTGAAAGAGGGACCAGAGACTCTCACGTTTTCATATGATTGAAGCATGAGGGCTATTTTTAGGGACACCACAGCGTCACTGCAGGATGGCAGCAGACTACCATCTTTGTGCTTAAGTTGCACAAAGAATGTTCGGAGAGGTGCACATGCAGTTTTATTTGCAGGGTCTGCAGCTGATGGCTTACATCTCTTCTAATGCTGAAAGTTACCTTTTGGAAGAAACAAAAAAACATCACAGGAGAAAGAAGGGAGAAAGTAAAAACTGTCTGAGTGACCAGTCAGGAAGAGCAGCAATGGAGATCCAGACGAGCACCCTCCTCTGTGTCTCGTAGTTCAGCTGGTGGCAGTGATGAGGAGTGTGTTATTTGCCTATAGCTACACACTTCGTTGGGATCCACTTGAACACCCTACTACTTGTCCCCATTCACGAGGCTCTTAGTGCTGATGGGAATATGCCCATTAGGTACAAGCACTGCGTGTATATTACTGGACAATATTCACTGAGTATTTAAATTATTTCTATCTACTTTATTACAAACTAGACTTTGGGTTTCTCTAATTCAGTCTAAAAATCTACAAAATGAGAGGTAAGGGAAAAGGGGAAATAAAGTGTCAGACTTATGCCGGTGGTAGATATTTCCTGTAAAATCCTATTGTAGGAATAGCTGGGTTTGCAGGTACAAAAATACGAAAAATGATAGGAGAATGAGCCTGACAGGGGGAAAGCATCACTTTAGAAGCTCTGGAATATCCTACCACAGCAGTTATAGTGAGAGGTTGCAGAGCTGTGAGTCGGCAGGCTTCAGGACTGCAAACAGGCAGCCTCAGCATCACCAAGGCTGTGGCATCGAGGCATTGAAGGTGCAGAGCAACACCTGTCCTGGAAGCTGGGCAGAAAAGCTTCAGATCCAGGACATAGACACTCACTACAACAATGCCACCTCTTCCCCATGCCACACAGGCAGCTGCTTGCTGCTGAAACAAATCTCGGCATCAGAGCAGTGAGTCACGGACAAATGTTTTCAGTCCAAGGTTGCCAAAGGGGAATGGGATCCAGAAGGAAATCAAAATTATAAAAACTGTGATTAACCTCAAGGTATGCTGCAAACCCCTCTTTCTTCTTTCAGCATTCTTACTAGAAAAGCCAGAAAATCCCGGTTCCACCAGGGGCACTTAGAGTTTTGGATGACACATGCTGTAGAAAGTCCTGTGACAGGTATGGATTTTGACTAGCAGAGCGATATAGTAAAAAATCTGTTAGCCAGGGTAGGTAGTCACACAAAAAAAAGTTGGTCCAGACTTTACAAAGCAACATCACCCTTGTAACAAAAAACATTACTTAAAAAAATAGCTTTTCTTAGCTAAAAATTCCTTTTCTTAGGTCTTTATATGATTGCCTCCCTCTCTCCCTCTCTCCCTCTCCCTCCCCCCTCTCTAATTCGCTCCCTCCTTCCCCTCCTCCCTCCCCCACCTCAGGTATCAGCTTTTCTTGAAACAACTGGAGTGTGGAAAATTATGTTTCTTTGTTACCAGAGCCATCTGTCCTGCAGGAAGAACTAATTGACATTATGTGGTGAAGTGTTTAAAACTACAGTAACATGCAGAAGACAAGCTGAACTGCACCAGCTACATGTGAAAGAGTATCACAAAACCCCTGATTTCTTCCTTACACATGAACTGGGATGCTTCAGCACACACAGGCTTCATTTTGCTCTTAGAGAATGTTTGTTACTACAGGGCTGCTCTCCTGAGGGCCAAAGAGTATGGAAAAATTAGACTCACACAATTAATCTTCCTTCATATTTCTTGTTAACTGGCATGTTCCATAGAACAATAATAAAGTAAAAAACAGGTGTAAAAGAAATACTAAAAACATGAACATCTGTAGAAAGCATTCCATACTATAAAGTCAGGACTGTGTGAAATATAATTGCCACTGGCAAAAGTTAGCAGAACAGGATGCAAACAGGATGCAAACCTGGGTCTTGACAAACACTTATTTCAGTCGTTTACACAAGCAGTCATTAAAATAAAATCATGAAAATAAGATCCATTAAAGAGAAAGAAGGCGTCTCAGTAACGAGACACTGGCGCCATCTAGGAGAGGAATAAAACACACACCAGAAAAAAAAAAAAAAAAGTTAAGTGGAGTATAAAATGCAGCTCGGCCTAGTTTACAGAGTGTAATAGGGCATTTTGCTTCCACAGGATTTTTATGATTTGCAAGGACAAGTTTCAGTGAAGAGCGTTCTCCACTTTTCCAACCCTCGGTGATTCTAAAAACACTTAAAAGTGTTTCAATCCTGTTTTTACATATATTTTTCACAGGACTTAGTCCCTGGATGTGTCTCCGCCATGAAGTGGGAATTTTTAGGGCTCACTTAGGCAGTGGCTTCCCCCACTTTTCCTGTCACTGGAGAGGCCACAGCCAGGCATTTTGTATGGTTGACAGAAGCACTGCGAATTGCACTGGTCTATGTGACTGTGGCTTGCTGCCTGGTAGGCCTGGGGGGAAAAGGAGGAGGAATGACGGGTGTTTTCTTTCTTTTCCACGTGGAATAGACTATTTAGGGCAGACGAGGAATCATTTCCAGATGGGAGAGCAAAGGTGGGATGTTTAGAAGTAACATTTCAAGCTACCCTTATTGCAGTCTGGTATTCACAAGTGTTTTGGACACTATGGAACCTTGAATTTTGACACAACAGTCACCACTCCGGTGTATAATGTGTATGTGTATAATGGATATGCGGAGTGTCTCCCCATTGCTTAGGAGGGAGGTGTTCCATAACCTCAGTGCAACAAGGTGATACAGCAGCTGCAGCTTGTCCTGTCTGCTGATAGAGTGACCCAGGAGAAAGACCACTAATTGGAAACTTCCATCTGCAACGGCCATATCTTGAGAGCACCTACCTGAGCTGTGTTTCTACACACACGTCTCTGATTTTGCAATCCTCTCTTCATATGCTGTTGTGATAAAGACAGAACTGACTGCTCTTCTTAGCTCTACCTTCAGTAAAGAAACCATCCTGTCCTTTCATTATAAATGATGACTCAAAGTCATGACACTTCATCAGGTGCCCTCTCTTGGGTTTAAATTCCATCTGCTTGGCTTCAAATAACTTTTGGGTTGATTCTGCCTGTTTCTTTTGTGTTCTTGGGTCAACAAATTTCATAACTGTGGTAGGAAGTCTCTAACGTGTTTCCATGAGACTAGACAGGCCATGATTTCTGAATTCAAAACCTGCCTGCACATCCATGTTGCTCAGAGAGTATTTTTTCAATCCAAAAATTATTCTAAAAAAAAAGAATAATGTAAGACATAAAAGTTTTTTAATCTGTGGTTCCAGTACAGAACATCTAGACAAGATGGTTCTAAACAGGGAGAGCTTTCAATGCCTGTGTAACAGAGGGTTTATGTGTGGTTTATGTGCCTCATGCATTCATTCACTCACCACAACCCAAGACACAAGTGTTTAAGGAGATCATATGATGGGGTCATATAGGTTCGCAGAGTTACCTAGTAGAAACGCCACGGCCAGTTTTACCAGCAACGTGGGAGAGGCTGAGTGAAAGTATGGAAGTATGATGCATCTGCCTTTGTGGTTGCCAAATTACTGGCTTGACTAGGCTGTGGTTTTGAGCCACACGCTGCTGACCGTGTCAGCTGGTCATTGCTGCAGTGCAGACAGTGCAGCTCAAAAGGCCAAGGTGGCAGAGACCCTACTTCTGTTCCTGTAAGGGAAGTATGAAGGGGAAGGTATCTGTTGAGTAAAAGGCAAGGAAGTTTTGTGATGTACTGCTTTCTGAGTGTGAATGGATTTAGAGAGAGATCATAATGTTTGACGCTGAGTGACACAGAGGCTGTGATAAGGCATTTGAGAGTTGGGGTGGCTGCTGCGCCATCAGCTCTGCTGAGAGATCACAGAATCATAGAATCATAGAATATGGTGAGTTGGAAGGCACCTATCAGGATCATCGAGTCCTACTTCTGGTCCTGCCCAGGACACCCCAAGAATCACACCACGTGCCTGAGAATGTTGTCCAAATGCTTCTTGAACTCAGACATATTGAAGGTCATTTTGTTCTTTTAGTATTTTTAAGGTATAAAATATGGTATTATATTTAAAATATGGTATATATTTGAAATATGGTAGTTTACCACAGACAATTTGCCACAACACAGAATTGTCCCCCACATGGATTACAGCCTGCTGGGATCCTTCACATGTGCAATCTGCCATATGTTTTCCATTGCAGATCTGCTTACAACTAGCTCTGTAACTTGAGTCATATTCATTACAGTTGCTTCATGGAAAAACACTGTGTAGTTTGAATTTATAGGTAACTACCCCAGTTGTCTTTATAAAAATCACAATATTCTGGAATATTCAGTGCATGCTGGGAGGATAGAAAGGTCTGAGTTACCTCCTGATTGCTATGCTTTTTGTTTGCTAAAAATCAATTAGTTTATTAATTTGATGTATTATGACACGTATGATAAATCTTAGACAGCAAAACAAGGACTGCAGAATCCCTGGCAAATTACTTTGGATATGGATACAAATATACTCGACCAACAGTGCTCCAGAACTGCATTCCCTGGCCTTTTTCCAGAGTTTATCATCTATCAGAGATTCATCACTTACAAATTTCACAGAGCACGTAAAACTGATTAATCAAAGCCTACTGTTTCTAGCCATTTTGGAAGCTAATGAATTTGGTAGGACATTACTGTGCCACTTCAGTTGCTGAATCACCCAGCTTCTGCTGTCAGACCACCTTTAAGACTACGTGCTGATCCTTGGAGATGAGATTATAATCTGGACATGATGTAGAAGAGTCTCTGGGACCTTTCAAGATCTTGATATAGAAACACTATAACGACATAGATACAAATTAACTAGTGCCTGACCAGAGAGGAACAGCGACAAAATGTACTGAAAATTAGATGATTTGGGCTTTAAAAAGCAATGGCTAAGGAATGGTCTTGGAAACGCCCCCCAAGTGCATTGCCTTATATCTTGCAGATTGTGAGCATAATAAGCTGATGTAAAGTTATTTTTTGTGATTGTTTTATATAAGAATTATAAGTTAACTCTGCCTCCTGATTTCTGTTTAACTAAGCTTGCAACTTCAGTGTTACACTCTTAGAGAGAGTGATCCAAAACGTTCCTAGCTAAAATAAGTGTTTTATTGGCACTGTGTCCAAACTCAGTCTAATCAGAAATTCTGTGTATTGGATTCCAAGAGCACTGGGATTAAATTTAAATCCAAAAGCAGAATCCAGACTTTCTGGCCTCTAAATTTACAAAATATTTAGACTTGTGTCAAGATGTCAATATGGAAAACCTGAAATGTAAGAAGGTTGGCAGTCATGTTTGATTCCACCTCTGAACTTCGAAGGCTGGCATGCTTTTTTCCCCTGTGGTAAGCATAAAGTAATAGCAGTGGTGCCATGACACCATGTCCATAGGGCCAATATTTTAATGAGGTCAGGCTTTTCTTTGGAGGAGAACCCTACTAGCAAAGCCAAAATGTGACAGGAAAAACTACTGTAAGTGGAATATAATTTATCTGAACCGGTCTCAACACGGTGCTGGAGCTGATCTATGCACTGCTGGACATGCTACCTTTCAGATGTAACTTCAAACAGGAGCCAAGATGGTTACTTAAGGCCAAGACAACTTCTTCAAGAAGATTCCTGCACAGAACTATTCCTGGGAGACCCTTCCACCGCACTGAGGTAGCTGAGGAAGAGAAGGTCCCTGATGTGGCTCAGGAAAATGGAAGCCCAGACTGAGGAAGCTGGAGAAGTGAAGGGGGCCAAGAGGAAGGGAGATCTGGAGCAAGAAAACCTGAACTAGCAGAAATTGTAAGACAACTGATGAGTGAGACAAGGAAAGAAGATAGCTGTGCAGTTCAGCTGATGGAATGCTGCTGTGGAGAAGGAAACTTCCCTTTCCAGGAGAGACCATCCTGAAAGGTCCTGGGCAGATCGTTGACACAAGACCACTCACAGGAACTCACAAAGTGCATTTTCCTGGGCTTGTCTTGAATAATGTAAGGTGATCTGGACATCATGTATTGACTCAGAGCTACAGCCAAAAGAAATGAGAACTCTCTTCTTATCTACATAATAATGCATAGTACACTCAAGTCAAAATTGACTGGGTTTTTTTAATGTTACTCAGGGTCTCAGCTCTCAATAGACAAGTGGGAGCCATCCTCTCATTTTAGAGGATCTTGAAAAAAAAGTTATAATTTTCAAAGCATTCAGACACTGAAGCATGATGTATCGTGGCAAATCACATAGGGAAATTAAACACTGAAGAAAAGGAACAGAACAACGTTCTGTAAACAAGGCTTATAGATGAGCTTTTTTTCACCTAAAGAAATACTCAAAGTGTATGATACAAGCACTTATTCACTTTAGGATCCCTGCTGCAGAAAGGAGATAAAGAAATGCTTCCAGAAAGTAAGTCATATTGTACATCAAACTGAAAAACTCTGAGGAAACACTAATGTCTCTCCACTGACTCAACAGGGAGCTTTGGACATCCGTCCCCTAATTTCAGTGCCAGTAAACCAGGCCAAAGGCTGAAGGCTAAAGCAGGATTAAATAAACTGCTGAGGAGCAGCTCTTGAACAATCAGCACTCTTCCTCTTCTGGCAGATAAAGGCAGAAATTCTTTGGAAGAATAATAGCCAGGGAACCAAGAGCTAAAGACTGTATAATAACATATCTGTACAAAGGGGAAAAATTAAGGTTGCCTGTGCAGTTTTTTTCTGACATTTTGTAACTTTTGAGAGTTTGGGTCCAAAGCCTTCATGCTCTTTTAGCATAGCTTGGTGTGCAAGATGAGGAGATGGCTCTTGTGTATTCAGGGTGTCTCTGTTGCTAGATCTAAATATACCAGTGACAGCTTCTTGGCCAAAATGGTGACCAAAGACTAGTATTGGTACTTTGCCTTTCTTCTGTTTGTTAGCTTTCAGTTTTCTGTTTTGCTTGTATACAGGATTTCTTTAAACTCCAGAATTGCTCAGTGAATGCATGAGATGGGTTTTTACATCATGCAAGCTCTTATTTTAAACACAATATGCTTATACATATATATATACACAAGCAAGTATATTACAATATACAGTATATTTAGGAGGAACAATAGGTGATCAAAACATAACTGTGTGGAAAAATACTTTTTTGGGGGGAAATAACAATATCCCGTTGATGATGGGATTCTGGTTTTCCTTTAGGTTGTGTGAGAGCAAGAGATGTGGCTCTGACAATCCTCTTCTCCCCATTCTGCACCTGTGTTAAAGGCAACCCAGGTATGCCCCATGTGTGGCTGCAAAAGAGGTTACAAACAATTCCCCTTATTCAAGTATAGCTGTTTCCAGAGAGGACGTAGAATTCATCCCTAAAAATGTTGAGCAGCTTCAAATGGAGCTTTCCCAGGAGACACAATGAAGTTCAGCCTGCAGCAACACCACACAACAAAATGTTTTTGGCCAGAACTGCTGCTGAGGTACCACTTCTCATCTTCCCCTTTTCCTGCAGCTCTGGGTGAAAAACCCACATCACAGAATACTGGAACATACCCAGTTGTATATGGAAACATTATTTATAGAGTGTAATTATATATGTATCACTGTCTTTGGATTGAATTTCATACAGCTTCATTCTTCCTATAGTTCTCCATACTAAGGGAATTAGCTGCTGCAATGATTTGCACACATAATTCTGCCTTAGGCTCTTTTCTAATCCAGAAGATGGAAATTTTGAGGTCAGAAACCCATTCATCACACTATCTCCATTGGTTCACTGCAACTCTGGGTGTCCATCAGTCCAAATAAAACTATCTGCCTTACAGTTTGTGGTTCAAAACATGAAAGACTGCAACAGCTGAAGTAATTACAACATATGAAACTGTCTGAACGAAAACATTTCCATTTGTGGAAAAAACCAAGTTTTTATGTTTAAAATTATTGTAAGTACTCCTGTGAAAGAACAATAGGAAAAAAGGTAGTTAATCTTCAAAGTTCAGCAGGACTTTATTGGAAGATCTTGTTGATCCCACCCTCCCCAGTCACCATCCCTGGAGGTATTTAAAAGACATGTAGACGTGGCACACTGGGACATGGTTTAATGGTGGGCTTTGCAGTGCTGGGTTAATGGTTGGACTTGATGACCTTACAGGTCTTTTCCAACCCAAATGCTTCTACGATTCTTTGATTCTATGCTACTCAGAAAATTACCCAGTGCATCCCAATACCAGATTTTGATCTTTCAAGAAATAAGTTGCATGGTTCTATATGTGATGAGGACTAAAAAATATCAATTTTGAATATTATTTTGTTCTTTTCATTGCCTCAAGATGTAACAAGGTAGAAATTTCAAAATATCTAATTTTCACAGCCAAGATGGTATAAAGACTGTTCTGTGGTAGCGTTAAAAACTTCACAGGGTTAAAGGCTTCACCCAGTCACTAATAGAAAATATTTAACTGTGTCAGATGCATCATGATCTCCTCCTTATAAAGTGGGAAATCCCTCTTACTGTGAGATCCCAGTTTAAGTTAGAGCCCAAGTCCCAGAGCAGAGGTGCCAATCTGCCCATTTTAGGGGCTTTGGGTGCTTTTCGAAGTAGCAGCTCTCACAACCAGGATCCCTCCACAAGCATGCAAGGGGTCATGATAAGCCTTTCAGGATTGACCATAAGAGCTTCAACATCCAGTATTTGAATTTCCAGAGAGTTTTTTAACCTGTTTACAGACATGTGCCTTTGGCAGGTGCTTCTTCAGACAAAACAGATTTCTGCATAGAGTAGACCAAGTCTGGGACTTCTATCTCATAAAAAAAAAAATAAGCTGAAACTAATACATTTGCAAAGGGAGTATTTTCAGATATTTCAGATAATAATTTTTGGTTATTACAGATAACTGACAATTTGTGATAGCAGTTGCTTTGGTGAAAAGTTCTTGTCCACCTGTAATCTCCATAGAAAACTTTATTGAATGTTTTTTGCTTTTGGTTTATGTCTCATTCTCTCTCTTGTGTCATATACACTGGCAAAACATCAAACTCGGAGGCCACAACCCTCTTTGAGGCTTCTGCATGTGAGTAAATGTAACAGTAATTGTGGTGCATACACAGTGTATGTCATTACCTGGCACAGAAATAGCAGCCCTACTTCTGAGTTCATGGAGTTCAGGTTAAAACTTCGAGATTACAGATCTCTTTTCCTGGAATTTTACATACTATTCTTAAAAACACCCTGAAAAGCTTATTCTGAGGCAGTGAACCAAGGTCAGATGGACTCTGTTTTCAGTCTGTTTGCTTATTTGCACAAGTTTAGAAAGCTCTTTTCAGTTCATTCAAAGAGGGTGAAGCAAAGAAAAACAAATTAGGGGGGAGAAAGGCAAAGAAATCAAAGAAATTGCTTCATGAATGACATAAATAATAGGTAAATCAGACTTCTTGATTTCAGTCCCCTCCTTTCATCTGCACCTATGTGCTCATCTTAGAGTAAGCCAAATTCCTTCCAAGTCCTCTCTGGCTCCTCCAAGTACCACAAAAAAAAGTGCACACTGGTGACAGAGCAGTGTCATGACCTAGGTCTACTTGTTTACTTATCAGCAGAGGCTTTTGTTCAGCTCTCTCCTCTTCCCGGCTGTCAGCCTCCACTGAAACTGGGTAGGAGTGTAATTATTTTGGAAACATCTATGCCTCTGTTACATTTGGTTGCAACAGGATGAGAAATTCTAAAGTAATTTGCTGAGAGGATGGGATGGAGAGGGGTCAGCAAATGAAGTGATCACACAGACTTTTTTTTTTTTTTTTTTTTTTTTTCAGAAAAGCTGGTTTAAAACCTCGGGAAAAATGTAGACAGTAAGGAACTCCCACAAAATAGAAAGAGTGAGAAATAGTACTAGGGTTATTATCAGCATGTCCAGAAAGGAGAGAGCTAATCAGTGACAAGAATAGATATCAATAATTAGGCCTTCAGGTTTAAGGACCCAGAAAGCAATTTGCATTTTAAGTAACCCAGTACATATTGAAACTAACAATATCCAATGTCCTTTTTATTTTTGATGTCACTGTTCTGAAGAGAGAGCAAAAAATTTTTTAACTTCTGTTGTTTAATATCTTAACTGTAATTTAAATGTCTAGGAAAGTTATCAATTTAAAATTAAACCTGTGTGTTCAAAGATTATGTTCAGCTTTTCCTGGTGGAGCCAGAGAACAGACCTTTACAATTCTTTGTTCAGATCAGAGTAAAAGATGTGCGAATAAAAGTTATTTGTTGTGATGAAAATCAACTGAAAGCATATCATGTGTAGTTCACTACAGTATTACACACACTTGCTGAATAGGCAACCTCAAGTTCTAATTATCCAAAAATCATCCAATACAGTACTTTTCAGCAGGTTATCATGCTGTTGCTTTGTAAACAGCCATGTGCCCATAGCCAGTGATGGATTACCCCATCAAACAAGGATTTCTGTGCTAGTCACAATCTGAAATTGCAACTATAATAGCAGAGAGAATGAGTCATTGCTGGGATTTAATTCATCTTGTCCTACGGGAGACATCTAAAATAAAATAAGTCACCCCTCAAAATGAGGATTGTTCTTCACCAATTATAAAGGATTCCTGGGTGATTGTATAGGTCTGCCTTGTAGCTCTCTAAAGGTAGGAAAGATGTTCCTACCCGTGATACCTGCTTGTGTGGGGGCTGGATCTGGCCTCGCTCAGGAACACAGACATTGCTCTAAGCCCACATCACTATGAACTCCAGTCCTTGCTTAAGAGATCACAGCTTTTCACAGCATGAAGGAAAGAATATTTTAAATTCATTAAAAAGGGAAGTCACCTATACTTCTGTGAGGCCACTTGGTTATTAGAATTGAGCTAGATTCCTCTTGATATCTCACATTATAAAAAGACTCACTTTTAGTCTGGCATTCTTCATGTAGATTTACTTCTACCCATATTTATTTGCTTATGTAATTTTTTGCCTGTCTCTGAACCATATATCCCATAGAGGGTGGCAAAGCATGCATGTGCTGGGAAGGTTAAGGTATGGTTTGAACAGCACTTTTCGGTTCATAATTTAATACTTAATTACTTTGCTTCATAGAACTCCATCCTATCCAGGTTCCCATTCCTCAAGCAGAGCAATGAGCAAACTGAAGCTTCAAATATAATTTAAAACTTCCTTAATTTAGGCTGCGATGCTGAAGTTAAGTTGCATCCTTAATTTAGTGTCTCCAAAGGCAAACCAATATTAGTTGTTTTTTTTTTTGCTTCATTGTACTGATTTTTCTTGGTTAAATTTCAGGTTTGGTTAGTCATTTGGATTCAAAGAAACAGGCAGAAAAACTAAAAGAGGGTTAAATTTTTGTTTTAGGAGATTGGGTAGAGGATAGAAGAGAACTGGGTTAAATAGGATTGCAACCATAGCTCTTCCTCAGAAAGCAATTCCACTAAGGGAGAATAAAAACCAAAGAAAAATTCTCAAGAACAATTCCCTATATATGAAACCCCTGCAGGGGACAAAAACCCACAAAGGAAATACTTTTGGCAAACCAGAGCCGGGAGAAACTCCGCTTGATATTTTGAGTAGTTCCACCCCACCATTCACTATATGAAGCTTGCAGCCAGATGGCTTGCAGATGAATAAATATCTATTTTGACCACACCCTATTTAGCCCCATTTTGCTTCTTTTTCTGTTCACTGAACTGTGCTAATCAGTACCCTTATCCCCACTGCATGTTCTGTCACTTGTCAGGGAATACGCTTAGAAGTCGTGAGCCTTGCTTCAGTCCCCTGGCAGCAAGTCAACCAGTCAGCTGGCAAAGCTGGATAATTACTGCTTAGCCCTAAAGAGCTTAAAATACGTTTGCATAGACTTGTGTCCTGGCAACACCAAGGCACTGAACCAGAGGGCAAACTTTCTCTACCCCGAACGTTTTCAGTGGAGGAAAGGACACAAGGGAGTTTGAGACAGACTCGAGATGGTAGTTATCAAGAAGTATTGCCAGGGACTAAGATATGTGGACTATCCTCTGTGGTTGATTTGCTGTTACTACAGTGTAGAAGAGACCACTGGGCTTCATTCTTCCTTCTTTTCTGCCTTTGTAGAAAACTGTACATGGTTCCACTGGCCTAAAGGTTTTTTTGGGGGGAATTGCATTTGCAGAAGTGCTTAGAAAACCTGAAAAGTAGGCTATGGGGGAGGCAAGAGAAACAGAGACATCAGGTTAAACATTCTAAGTAAAGCTGAAGTTTTCTTTGTTTATTCAGTGCAATTTGCTCATGGAAACTTCTTGCTTTTGAGTTTCTCCTGACTGTTATTGTAGTTTTTCATAGCTAAAGCATCCTGACTGGCTCCATCACGAAGAAATAGCATTTGTCAGGGTGATAAGGTAGACATTAAATAAGATTGAGCCACATTCAGCGCTGTTCCTCTTCTGAGCTGGCTGCAACCTTTCCCTCATGCCAGTGTAGTGTGCAGAATGGCCACCCTGCATGTCACAGTCATGCATGAAGTAAGGTGATCCTATGACCACAGAATGAAAGTCTTGAAGGACTTCCTTGGTCACTAAATTGTTGTGAAAATGTAGGCAATCAGGCTATGCAACCCTGTTCATGGTCTGAAAGCAAAGTATTAAAAGAATCTTCAGTATTCCATCTGACTACCCTCATTCTTCAGTTCTTTTGCTTGTCCTCCCACTACTCCAGTAGCACTCATGCAATTGCATTTGTATTGCAACCTGATAAGCACTGGGGTGATGCAAAGCTGCACTAAACATGATGGGTGATGAGAGAGAAGTAGCAAGACACTCTGGAGTCCAGTGTGAGCATCATCAAAACAGTGAGGGGAGCTGCATCCTACCCCATTAGTTAGTAATGCTCTGCAAGAGTAAACTAAACCTAACCTGGGGCTGGATTTACTGCCTGCTTATAAAAAACCTGTGGAAGTCTTCAGAGGCAGCCTAAACTGTATGTCCAGGGAAAACCATATCTACTTTGTCACAGGGTTCTCAAGGTATTTGTCATCCCTATGAAAAAACCCTGCCTTGCCTGACCTCTACAAACCATCTCAAATAGATTGCAAAGCTGAGAGACAAACCACTCCACAGTCTTTCCCGGAGGAACAGCGGTCCCAGGCTCAGCCAGGGCAGATGGGAAGCATAAACAGCCTTAAAATGGGATGGAAGAAAGTGGATGTTCAGGGAGAGGTTTCAGAAATGCTTAAAGCTTCAGGTTTAAGGGTCTTAAGCAGAAACTTAAGAGATCTTCAGTGGATTTTTAAGGCTTTGAGAGGCTGTGGTTTGGTGTGAGAACCTTGAGAATTAGGTACCATAATTACATTGTACCTAACCCTTTTAATCCAAACTTATTCTCCAAGTATATTCTACCTATGTCCATTAAAATGTGACAGGGGCCACAACTGTGAGGTGACCAGAACTTAATATTTGGTGTCAAATAGCACTGAGCATCTCACAAATTTGATTCACAACTTAGAGATAATTTTTTTACTTAGCATTTTTATGTGACTGTAATAATACTTACTATGTGATATTCAGGGGCAAGCTTCTCTTACAACAACACCAACCACAGCTTCCAGTGTTACTGTGTGTCTCCATTTGTCTGTTTCAGGTGGGAGCTTTTTTTTGGAAAGGTGTCTGAGGGCAAAATGTTGCATTTTTATGGGCAAGCAGCACACAAATCAGTCTTCCAAAACATAAAAAAAGTCCTTTGGGAATGTGCTAAGGGTGTCTCTATTCCCTAATTACTGATGTGCTCACTTAAATCTGTCTAAAAAAATAGATGGTATCCTAAAATTTTTTGTTTACCAAGCAAATACTGTAATGCTGATGTAATCTTGTTTTATTCTCTTCGCTAGGTAAACTATTGCAGAAGAAACATAAAACTGTAGTACTTTTATTACTGATGCATGGGAAAGAGTAACAGGCACTTAACTTGGAGACTCTCAGAGAACTTATGTACTGAAACTGGGACCTGGGTGGAATGTAGGTTCCTGATTTCATGTTGTTATAAACCCGCCACAAAGTCACTGTCCACCCTCAGATATGAGTGTTCTGGGGAAGTAAGCTCAGCTGGATACGTGCCCTCTTGAAAAGCCTGAGTTCTCTTTTGGTTTTGCATCCTGAACAGCACTCAAAGGGACACGAAAAGACTGGTGTGCTGAGCACAATTCCAGATGGTCATTTCAGGGATTTTTGGGTTTGCTCAGTCCGTCTCATCCCAAAAGGAAAGTAGCAAGGTACATGAAAGATGAACAAAATCTGGCTCTCTGTCATCAGCAAAGAGGCCTCCAGCAAATCAAGGTATGCTCCAGCTGTGTCCTGATGCTCCTGGAAGGAGCTGTTCCTATCTGATAGGGTTAAGGAACTTCAGACTGACATAAAGCCATGATGTTGTACCCAGTTACCTGACAGCTGGAGTCCTACCATCTGGTTCCAAATGCTAGCTGTTATACATGCAGTATTTCAATTTCATTTAGTTTTATTTGTTTGGGATTTTTTTAATCTGCCCTCCTTAAATAATTTATTGAGTTGTGGGCTAAAAAGTTGTTCTATAATTAAAGTCCTCCTTCACATGAACAGAATACCTTTAGTGATGGTAGATCTAATTTATATATATAAGAAAGGTTCGGGCAGGGAGCCCAAGTTTACCCTTTGAAAAAGGAGTCAGTGGACAGCACGTATACGAAGTGATCTTCTGAAACTCATCCCCACATGAGTTCTCAAGGATTTCTGTGCTAAGATGATTGGATCCATCACCCAAATGCTAATCTTCTCTACAAATTAATATGTGGAACCAACATCTACATGACCAAGCAGTATACCAAACTTTGGTAACTCCTTCCTGAAATTAGAAAACAAAGGAAAGACTGAACAGCATGTTTTTAAGGCATGGAACTCTTCTTCACAAGGCCTTGTTACATTCCTGGCTGCACCTGAAACTCTTTGTGATTTTGATCAAGGCATTTTGTAGTTTAATCTCTGCATTGGTTTTTAGAAGAAAAGAAGAAATAGTTCACAGCAAGGATGTCACCACCAACAACAAAATAATGTTTTATATAACTAATCCACTAATGGAAGATAAGTTATTTAACTTAGGGTGATTATACTTTTTCCCAATTCAGACTCATTTCTTAAATAGTCAGGACCAGTTGGGACACTTCTGCCTTTATCTCAATACCATTAAAGAGAGAACACCACTAACTGTCAGTAAACTTGTGACAAACACAAAACCACGTGACATTTGGTACTGAAAGAAGTGGAATAGACCTTCATTTGGAAGCTACTTGTAATACTTAAACACTGACTTAGGAGAGTTGTGTGCCCCAAACTTGACTCAAACACTCATTTATTTCATATAGCAATGCTTATGCATGATGCTCAGACCCAGAGGAAGTAGCAAAGAGGACTGACATCTGTCTTGGTGCTTATTTACAGATCTGGGCTAGGCACTCTACTGAAGAATGTGATTGACATATCTAAAGTGCTTCCTGGACTTCTGTATCTATTGCTTTTAAGAAGAGGGTCTGGTATGATAGTGGTGTGGTCAGAGCCCTGCTTTGGGCATTTAACCATGGGCAAGATTGGATTGAAGCAATTCCACCTCATCTGTGAGATTTTCCAAAAGACTACAACACTGGAGAGGTGGGGGGCTTGGGAAAGAGAAGGAAAGTAATACTGTTGAATGTGTGCTGTATGAAATGTCCAGCAAGAATGAAAGAGAAAAAACATAGCCCTGAAAGACAAACAAGTTAAAAGTGTAACCAAAAAAACCCAAACCAAACCACCACCAACAACAAAATAAAAACAAACAAAACCCAAACCAACCAACCAACCGAACAAAGATGTAATTTACTTTTCAGACGAGAATTAGGACATAATGAGCATTTTGGCAAGGCTTCCTTATTCCTCCAACTTCCCTTCTGACAGCAAAAGCTCCCCTGAATGGCAGAGTTTCCATCATGCTTTTTAGAGCCATTTTCATTTTTCAATTGGAAGAGAAACTGACAGGGTTACTGATGAACTGTCACACACCATGACTTGCAGTTATAGATACATGAAAAAGCTGTGAAGCGCAGTGTGAGCTATTTTCCAGGCTACAAAAAATTGAATACCTGGTGGTGATCCAGAGACTCTTGACACCAGAAAAGATTGAGGGTTTCAAGAATATTTCAAATGAATCCAAGAACTCAAATTGTCCATGTTCAGTTTATAGCTCCAGCTTTTCCCCCTGAGCAACTTATTTTTCTTTCCCCATGTATTGTGAGAAATAATATTTACACACCACTTAGGGGAAAACATAATATGTTCACTTCCTCAAGTAGACCCAGA
Source organism: Oxyruncus cristatus (assembly GCA_013399855.1). Lineage (NCBI taxonomy): Eukaryota > Metazoa > Chordata > Aves > Passeriformes > Cotingidae > Oxyruncus > Oxyruncus cristatus. Next base: position 604,276 of record VXAY01005156.1, read on the forward strand.
CTTGTCACTTAATTGATTCATCTTAATTTCAAATTCTTGCTTTATTTTTTGATATTGCTGTTTAATAAACATGACCCTCTATTTCACTGATGTATGGCACTCTGTAAGTCACCTTTAGAGCTGATATATCACAGATTAGTGTAGCATTTTAAGTGTATCAACATCTATATATGGTGCACGTACTCCATAATGTGCATATAGTAAAATATATTTATACAGAATATGCAGTATGCTTCCCTTTTAAAGCTATTTATTTCTGTATGTTTTAATATAGCAGTATATAAAACACTTCAATTTTAGATTCAGTGTGGGTTTGGGCCTGCCTGGCTGTTCAGCTGACCTTGCATCACATTTCTTAGACTAGTCCAAAATCTTCAGTCCTTCTTAACAGAAAATAATCCTTACATCAACAAGCAGCAACAATGCTTCCATTAAAAACAAAACACAAAAAAATACTCCAATCCCCAGCAATCATTGAGCATTTCCTCACAGGAAGTAAAAAGTGCATATCAGTGTTATCTCAAAAGCTAGACACATAATTAAACATCCTCTACATAAGGACACAGAATGGAAAAAGTGGCATAAGGGGTCAGGCCTTCTAACAAAGTCTGTTCTCTGGCAGAGAGTTAGAAAAGAACAGGGTAAGTAAATCTGAGACTTCCTTTAAATATTATCCTAGGCTTTGAACATTCATAGCTCAGAGACTTCCTCAGCAGGAGACTCTTGTGAGCAAACTCCCTCAACTTGTTCATCCAAACTTTTAGCACTTCCAGAATCTTATAAAGGGAAGTTCTACCAGTTGAATTGCAGGAGGGAAACTGCTTTTTGTTTGAACTCTTAGGATTAATGCTGTAAATTTAAAATTTAAAAAAAAAAAAAAATTCTCTGTTCTTCTGACAATTAGCTTTACAAGCCTTACATTTTAATAGCAATCATAAACATATTATTGCTCTTGGTTTCTGATAAAATGGAATGCTGCTATCATCTATGACATTCTTTTTAACAAAACCCTATTGCCTGATTTTATTTAGCTTTTCAACAGCCCATAGAGTGACACGCAAATTGCTGCCAATGAAAAAAAAAAGCAGACTGTTTTCAAAATGTTTGCACTGAGCAATATAAATCCCACAGAACCTGAGATATAAGTAATTACTTCTTATAAGGTTACTGTATATATTCCTTGCCAGAAATCTATCTAAGTTCAGTGCTAAAGTATTTGCCTAAAGTTAGCAATTACCTTGTCTTTTAATAACACAGTTACAGAACTGAGGGCAATTTACTATAAATTCTACACCTCATAAAATATATGCTACCATAACTTTTTCATTTTTAGTATACAAAATTGCTTTATTCATGAGGGTCAAAGGAAATGTCTCTGAGATGTCTGTTCCATAGAAAGCAGATGATGATAATTGATATGATCATCACTATCCATAAACAGCATTCACTTTGCCTTACTTATGATTTATTTCCAGAGTACTATAGTAGAAAATCAAACTATTTTATCCTCACCCTTGCTGGATTCAGTGTGACCAATTTTGTTTCCTTTTGGAATCATAAATCAAGGTTGTGAGTTCATTTTCCTGATGCGCAAACACTTCATATTTTTACAATCATCCTCAGAGAGTGACACATGTGATTACATCAATGTCACCTTCTTTCAGATGCCTGAATACCTTATGCAGTCAGCAGTGGGTTACTCTTTGTCAGAATACTTTATTCACTCTCTTTCAGTACAAATAAAAATACCAAACAAAAAAGACAAACCAACAAAAAAATACCACCTTTCAGATTCTGTTTCCTTGGATATTTTTCCAAGACTACATTGAGGATGTGCATGCAAAATAGACCTATCCACAATACANTCCCACTTTAATAACCCTGTAAGTGTAGCTCTTGGGCTGTTGTTTGGGAGTTTGTGTGTGTGTCTATTTTTGGAGGGTTTTGGTGGGTTTTTTTGAGTTTTTTGGTTTGGTTTTTTTTTTGGGTTTTTTTTTTTTTTTTTTGTGGTGGTGGTGTTGTTTTATTGGTTTTTTTCCAAATTCAGCTCAATGTATGTAGACTTTTGCCTAAAGCATTGACCTCCAGACTCTTCTTTACTCAGGCCTTTCCAATAAAAATAAAACTTATGGCAAAGCCTAATGAGGCTCCATAAACTCATCATACCTAACCACTTGACCTCGGAATGAACATCCAGACTGCTTGTTAGCTGACTTCCTGGCAGACTCGGCCTGTGCCAACTAGCACAGTTCAAGGATAGTGCACACTAAACACTGTTTCCAGTGGGCTCTATGTACAACACTGCTCCAAGTCTTTTCCCTCCAGACTCCCTCAATGCTGTCTCAGTAGGCACTGCGCCCTCAAATGCTACGTACTTTCAGTAAAGTGACTTAATTTTACTTTTCTCGAGAAAAAACGTGGGGAAGAAAAGTGTGGAGGTGAAACTTTTAACCAAAAGGTAATAAACAGTCACTTCCAAACACAATGAACTGAAAAAGACCCCCCCCCAGACATAAGTAAGTATTACGGCTGAAGGCCACGGGATGACAAACGACACAGAGGAGCTCCAGGGCCCTAAGACATGTAATGTTGATTGGCCAGTCTGATCTTAAGGGAAATACAGCACTAAATAATATGGACATGAGCTAGGCTATGCCCTTAGGCAGGGCCAGAGGCTGCCTAATGGCCATCTACTATTTAGTAGAGGCATAACTAAGTATGCCTCCAATCTTTGTGTGAATGAGAATCAGAATCAGCTGTACGGAAGTGATACTCTTACCACTTGTAAGTAGATAGCTACAAAAACGGCAAAACTGGTTCTGTTGACTGAAAAGATCATATTTTGATAGAATACAATTCTTGAATGTAGTGTCATTTTAATATTGGGTTGCAATGACGATGCTTCAAAGTTCCTTAGAAAGTGACAAATTTCTTCTGATATGCTTCCAGGTCAATTCAAGTTCAAGTCTGCATTGAACAACAAAATCCTGCATGAAGTCCCACCTTCTCATTTAAAGCTATTTTAGAAGCTTACTGAAATCACTGAGCCCACAGCAGACAATGCTCTATCTGGAACATGGAGGAACTTCCACCCTTCTGGGAATTCCCAGTTACCAGAATGCTGCATGTGTATTGCTCTTTCATTTACTGCTCCAGACAAAGTTTAAATGAAGGGAAATGGACAATATAAAATCTTGCATGACATTATAATTAAAAGTGTGACTAGCTGAAATCTTTTTCTGACAGGATGAGCACACTTAGAGAGATCACATATGTGTGTTAATTATAGCAAGAAAGCAAACACAGTGACAATAGTTAAAACAAATTCTACCAACAGGAAATGGTTATCAAGCTGTGATAAAATGTTTATCAGGAAATGTTTTTACACTATCCAAAACATTTCCTGTCTGTAACATTTTTTGTGGGAAAAAGAACATCTGTGGTGCCAGAAATAGCATCTCTGTTAGGAATTAAATGACAGTGCTTATAGAAAATGGCAATAGTCACAGATCTAGTTTCTGTCCTGTTTTTTTCTTTGTACACAGTATGACGTAACTTTGAAAAAGAACTGTTTTCAGAATTTACAAAAACATTCATTAAAGGTTGAACTTCACACATTAACAACAAAAAAAAAAAATTAAAGGAAATTTGTTCTATATAGATCTAAGCAATGTAATTATGGAGGTAGCGGAGCCCTGATCCTTCATTCACTGAGACTGATAGTGAAACACTATTTCTGTTAATGTATCTGGAAAAGATATAAAAAAATATTAATTAAACTGAAAAACAGTACTATTGAAGGTGTCAAAAGAATGATACCCAATGGGAAGAGGAGTCAGGGATTATCTACCAAAATGTATACTCAAAATAAAAATCATGAAGTATTATATTTCCATAATCACAACTTTTCAAACTAGGAAAATCCTGGCTTGTTACAAATGTGATGGGTAGTATCACAAAATGACAAAGGACCTGACATTTGGATATAAACAAAGATTTGTCAGGACCAACCTATAAGACATTAATGAATATGAAAGCAAAGTATATGATTCTTTCTAGACTTGTTGTTCTATCAGCCTTGTGAAGACTAACTTGTAGTCTGTTATTCCATTCTTAAAATATTCTGCCCCTGAAAAAGGAATAGTGAACTTCAACGGATTTTTAAAGGGAATTCAGCCATTAACACTGCTTGAGTATTTTGAATAATTAGGTCATTGTGAAATGATCTTTTTATTAATCAACGTACATGAAAGACATCTTGCTTTGATTAAAACATGATATTTGTTCCTATTTTAACCACAGGTTTTATCACTTTTATTGCAAATATTTTTTTAATTTCATGGAACTAATGATAGAATCCTAAAAGTGGAAAAGACCTCAGTGGGTCATCTGGTTGACTTTCATGACCTGAATTAGGATCAACGAAAGTTATTTTATTTCTGATATAAATCTCAAATCATAGAAACTACAATCTCACTGGGCAATCTATTCCCAGCTTCCCTATTTATCACTGTGAGAGTGGTTTTCCCCATTGCCAAAGCTGGATCTCCTTTACTTCAATTTGTCTCCTGAGTATTCAGTGAACAAAAATTCTCCATGCTCTTTGTAATAGCATTTTCTCAGAACCTGGCAATGTTTCTTTTCTATCTTAGGATACTGGCAGTGTTTCTTTTCTATCTTAGGATACTATTTTTAAACATCCTAGTATGATGTTTACCTGTTTTGCAATGACGTGATGCTACTGTATAAGCTAAAATTAGACTGTTTTCCAGTGCACTGTCAGTCCTTCTCAGCTTCATATCAAACAAAAATGAGCATCATCCAAGTCATTAATGGAAATACTGGAAAGAACTATAAGAGTTTTTGTAAGATGAGACAGGCACATATTAGAATCATACAATCACAGAATAGTTTGTGTTGGAAGTGACCTTTAAAGGTCATCTGGTCCAACCTCCCTGCAACGAGCATTCCTTTCCATTCCAATTCCCTTCCATTACTGCTGAGTTCTAAATCTGGAATTACATTTGGGAAAGAAGAAAAACAAACTGGAGAGAGTTCAATTGAAAGGAAGAAAATGAGACTGGAGTTCAAGAACTGACATGTAAGGGAAGGCAGAAATAATGACACCAGGTTTTACCTGAAGGCATGAACAATGGAAACTTTCACTGTCAGAAATTTGAGCCCCATTTCTGATTTGAATTCCTCAGGCTTTAATTTCTCTCCATTGCTTCTTACGGCTTTTTTCCCATTAAATTAAAATGCCACTCAGTACCTAATATTTTGTCATTGTAAGGAAGCTATAAACTGCAATGGATTTTTTTTTTAAACCATTTACAATAAACTAAACAGATAATCTCTTTAGCTATCTCTTATTTTCAAATATTCATCATTTCATGCAGCCTATCACATTTTCAACTTCCTTATCAAAATGTAAAACACCATTATATGCAGCATCTTACCTGCTGGCTTAAAATACTAATTACTGGATGCAAATTACCTTTTAACTACTGCTGATTACTCTCTTGGCACATTCAGGAATGAAAGTAGCCTTTTTCACTTCTACATCCTCTCTCATTACACTTTCAGCTACTGTTCACTGAACTCAATCTTTTAGCTAAACGTTCCAGAATTCAGTTTCTATGCTTATAGGTCTACATCTATGGCTTCTAGATTTAAGGATTTCACTGTATCGAACCGCATTTTGTTTCAAATACACCATCTTTTCCACTGCTTGTAAGTGCAACCTTCAGCCTAACACAGTACACAGCACTTTGAGTTAAATAGAGTATAACTTTTAGAAGAATATCCAATACTTTTTTAAAATGTGCCCTGAAGAATCGTTATATAGCTCACAGCCCACAATGAAACTTGTTTTATGGAACAATCACTCTTAGCTTTACTGCCGATCCGAAAACTAATATCTTCAGCTTCCACTGGGTGTTGTTACCACTGTCTGCTTGGCTGAAATTATCAGGTATATTATCATACTTACACGTGTATCTGAGATCCAGCTAGGCTGGATGGGGCTTTGAGCCAACAGGTCTAGTGGAAGGTGTTCTGTCCATGGCGGAGGGGTTGGAACTAGAGGATCTTTAAGGTTCCTTCGAACTAAAACCATTCCATGATTCTCTGATAATATTTCCCCCCCTTGAACTGTGTGCAAGAAAACAGAAAACTGAGGAGGGAACACAGAAACAGACAAGTTGCTTTGTGTTACAGAGTAATCATTTTATTCTACACAAAGAGAAAGCAAAACTATCGGTCATGGCATATAGTCCTTAATGAGCCCAGTCCCCAGAAATTCATTCAAAAATCCCTCCCACACTTTACACACATCATTATGGATGAAAGAATTGCAGATGAAGAAACCACTTCAAGCTTGGAACTCTCATCTTGGAAGAACCAAAGTGACTGAGCCAACAAAAGAGTAAACACATATCTTTGCAGATGACAATGTATTCAGGATGCGTGCACAGGAAGTTGAGTGCATTCTGAAGTGTAAAAAATTGTTGACAAACTAAATGGAAATAGTGACTCCAGCAAACACTGTGGCCAGTGGCAGAAAACACATGGGCATTGGAGAGCATATTAGGGAAGAACACTGGTAGTCTACAGTGTACAGCACTACAGGCACATCATGCATTACATAGGTGAGGAATGGGATGCAAGGTGTCTGTAGCCTAGTGATTGAGACTCTCACACAATGTAGCAAGTAGGGAGAACATACAAGTATGGAGTCTCTACTCCTTTGATAACTAAAAGGACAGGTTTTTGCTGAGTTGGATTCAATGATCCCAGAGGTCTTTTTCAATCTAATTGATTCTGTGATTCCGACGAGGGAAGTGGTGGTGTCTCCCTCGACGCTGTACTCGCTCTGACCATGTCTTCTTAAAGCAGACATGTCATCACAAGGGACAAGGCCTTGGGAGCTCTGCCCTCCCTTGCAGCATTCCCAGGCACCCAGCCGGCCTCTCTGCCGCGGGGAAAGAAGCCCTTCCCCCGCCGGGCTCGGAAGACAGAAACCGCCGCTTTCCAGGCTCCTGCTGCAGTGGGTGGATCCCTGGGAAGTACCAACCCGCTTCCCTCCCCTTCCCCTTCTCCCCCCGCCTTCGCGGTGAGGAGGCGCCTGAGCGTGGCAGCATCTTCCCTTGGCTCATCGGGGCGGGGAGGAGGAGCCGCCGCCGCCCGCGGGGAAGGAAGGTGAGCTGCGGCGGACGGCGGGGAGGGAAGGGAAGGGGAGGGAAGGGGGTTGGCTCCCCCCCCTTCGCTGTGTTTCACTTCCCCGTGCGGCCGTCGGTGGGGAGCGGGGCAGGGGGAGGGCGCTGCCCGTGCGGGGCCGGGGCCGTGCTGCGCTCCCCGGGGCTGCGTCTCCCAGGCTCCGGGTTTGGAAATGGCCGATAACGGGGAAGGCGGGGGACGCGTGTCCGTGCGTGCGTTCCGCTTCTGACAGGAGTTACGCTTGTGCGGTGCTGGTGCCCGATGCCCGCAGGTGCACAGGAGCGTGGCGGTGGCGGCACCTTAGACAAAGCTGAGCTTGCTGACCATTTGTGGTTTTAAGGAAAAGAGAGAATACTTTGGAAACCAGGGACCGTTAATTGTTAGGGAGACGGGCGGACTGAACCGTGTTTCCTTGTGGAGGTGAAATTTCTGATATTGGTGGATTGCTAGTATCGGGCACAGATAGTAAAAAGATTTTACTCCAGGTTGTGAACGGAGTAAGGTCTGTACGAAGTCATGCTTGTGCAGCATCAGAAACCATTTCGGCTGAACTGATGGTCCTTCCAGTACTTGAAGGGAACTGACAGAAAAGATGGGCCAAGACTGTTAACAAGAGCATGAAGTGACAGCAGGAGGGGGAGTGGTCTCAAATTGAAAGAGAATAGGTTTTGACTGGATATTAAGAGGAAATTCTTTACTTGTAAGGATGGCAAGGCAGTGGAACAGGTTGCCCAGAGAAGTTGTGGATGCCCCATCCCTGGAAGTGTTCAGGACCAGGCTGGATGGGGCTCTGAGCAACCTGGTCTAGTGCAAGATGTCCCTGTCCATGGCAGGGGGGTTGGAACTAGATGATCTTTAAGGTCCCTTCTAAGCCATTCCATGATTCTGTGATTCTGTGTTGGAGGATATGAATGCAAGCATGGGGTAAAGGAAATGTGGAGAATCAATCGCCCTGCTAAATGTGGGTAGGAGAGATAATACTGTCCAGATATGAGAAATAAATATGTAAGCATGATGTGGGATGTGAATGATGTGATGGACCATAAAGTAGCAGGAAGAGATTGTGTGGATAAAAAAAGAGTAAAGCATATGTATCATTGCTTTGAGAAAGTAAAATTATAAGAGCTTTGATTGTGTCTATCGTAGACTGCAGGAGCTGGATTTGGACAAGAGTATCACTTACTGAGAGATGCTATCAGGAATTATGTCACAGGTGGATTTCTTTCTTAGATCATAGACTCACAGAATAGTTTAGGTTCAAAGGGACCTTAAAGTTCATCTAGTTCCAACCTCCTGCCATGGATGCTACTCACTAAACCAGATTGCCCAGGGCCCCTTCAAGCCTGGCCTGGAACACTCCCAGGGATGGGGCACCCACAACATTCTTGGCAGTCTGTTTGTGCTCTCACCATCCTCTGAGTAAAGAATTTCTTCCTAACGGCTAATGTTATTCTGCCCTCTTGTAATTTAAAGCCATTCTGCCTTGTCCTATCACTATCTGCCTTTGCAAAAGGTTTCTCTCCCTCATTTTTTATAAGGCCCCTTTAGGTACTGAAAGGTCACAGTGAGATCTCCCTGGAGTCCCGTCTTTTCCAGGCTGAACAACCAATAGATACAGATAGTGGCATCATTTGGGCATCTAACGATCCAGCTGATCTTACATACAACTGCTGTAAGCTTACCAAATAAGCACTGAATTGCTTTAGACTTGCTCTCAGTAAGCAGTGTGAAAATTATGGGAAGAACTGGTTTATTAGTTTGTGATCTCCTATCTTGGACATTTTTAAATAAATAGAAATAAAATAGGTGACTAAACAGAGACAGGTTTGAAATTCTCAATTTCAGACGGGCAAACTTAGAAAAATCAGGAGGATTAATTAGTGATGTTGTTTGTACAGGAATCCTGAGGGCCCTAGAAGAAGTAAAGAGGGCACAAAGTTGTTTTGTGCCAAAGGTAGAATCTATTCGGAATTTATATCCAAAAAAAGAGAAAATATCTATTGAAAACAACTTCTGCCCATCTCAAAAAGGATTTGAGGAATAAAGAGTAGAAAAAGGATAGTTAAGCAAAATAAAAATTAAGAGATAAAGTGCAGTTCTACAGTTAGAATTGACATAAGTAATTCTCAGTTAGTTATAGACAATTTTTTTAAAGCTTCTTTAATCATGTAAGTAAAATAGGTAGAAGTAAGATAAAAGCAATAATAGAAGTAAGAGCACTGACTGATAAAGTTGAGATAAAATGACCTTGGCATCATGATGCATGTGATCTGTTGCAGTTTGGAGGAGACTACTCCAGTGGGCAGAAGTAATATTAGATGCCTACACTTATATCACAAAAAATAACATTTTGTCTCTTAATTGCTTTTAAGAGCTGGGAAACCTCTGTGTACTATATCTGATCCAATGCTCTTGTCACTTAAAGTTCAGCAGTTCCAGTATCAGAAGACTGCTAAATACACAAATGGACACTTACAGAGTCATTTACTGGTAGAGGAAGTAGGCTTCATGTACACACTCTATATATATATAGAGAGAGAGATTGTATCTCTTCTCTAACATACAGTATCTTTGTATGCACATACTATAACTATAAAAATTTAAACTATCAGGATTCTTAGCTCTGGGTATATAATACTTGTGATGTGTGTGTATTTATATATATGTATATATTTGATTTTTTTTTTTTTTAGATATGCATATATAGAATCATAGAATCATAGAATCAGATGGGTTGGAAAGGACCTCAAGAGATCATCAAGTCCAACCCTTGATCCAACACCACCACGGTTGCTAGACTATATATGTGTGTGTTTGATGTATATACCTCTGTATATGTGTGTTTCAGGTATATACCTGGGTAAATTCCGACTTTGTGTCAGGGAACGATTTCACCATCCTCCCACTCACCCAGGCGTTGCATGCTGGGTTCATGGGAAGTGCTCTGGCAAGTGCCCAATGTTACAGGGATGCTACAGCCAGATTCATGCTGGAGCTGTGCTAGACATCATCCTGAAAAAGATCTTGGTGACTCAGTATGTAGCCTTCTTAGGTGTAGGCAGGAGACTGTCATGGACCAAGGCTCCGATGTGCAGATTGTGCTAAACTGAAGTGAACAAGGAATGTAGGGAAGAAGCCACGTGTGGTTTAGTACTGCTTATGTTTAGGGTTTTTTATTAAGGTTTAGAATGTTTAAGAAGATAGATTTTAAGATATATTTTATAAATTAGAGCATTTAGTCTAAGGATAGAATGACCTTCTGTGCACATCTAAGGAGGGGATTAAAGGTTAGAACTGTAGAAACTATTAATGTTTCTTCTTTAACAGCTAGAACAGACAGGGGACCAAGGGACAGACCTGACCAAGGGACAGCTAGGCCTGATGTATGGCTCAGCATTTGGCTGGTTCAGGTAACTGCAGGCTGTGAACAATTTAGGCTAGCTCAGATCTACTTAGAGGGGGCATAACAAAATGTGTGCATTTACATGCTGATTTTATGGTAATGCGATATAGTATCTATGATTACATAGTAACAGACAGGATCTTCCCGGGTGTGCAGTTCCTTAAGGCATTGAACTGATACTCAGTCAGGCTTCCACATGCAGGTACAATGGCACCTGACATCTGAAGTCTGTACATGGTTTGTCCTGAACAACTGCATGACCTGTTAGTGTTTCTTAAGTTCCTAAAGCTTTAATATTTTCTGTACTACGATTCTTTAACTTTATTAAAAAAAAAAATAGCTGTTTCTTTCACATATTTACTGCATAATTTTGAATTGTTTTGGTTTGTTACAGGGTCAGTATTTTTAATAAAATTCTTTTAAAATCAAGTCTTTGAAATAATTTTTTCCCCTAAAGCTGGTTCCTTGAACTTTCATTTTGGAAAGTAGAAGTGAAGTGTAGGTTTTCAATTCTACCAAATCAATTGTATGGGAAATAAAATTTTGTGTAGCATTTAAAATAGGCAAGGGCCAACAGTTGCTTCAGTTGTATTTTATTATGTTTGATGTATGTATAGATTGCAGGAACTGAAGTGTGTTTAGAGTTTGGCTAACAATTCAGCAAAGAGAAAGAACTTTTCAAGTTAATTTTCTGAAAATCTTGGATCAGCCACATCAAAATTGTGAACAAATGTTTTTCTTTAGCATCTCAGCTTATATTTAGGTTAAATTAGACTACATTAGGTTAGATTTAGATACAGGAATGGCATCCTGTTCTCAAGAGACTGTCTGACAGAATGTTTGATTATTTAATAAGACAAGATTATTTTTTTCTTCTGCAGTAAAGATTTTCCTTCTCGTGGTTGATGATTTTTTTCAATCGCTTCCACGCTTGTTGCTGGCTGGTAAACAGTCCACCATTCTGCATCAGTGATGGTGATAAACAGTTCTAAAGCGCAAAAAAGTAATTGGAATAGTAATGAGAAAAATAAAGAAACTTAATATGAGCACTTGTCTTACCATCATATAGACTTTTAATAGTCTAAAAGTGACTTTCTAAAATTAAACTAGACGAATTGTCTTGCTAGCCCAAAATCCCAACATTAAATTTTTTGGAGGTGAGTGGAAGGTGTGCCCAGGAATCTATATATGATTTTTCACAGCAATTTTGTCACTTAGGGCAGAAATTTCACACCAGACCCTAACACTTATTTTTAAACCATTGGAAAGTTGAAAAATCATTCCCTCTGTTTTCTATCCTATTTTCTCACTTCTTTCAAAACTTTTTCTTCTGACGTATTTGCTTTTCACTGCAGCCCTATTCCTTTATTGAAGGATGTTGCTAAATGTGGGTAACAGAACAGTATTCCCTCTATCTTCCTTGCTTTTTTATGTGCCTATGTTTCTTTTATGTGTTGCTTACATCTTATCTTTCACTACGTGTATTCGTGGCAACCACTTTCTGTTTGGGGGTGATGATGATAGTGGAAAGAAGAGCTTTGCAAATAGGTTTCAGTCATCTAGCTCCAATACAGCATACTGCACAGAGGTGAACCTCTGAAAACTTCAGTAGGGTCATGCTGGAGGTCCATCCCCGGAGCCAACAGGTGGAACTAGATGTCATGCCAAAAGAGAGGTCGTGTCTGACAAGATGTTTCTGACGAAAGTTTTGCCTCTGGAAATTGAGACAATAAAGCTGTTTTATCTCAAATAATTTTAATTACAAATTTCTCTAGCAGTTGCCTTACCTTGCAAGGTCAAGGATGTCAGTCTCTTCGACTAAATATTCCTGGCTTTAAGAGTTTCTTGGATTTAGCCTCTAAACTGCACATAGATTTGCTCGTGCAATTAGTAGGCAGACAGTGGAACTTGTGTCCAGAGCCAAGAATTCACAGTCTGGTGTCATGAAGCAAGAAGGGAAGGAGAGAAGAATATGCTTTAGTTGGAGTCAGCAGTTTTTCAAACAACCAGTCGTTGTTTCTCAAGGTTTGCAGTTTCTTAGTTACGGAAAATGGTGTATCGTTGGAGGAATGAATGACAAGCTGAGTTCTGTCAATTTATTGTCAGCACCGGGTGAAGTAGTGACATTTCACAGAATCAGAGAATCACAGAATATGCTGAGTTGAAAGGGACCCACAAGGATCATCGAGTCCAACCCTTAGCCCTGCACAGGACCATCCCAAAGAGTCACACGATGTACATGAAAAAGGAAGATAATTTTGAAAATATTCTTCCTAGAAAGGAATGTGACCTGTTCAATCAGAGCACATGTTGGCAATATTACTGGTCTTATCTCTCCTGCAAAATTACTTGGACAAGGTAGAATCGTGTCATGACTACTCTAGTAGGAAACTGCTGAGAAATCAGGAATAGAGAAAGTTAGGTTCCTTTCCTAAAAGTCTCATCAAGTCGCATTTTTTCTGTGACTTTTTCCTTTTCCTAGGCCTGTGGTTAGAGTCCTTGGGGAAGAAGCTGCAGACAGACCTTTGATTTGGCAGATGAGATTCATAAATACTCAAGTTAAGTGGGAGGAAATACTAAGTGGAGTTCTGAAAATTTTTGTTTGCTTGCCAAGTTCCTAGAGAGAGAATCTACAAGAATGTTTACATTCTAACGAGTCAGTGAACCTGTTTAAATATTTAGGGTTAAATGTCTTAGACTGCTAATAGAGCTTTGCTGCTAGAATTAGTATTTATGTTCCTTAACTCAGTCTTATCTGTACTGCAGAAGCCTGTGTGGTTTACCCAAAGACCTAACATGGCTGGACTGAAATGAGGGTGAGAACTTTCAGATTCCAAGACTTAAATTCAGACTGCCAGAGTATGCTGTCCAGATTCTTAATTGTTCTTGGATTCCAGATAAGAGATTTGTGAAATTTTAATATAAATATTTTTATATTTGTGCACTTCCTCAAGAAATGGATGTTTACAATAATGATGTTTTCTCCTTTAGATCTGCACCTTAGAATTTTTTCGTGGGAATGCAGCTCGTGAAAATTATAGGAAGTTTTAATACATGGGAAATCTTTTTTGCTTACCCTTTTACTTTCTAAAGTAAGCATTGCAATTTTTTTTAGATGTAGTAGCTAGCTATTTTGAAGTAAGGTTTTTTAGCAATTATGTGAATATTGTAGGATTTAGTAGATGAACAAACCCAATAACTTGTCTGAAATAGCTATGATATGTTTTTCCTCTGTACCTGATTTTTCTCTTCATTTTTGGTGAAAATACTGGTTTTTTTCTGTGCTTCACTCTGCATATACAATGGTTATTTGTCTGGAGGGAAAATTCTTACAAGTAAGCAAATACGAATCATCACTAGTATTTTAAAGGTATACAGATAAGAAGGATACCTAAACAGCCTTAATATTATTTTTTTTTGTCTGTCTTTATTTTTGGGATCCCAAGGTGAATATGTATTCTTAAATCAATTACAGCTTTTTAGAAAGATCACCTTTGCTTATGCAGACATGTGGCAATCAGTACATACTTGTATTAGAATACATGAATTCGAATACAAGAATAAACTGGTATAATTTGAGTCACCCCAGGTACTCCTCTACAGTGTTGCTCAGAAATAAGGTGTCCGTGTTTGCAGAGCAAACTGAAAACGGAGTTGCAGGGTAATTTTCTCTTTATATTTATAAATATAAAGAGTTATAATAAAGAGTTACTTCTCTATAGTTATAGAGAAGATAAAACATGACTTCTGAGTTGCGAGGACGTGTAACTGATCTTTGTTCTTGAGAAGTCAAAAAAACTGTCAGCATGTTTGTGGGGACTGAAAAGTACTGAACTGGATCACCTTTTATTAGGTAACTGAGGTGATTATAACCTAACGTATCTTTCTTTATATTAACAAACTGCTTTTAAAGTCAAACCATACTTTTGTGTGAACAGATGCAATTGAGGGGAAATATTAGAAACGTAAAAATCATGGATATCAGTTACGTAGCAAATGACCTGAGGAAGAAAATGTGGAATTCTCCATTTATTTAAATTAGAAAATCAATTGTTAATAATTATTTCCTTGGGGGCGGGTGTAGGCTAAGGATGGCCAAGAAGTGGGTACCATATCAGCATTGCTAGGCAGTGCTGGGAATTGATACTGCAAAATATTGGATAGCCTTGATAATCAGTAACACAGTAGGACTACTCACATACTTGAAATTAAATGTTTCAGAACTTCAGTTCAGTGGTACAGTCCTGCTCAGGCTGTGGTCATGCCAAAAGCCTTGATTAGCTGAGTTGTTTCTAGTTTAAGTAGAGACAATGTACACAAATTCATGTATAAGTAAGTATGTTGAAGAAAATTAGAAAATAACAAATTGGTTATTTGATCAAGAACTCAACAGGTTACCCTGTTTCCATGAAGGTGCAAACCATGGTAAATGGCTGCCTGTGTTTATTCAGGGCTCTTCCCAGTTGCACATGTGTAACTGCCTGGTGCCATTTGATTCTTAGCTGCTGTTCCAGCTTGGCACAGATACCCTATAGGTCCTGTATCATATCTGCCAGCACTTGTTTGGTGTCGGAGATCCCCAAGGTTATCTCAAATAGCAGTAGGTGCTAACGTGTAGGCAACTGTATCAGCCCTTTAGTCTTCTCTAGTTGAAAGGGAATATAACTTAGCTTCAAGTTATTTCAGTTTGGTTGCGTGTTTGAGCCTTAAGCTCGAAGTCATAATGGACAAGAGAGTAGCTGGACTTTCACACATGAGCTGAACTTAGAGAGTAGCTGGACTTTCACACATGAGCTGAACTTACCATTTAATGTCCAAATTAAGTGTAGAAAATACACTGTGTGTATTTTATGTATGTAGATTTGTGGGTTTTGTTAAAGAGTAAGCTTAACAGTGTGCATATTCAGTATAGCTGAGCTGCAGCAATTATTTGGGGTTTTATTAGTTTTAAGTTAATAATTTTTTCTGTTTATTCAGTAAATTAAGTTCTATTTGTTAAATCATTAACATTTATAATACTTAAGTCATATGAATATCATGTATTTTACGCCCTTGGCTTAGGTCTTGTGGCGTGAAGTCTTACATAATACGTTGAGCAGTAAGTTAGGTCACTTAATGCAGCTGCATTTGATACTTCTTGTAGCATGGTATTCCCCTGAAAAGTTACTCAGTGAATTGGTAGCTGGTTTGCTGGATGTTGTTTTGCCTGTAATCAGAATTTTACAGACATGTAATTTTAAGTCAATATTTTCTGGCAATATTTTCTGAAGTAGAATGAATATGTTAACAACTCTCAGTAAAGCTGAAAAGACCCAAATATTTTTCCAACACTGGTTTTCAGAATGTAACTGGAATAAAAGCATTTGAAGGCTTAGGCCAGAAATGGAATCCTCTGGCCAGTGTGCTTTTTCTTTGCAGAAAGAAATGTCTTGAAGAATTATGTCAACAAGGTTCTCAATTTATTTTTACTGCAATAAAAAGACTTTGGAGTATTATGTTCATAAAGCATCTTTCTTTCCAATGACAGAATGATTAGTTCTACTACTTGTTTTAGAAAGCCTGTTTTGTCCAAGAGTTAGTATTTTATGTAAGAATTCAGAAGTGCAGAGTCTGTCTAACTGATAATTGTACAGTTGGATATAAAAGCAGAACTGAGCTTTGTACTACTTGTTTTCTCGCCCCACAGAATCAAATAGCTCTGGCTTAATATTGAGTGTGTGTACTTTCACAATGTAGTTTTGCAGCAATATGATATGGTGATTTTAACCACAATTCTCTCTCTGCAGGGGGACACAAGCACAAATCCATATGGAGGATGAACCTCCTCCTCAAGGAGTCAGTGCCAAGGTCAGACTGTGAATTTGTATTGGGAGTTCTGTACTGCTCTGCTCAAAAGGAAGAAGCTTGGTTCCATTTAGCAGTAGCTTAGTAAATGCTAGTAGCTTTCAAGATAGACAGAAGATAAGAGCTGTAGGTATAAAGAAAGGATACTGGCAAAAGAAATCTTGCTTAAGTGATCCACAAAGTATTAGAAGAACAATATATTCATATGTTCAAGTCTGTGTCCTGAGATTCAGATCTAACTCTGCCTTTCATAACTTCATGCAATATAATGAGGGAACTGATCACTTATGGGATATAAATATTGGCAGGCTGATAGTTCAAGCTGTTTTTCATTTTCTTGGAATAGGATTTTCTTGAAATATAATGGAGAAGTGTGTGAGGGGAGAAAGTATTGGAAGGTGAAAGAGTAACTCTTACTGAGTTGAATGTAACTAATAATTCCAGAGACATGATTTAGATTATGGATATTTTTTTTGTCTGATAAAGTTTTTGTTATTTCTTTTGTTAAAAGAATATCAGTATCATAAGTACATCCTTGAGTGCTTGTTATACGATAAGTTAGGGATTTTTCTTTCAGTGTATTATTTTAGTGTTAAGGAATGCTACAGTTTGGGGTTTTTTTTAACCTACTAATTATGAGGGTAGGACTTGAGTGCTTTCTAGAAGCAAGTTACAGAAGAAAACTCTGCTATTTAAAATGAATGGGTTCTGACCCACTGAGCATTTGGAATTTAGAGCCCACATTGTAAAGAAATCAATATATTATTCCAGTAAAGGAATCTGTACAAATGAAGGACACTCTGGCTGTCCTTTTGAACCTCAGGCTGCATCAGTCATGAGCAAAAGTGGGATGCAGTTTGGGTGATGCAATTGGAAGAGTAGTCTGTGATGCTTTCAGTATCCATTGTCATATTTTAAGAGGACTGTAGAATTGCTGCTAACTTCTTGACATAAGACAAATTATTCTGCAAAGAGCGGATGAATGAAGACTGATTCCATATGGATTCTGGTCCTTCATCTCTGATAAGCCTGCTCTGTGTCATGGAGGACAGCATTTGTTAGGACTAACTTGGACCTACTTGCTTGCTGCCTTATTTCATAACATAATGTTTGTCTGCTGCCAAATGGATCGTGTCAGCAGAATCTTACTTCCCTTTCACTTGCAAATTTGACTGAAATTGGTCAGTTATTTGCTGTGAGGAGATGGAGAAAGAACAGGCGTGATCAAAACCACAACTTTTTTTTTTGTGAAGATGACCAATCCTCCTTTCCTCTTCTCAAAAGTATATAACAAAGAAATGTGTCATTAGGTGATATTTGTTTCCTTAAAATTATTTTTTTTTAATTCAGGATTAATTTAGGGTTTATTTTTTGAGTTTCAAATGTTATCTGTATTTCTGTGTACATGTTTTCATAGTAAGTGATAGCCTTGTGACTGACATAACGTGCTTCAGACTCCAAACTAGAATTTATTCATGTCTTTGTTTCAGTGAGAGGTAGAAAAAAATATGTAGTATAACAGATCATTTTATAAGTCTGCTTGAAATAAACTAATGATGCAGTCCTCACTGTTATGTGGTGAAATACATTATACCTGTGATAGGTAAAATCTATTCTTGCTTATCTTCTGATTTGGCAAGTTGCTTTTCTGTCACATGAAGAGCCTGTTTCAATTTCGTTGAGGAAAATTTTATGCACACACCATGCAGAATTTGCTAATAAATTTTGATACTGCAGCATTTTTCTGCTTTATGCTATACGAAAGCAGTAGAAATGTTGCATGAGATTCAGACATTAGCTTGACTAGTTTTAATGTTGGGACAGATCATTTACTCCTTTCCTTTAACTATAGACTTATAATCTGTCCTTGGATAAGATGGAAAATGCTCAATTATCTTTTTTATTTTATTAGAAGTCTACTTACTTGAAGTGTAAATATCCTTTGGAAGTTCCCAAAGACTCGATACTTGTTGAAACGCAGAAGTAAATTTCAGAAGTAAGGGCGAAAACTTGAGAAACTTTTTCCTTTCTCAAGTTTCCATTTTCAATGCATGAAAACAAATGTATATATTTTTCAATGCTAAGTTTATTCTTGGGCAGACTTTTTTTCTGGTTTCTTCTTTTAACAGTAATTTTAGCCCCAGAGGAAAATACACAAATTTCAAGTTTTGAATATATACTTTACAGTTTATATTAGAGTCCTTTACATTCAGTTCTATAAGCTAGCAGTTATGTTGTATGAATACAATGAAACTATGACCTCTCCATTTAACTTCTTATATGGTACTTTCTTCTACGGATATAGATCCCTTCTTTCTACATCATGATATATTTTGTTTGTTTATTTGAATGTCTTCCTTTCAAGTGTTGTTCTCTAATTAAAATACTGATTTGTGGTTGAAAAAGGAGGTAGTGGTGTTTCTCTAATTTCTTGCTGTGCAAAAGCATATATTTCTCTCTGTCTAGGTATTTGATAGCATTTTTTATAATACCAGGTCTTGGAGGCAACATTATTGTCAGCCCTGAAGATGCTGGATGTTGGGAAATGGCCAATTTTTTCTCTCTGTTCCCAAGAGGAGCTCAAATTAATTCGTCAAGCCTGTGTATTTGGCAGTGCTGGTAATGAAGTGTTGTATGCAACTGAAAATGATGAGGTAATTGTCCAAGAGTGTGTATGAACATGGCATGTTTAATCACCTATGTATCAAGTTATTCTGAAAGCCAGTGCTATGGTAGTATCCCTAGAGAAAGTTGCATGGGAAATTGTCTGATTATTTTGTTTGCTACTAAAACATTTGAGTTTAAATTCATGGCTTCCTACCGCAATCAGAGGATAAGGAGAAGATGGAGTTTGACATTTCTTGCAAGTGCATAGTGACAGAATGGGACATAAGCTGGCAGATGGGAAATTCTGATTCAGTACTAGAAAATAAAAATTACCAGGGCTTAAATCCTGGAGGGGTTGCGGGATTTTTTTCCTTGCAGATGTTCAAGAATTGACTGGACACAACCTTGAGTCAACTGATCTGTTTAGATCTTTGTTGAGCATGGTGGGTGGACTAAATGACCTTTGGAGGAGGCTCCATTCCAACCTAAATTACAAGTCTGTGATTCTTCTATAACAGGTTTTTGTGCTTGGCATGAACTGCAGTGGGTGTTTGGGAACGGGAGACATGCAGAGTACTATTGAACCAAAGAGGTTAGATTCCCTATGTGGCAAAAAGATAGCCTGTCTGAGTTATGGAAGTGGCCCTCATGTTGTTCTTGCTACAGAAGGTAAAGTATGATCTGAATATTGCTTTTTCTGATAGTCCACTTCAATTCATTCAGCAGGTGTGAAAGGTCCGTGCTGGTAACATAGAGAGAGAACTGCAAAAGGTATTCTGGGCTGTTAAGTCCAACATATTTTCATGGGTGAATATGACATGTCCAGCTAGCTTTGTTCATAGCTTGTTATTTTCAAAAGTTTTTCAAGCTCTACTTTGATCTTGTAACTACATTAGGATGGGGGTTTTTTCACTTTTCAGTTAAGTTTGGAACTTCTGATTGGTTTTGAAATGCATTAAGGGCTATATTATGCCCATATGTTCTTGTGCCAACACTGTCCTGTAGCTAAAATTCATCTTTTCTCTCCAGTACCCACTTTTGGATGTGCTTTAAAGACCTGTTATGTTGCCTCCCAGCCTTTTGTTTCCTGCACTGACACTCTGTTGTCCACATCATGGTAGTGGCCCCTCTGTTCTTAATTAAGTACATTATTGTCAAAGACAAATTATTAATATTGGGTTCCCAGTGAAGTTCAGTTAGAGCCTGACTGATGATATTCACATTTGTCTCTCTTTCTACATTAATGAGAGGAAATGTTTTTGAGTAGTCTAGATTAGATGACTAAAAGTAGGTGAGGGAAATGATGCTGTAAATGTGTTCTTTATATTGAATTATGTTCCACCACTTTCTCTAGCCCTCATGGCAAATCATTCTGCATCCTTTTTTTATATATGTATCTGTATTATTCTGAGCTCTATTGCTAGCAGTTTTCACTGATACACTCACACTTCTTGCCCAGATGATGAAGTATTGCAAAAGAGCAAGTCCAGAACCGATCCCTGATCATTTTTACCCATAACTTCATTCACGTGAATAACTTCCATTCAGCACAGCCTTTTTTAACCTACCTTTCAGAGAGCCATTATGTGTTTCACAATTATTGTGTTAATTATTATCATTTCCAGTATGTTTCTGTGTGGCTGTTTCACTGAGATTTTTATTCACATGTTGGTCAAACGAAGAAAATGTTGACTTCGACAGGATAAAGTGATTTAGATTTAACCAGTTATTATAGAGAAATGTTGGTTTAGTGTAGCATATTTTGCCTTTATAGTTCTGAGGGAACTCTTAGGGATAAGGAGTTTGGTGATCTCCTTAGAAAACTGATGGAGTTGTATATCAAACCCAGCTCTCCTGCAATTTGGGTTTAGAAAATGATGATGATGATGATGATAATAGACAAAGTGAATGTGGGACGGCTATTCATCAAGTCTTGCACTACTGTAACTAGAGGACACTTGATTTAAAATAGACAAAGGAAAGTGAGTATGAAAAGGTGTTAAATTCATAGATAAGAAGCCAATATATGTACATTAAAGAGAATTGGAAGTACCTTGTAATATCTGTACTTTAGTGATTGTCAATGCTTAGGAACTGCAAAAAGCTCAAAAAGCTTGTGTTTTCCTTAAACAGGAACTTTTTTTTTGCTATTGCCAGTTGGAGACAGAATTTTGCACTGGCTCAGCCATTGATCTAATACAATCAGATATTTCTTGCAGTCTTTATTTTACTAGTGTGTTTTTCAAAATACAGAACATGAATAGTGTATTTAAACAATAAGTAAATAATATCATTTTTATTAATGAGTAGTAATAGGTTTTTCTTACAAGCATCCTCATGCATATTGTAAGCTTGTTATTTGAATTTTCCAAAGTGGGAAGCCATGCCAGGGCATAGACAAGAAACTTTGATTGTCAGTAACAAAGAAATTGTAATGGGGACTGTCATTTCACCCTTTTCTTTTCTATATTGCACCATCCCTTTTCTTGTAACAGTGTTTTCCTTTACCGTGATTATGGTGATACTACCCTTTGGGATTTGTGTTTAACACCGTGTGAGGGTAGCATTGGTATGTCCATGTGCGTATTGTTATTGAATTTGACTTTTTAGTTTGTAGTTTTGAGTTGTGTACTTACTGGAAAAATAGAGATTTTTAAACCAGCTCTTTGCATTTTTATTGTAGAAGGAGAAGTGTATACATGGGGTCACAATGCTTATAGTCAGCTGGGCAATGGTACGACAAATCACGGTTTCGTTCCCTGTCAAGTCTCTACTAACTTGGTGAACAAGAAAGTTATTGAAGTTGCCTGTGGCTCTCATCACTCTATGGTGTTAACATCTGATGGAGAGGTGAGAATAGCAGGAGCAAATACCTATTTTCTCGTAATGAAACTCACATATGTGAGAAACAGGAATACATTCTGCACCTAGAGCATTAGAGCTTGCTTTTTGCTGTCTTCACAGTGCTGAGGCAACACAAATGTTTGATAACAATTGAAAGCTGTTAGGTTGTAGTGGCTTTGAAGTGCATGGGGAATATTGATTTTTGTGCCACATCTGCTTGTAATACCAAGTTATGATTTCTTTATGGAAGGAAGCCAGTTCCTTCCTATGTTGCATTCTACTGTAAATGCTTAGCAGCATTAAAGCTGACTTTAATGTAAATTACATTAATGTAAGGAGTTCTACCTGCCAAAGTAAAAAGTTTCCTGTCATTTACTTAGAGGTGCCCTTTGCGCCAGTTAGCCACTCTGCTTTGGGTTCTGGAAAACTGGAAATGGATTATTCCAGCACTAAATGCAGCTGTCATGTTGCCTCTTACCTTTGAGTGGAGGAACATAAAAGAATGGGATATATAAACATTTAGATTGGCGTATTTTTTGTGAGAAACAATTCAGTTGTAAACCTATGTATCTTCCCAGTAATTTCCTAGTACTAGAATACATCCACTTGAACTTAAGATTCCATTTTTTATGCATATCGCTTTTTTCTCTTTTGAATATGTACTTCCAACTGCACGTTATATAGCTGTCTTTTATGACAATTCTCTTGCAACAGGTATACACATGGGGCTATAATAACTCAGGCCAGGTTGGATCTGGTTCAACTGCTAATCAACCAATTCCTCGAAGAGTTACCAGCTGCCTGCAGAATAAAATCGTAGTTAATATAGCTTGTGGACAGATGTGTTCCATGGCTGTGGTGGAAAATGGAGAGGTAAGAAATTTGAAGTGAATTTTTGGGCTGAATTTTATTTTATGTAATAATTTGGCATGTAGATAATTTTGAACCTGGTAGTAATGAGCTACTTCTCAGAAAAGTGTACCTTTCCAGATTCCCTCAAGTCTACTTGCTTATACTGCTCCTAAAAACCTTTATCATGAATTGTCCTGCACATTCCAACATACTTAAACACACCTTCCTATCCATGCTGATTGTGGTTTCTTGTTTAGAGAGGAGGTAGAGTGAAACAGGTAAAATTGTTCACTAACATTTGGTTTAAGGCTTTTCAGTTTCTGTAATTTCTCATAAAATTTAGCAGCTGTTACTTTGTATCAGCTATTGAAGTTGGCTTTGAGCTGTAGGAGTTCAAGTATCAAATTTCAAGTTTAATTGAAAATACAGTTCTAAAGTAAAAATAGCATTGTGAAGGTCAGATTTTTATACATTCTGGGATTAAATCATATTGAATATATATATATGCATACTTAGCATTTCATGCCAGCTGCATTTTCTCATATGTAAAAGTAACTCAGTTTTTATCACTGATTTACTGATTTTTAGAGCAGATGATATATTCTAGTAAAAATTAAGGTGCTGATTAATACATTATCCCACTACTGTCTTTAGCATTGGTAGACAAATTATTGTCTGTACTAGAATCTTAGGTATTGAGTGTGAGAATAATCAGTGAATGGTATTTTAATTTTCAGTGCTCATATACACACACCTTATCTCAAGAGAAAACAGAGAAAATATAAGTATATTGCATATATTTGCTGTACTGCAGTACCCCTTGAATCTCTCTCATACTTCTTTATCCTCCTTGCAAAGATACAAAGAGGTTGTAGAGTTAATTCTTTTTTCAGTTCATGTGAGCTGAAGACTTTGGACAGTCTACATCCTCTCTAGCTTCATTGCTCCAAGCACTTCAGTTTAAAACTAAGTAGCTATTGACTGTTTGCAATAGAACATATGTCACTGAAATTATCAGAGCTCAGTATTTTCCCTTTTTTTTTTATGTTTGGCATAAAGCTGCCTACTCAAACTGTTGTGCATATCTTCCAGTTCATACTTGTTTTAGTGTGTTTTCTTTTCTGTTAGAGGATTCTGGAATGAGAAATTAGCTCTGTCAAAAGGGGAAGTATTATGCTGAATTTGCTCTGTGCTGGCAGGCAGGCGTATGAATCACTTATTTTCTGTTCTTGTTATTAAAATATTGTAGTCTTACATAATCTAACTCTTAAAGAGTAACATGAATGTGGAAGTTTAGAATTCTGGATGAGTTGGTATTTTAAAGAGAAATGGCATCAAAAATTTGCAGTGCAGAAAAACATGTATGTGTGTATATATATATGCTTATATAGGTATGTATGTGTGCGTGTGTCTGTATCTTTGTGTAAAGTACAGATCCCGAAATGTGGGGAGAGAAACATCTGGGAAAATTATTATTATTATGCAGACTCTGAAGTAGTTATATTGCTTTCAAAAGAAGGAGATAGTAGCAAACAGTTAAAAATCCATCCCTGTCTCTGTTCTAAGGTCTATGTCTGGGGTTACAATGGGAATGGCCAGCTTGGACTGGGCAGCAGCGGCAACCAGCCAACGCCGTGCCGAATTGCAGCTTTGCAAGGCATTCGTGTGCAGCGGGTATGTGTGTGATGCTCCGTGGCAAACCCTTTATGAACCACTGGAAGTATCCTAAGGCATATGCTACGTTTGAAGTAGATCATCCTTTCTCTCTCTGTTTAAAGTGCCATTTGTCAGAATAAAAAAACGTGCATCCTAAGGGTCTTTCTAGGATATCCGGTTCTTCATTAACTCCTGCCTTCTTTTCTGGAAAAATGCTGCAGTTCAGCATTTTGTTTGTCTTGCAGACTGAATCTCAGTTTTAGAAATGCAGTCCAGCCACAGTGACTAACTGGTGTTTGGAGTGAACAAATCGTCTCCAACTGCTTTTGGTCAACAGTTGGTATGATTTCATGGTTAGTCTTGGTCTTTGGAGGTTATTACACTTTACTAAATAGCTGGGCTGTCATCAGTGTAACTAGCAAACTGATAACTTCTGTTGACTGATAAGAAATATTTAAAGTACTACAGAATTGGTACTGAAAGTTTTTAATTGATTTAAGCAAAATAGAGGATACTGTTTGTTAGAAAACAGTGGTTTTGAAGCTAGCAAAAATTTACAGGAGTGTTTTGAACTTTGGATCATATTTATGGCATTTGCTCAGGGAAATTAGGGATTTTTTAGATCTTTTTAAGGAAACTAATTTAATTACATAGTTTTACCTTCAGTGCCTAGGATGTAGACAGCAGCTTTTCTGGTAACAATTGCTGATGGAAAGTAATGTAATAAAGTGAGTATTATGTTCCCCTGTATTTATTCTCCTATTTAGAGAGGGAGCGTTCAAGTTAGTTTGGCTTAGATCGTATTTCCATCCACTTCATTTGCTTGATATTAATTAGTACCGTGTTGATTTATTTCATTTAAAGCACATCACATGCTTCATGTATGCCAGTGGACTGAATGTACTTGCGGTATATATGCTTTGCTGGTTATATAAAGATAGGTGAGCTAGTTTTGAACAATGTAAATTGGTTCTTGATAACCATCTAGCTTTGTCAAGTTACATTAACTCAATCAGAGCAAGACTGTTGCTGCTAATGTTGCCACTGTGTATCTGTCTGTATGTGGGGCACGTGCTGCATGTGTAGAATGTAAAGTGGATATTTGAGCGACCTTAAGTGAGGTACCTGAGAGGGCAGCTCGGCAGGATGGCGTGGGTTTCTACAAGGGGTCATGAGCTCACACAGTTGTGTGCTGCCATCAAGATGGAGAGTTTTGTCTCATCCCTCTCTTTCCTGGCTGATTGCTCTGGTTGCTTACCTTGTGTGGGCACCAGTGGTCCCACACAGACCCTACTGTGAGAGTTTTTTTCCAGTGATGTAAGTTCATAGGGTCACAGAATGGTTTGGGTCATAAGGGACCTTAAAAGTCACCTAGTTCCAACCCCCCTCCTATGGACAGGTATACCTTCCACTGGACAGGTTGCTCAGGGCCCCATCCAACCTGGCCTTGAACACTTCTTGGGGTGGGGTATTATCTCAGCAGAGGGTCCAGTGAGCATTAGAGTGGACACAGGGAGGGGGTAGCTTTGTGTGGCTGGAAGTCAGGGACAAGAGGACCAGATAGGGAGACCTCACCTGTTTTTACAGTGGCAGTTGCCCATAAACCAAGGTCAGTGCAAGACAGACAATCTTTGTTTTTCTGCATTTTTTTTTGGTATTTGTCATATGCTTTCCTTCTCTCTCAACTTCCAGCTTTTTTCTTTTTTTTTTTTTTTTTCTCTGCTCTTGAGATTATCTGTCAGGGTGTCTCATTGGTGTATTTTTTCCTCAAAGTCACCTCATCTACTTTCCTTTTAAATAAACTTATTTATATTTGTAATTTTTACACTGGTATAGTATCAATAGTATTAACCTATAGCAAAATGTGTGTCTATCTGTATTAACTTATTGTTACATAAAAATGAGACTTTTTTTTTCTCTTTATTATTTCTTGTAGGTTGCCTGTGGCCATGCACATACATTAGTGCTAACAGATGAAGGTCAGATATATGCCTGGGGATCCAATTCATATGGCCAGTTAGGTACTGGGAATAAAAGTAACCAGTCTTACCCTACAACAGTTGTTGTGGATAAGGACAGGTAATACTTACAGTCCTGCAGTCAGACATTAGTTGACATACTCTCAGAAGAGCTACAGAAAATTATGGTATTTTTAATCTATTTTTGGAAGAAGTAGCCTGTAATTTTTTGCAATGGTTCATCTGCTCAATGTGAAGAGAATTTTCACTGAAAGTTCTTGAATCTGCCCCATAACCATCCTTGTGAAAGAGAAACTGGATATTCCGAGTCTGAATGCACTGTTTTCTGCTTCGGCTCATGCTGTACTTTATAGGCCCTAATTTCCCTTCAGTTGTGTAGTTTCATGGTTTGAAGTCAATGATGTAAGTTTTGTTGTCTCTGAATGTAAATTGTATTTTAATATGCTACTTTTGACAAGCGTGCAGAAAAAATGAAGAGTGGACATCTGCAATTGTTATGTGTTGTTACTGCTATTAAATCTGGCTCATAATCCGAGAGAGAGAGAAAGGGAGGAGTTCTTTCTGGTATTGTTGTCTAAAAATTGAGCTTAGATTTTTGCATGCTAAGTATTTTCCTTTAAGTCCTTGACGGGTAGCAGAGCAGTTACTTCTATTGCTGTTGTAAAGCCATGTATGTATATGGCCAGAAATCTTAGTCTGTTCTAGAATGAGGTCTTGATTTAGGCCTTCTGTTGTGAATAAGTCAAGTGAGATGTCCCTCCTAACCTTGTGTCTGTGTACATTGTTGTAAGGAAGTGGCATCTCCACCCTGGTGATGAGACATGGCCTGATCTTGAAGAGTGCTATTTCTTTGTGTGTGTTCGTGTTTTTGTTCAAAATGTAACTGGTTTTTTTTTCCCAGACACAGCAATTAAAATGTTACAATAATTTAGTACAGGTTTTAGTGCTGCATGCTGCCTTTAGCTTTTGTTGGCCAGAATATGCATTCTTAGTGTCAGTGAGAACACTGCCTCACTAAAGCCTGCAAGATTTGTGCATGCAGCTTTAAACAAGTTGTTTCCCAGCCATTTTCCCCAGGCAGCTGGGAAAACAAGTAAACAAGCAATAGTTCAGGCTGCAGAACAGTGGATTGTGTAATGTTGTACACAGTGGGAGTTTTAAAGTTCTACATCAACCTTAAGATTAGAGAGATAGCCTAGCTAAAAGACACTTAGAAACAGCTGTAAGTGCTGTTTGGTTCTAATTTTTATTTTCAAAATGAAAATCCATTAAACATAAGTAATAATAATTGTATGAGTAACAACACCTCAGTATTAAAAATTAAAAGAAGTATATTTAAATTGTTAGTTTATAACTGTTACCAATAAGCAAGCAGAAAAAAAGGTTTTCATTAACTTTCAATTATAAGCCAAAATGCACATTCTTTTTTTGTTGTTTTTTTTGTTTTTTTTTTAAATGCCTCCTCATTTCCTTTTTAATCTTCTCCTAGTATTTGTTCTCTACAGCTTAATGCAGCCGCTCACCTCACTGCCCAGCACCACTGAGGACATTCAGAGACCTGAAACTCATCATAGCTTTGTTTGAGGGAGCCAAGGGGGTCAGAGACCATGTGCTGCAGCAGATACACAGCTCTGCTGCAGTAGTGTCTGCTCGCCCCCAAGCTGCTTTTCCACAGAGGCACTTTCTGAGTGCATGCTATTTGAAGAAATATTGATAGCCTTTTTAATTTTGCTGTGTCTGATCAGAAAATGTTCTTGCTTACATGCATGCTTAAAAATATGTTTTGCGCCAGAGTAAGACAGGAGGCAGTTGTGTATTTACTGCATTTTGTTCTTATGAGAGTGACTTGCTCTAATTTCTTTGTTTGCTTGTGAATTCAGAGTTATAGAGATTGCAGCCTGCCACTCTGCTAACACATCAGCTGCCAAGACCCAGAGTGGCCAGGTGTACATGTGGGGCCAGTGCCGAGGGCAGTCCGTGACCTTCCCCCACCTGACTCACTTTGCCTGCACTGACGATGTGTTTGCTTGCTTTGCCACCCCTGCTGTTATGTGGCGTCTGCTGTCAGTAGGTGAGCTCCAGTATTTTTTTTGTTCTGACATCTTCTAAATAGAATCATTAGTTCATAAAACAGTCGCATGTAATTGAAGCCTAAACTTAATTTCTTGCAAAAAATTTATACTGGGAAGCATACTCACGTATTACATATGTGTAAATGGAATTGTAAAAAATGGCTTAAGCCTGATGGCAGTGCTAAATAATTGTCTGTTTTATTGATGTGGTTCATTTCTATGGGGAAATGCCTTAGGTTTGGGGAGGTGGGTGTATAACCTCTATGTGTTACTGTCCAGTGGTGTGGGTGGAGAAGCCAAGTTTGAATTTGGAGATTTGAGGAAGCCATGCAGAACTTTGAGGAACGCTGAAGCTTTCTTTGATGCCCTTAAGCAGACTACTCAGAACTGAGGGACTCAAATTCCCATTTTCAGAATTGGCCAAAGGCACTTAGAGTCTCATCACAAGTAATCATGACCTAGGCTTCTGAAGAGACCAGCTGCTGGATTTCAGATACTTGATTAACATTAAGGTCTGTCTTGCTGCCCTTGACTAGAAAGAGTTAAGTATATAGCATTGTCTAACAGAGAAGCTCATTCTTCAGCTACAGTTCAATCCTGTAATGGTTGCTAATTAAGTTACTGGTTTTGCTGACCTAGCCAAAGATTAGGTTGTCTGTGGGTGTCATCTGGGAGCTTAACCTAAAAGCTAGAATGCAGCAGTTTGTTAATTTGTAATTTGAACTGTACTGAGTCCATCATGCTTCATCCCACTTCTGTACTGCCTTCGTAATTGCTCTTGTGTTGCTGTATGGCACCTTGGGAGTAATTTTTTAATGTAGCAGCTCCCCGTTTTTTGGGGGGTTTTTTTGACCTTGACATCTTGTTCACTTTAGAAATAACGCTACAACACTGTAGCAGCATTGTGCCGAAGCACAAGTTGAAACCCTACAGGAGGAAGAAGTTACTTTACTTTTAAACAAAACTAGTTTCAGATGCACTTTCAAATTTGTGGCAGCCATTCTCATATGTGCCAAGTGGTGTGTCCAGCATCCCAGCACTAAAATGTGTATTCAGGTGGTCTGAGGATTCCTTGTGATGACACAGGATAAAGGATGCTGGCTATCATGTCTCCTGGATTCCTTTTAGTTAGGTGACTCTTTGCTGTTTTTGGATGTGGTTTTTTTCATGCTCTGGGGGCTGAGAGTGACTAACCTCTTCATCCGGTCCCCCCTTGGCAAGCTGTCAGGACTGACTCACTGTTGTTTGTCATCTGATCTATGCGTGGTGAGAATCCTCAGGCAGCTGCATCCTAGGATCTTAAATCTGCTGAACTAGGTGCAATGGACATCTGCCACGCTTACAGCCCTTCTCTCTCTGTTTTATTCTGGTGCTTCCACACCCAGGCATTCCCATCCACTCCCTGTTTGTGGCACTTCTAACATTTCTAATGCAGTTCTTAGCACTGACTGTTAAGGAGTTTTCTTGGCTTTGTGCCTTGTCAGTGTGAACTGCCTCTTCGTTTCCTTCCTCTGGCTCCCCCTTAGCTGCTATAACAAATAAAAGCATCTATTTTCCCTCTAGGAATTTCAAAGCTGAAAATCTTACTCAGTTTTCCTCTGCTGGCTGTAGGAGTCATCTGGAGATGTGTCTTGGTGGACATCTGGATTGCCACTTAACTTTGAAGGAGAGCTTCAGCTTTGCATTAGTGCTTAAAATGATTTCTTGTTTGGATAGCAGAGGTCTGATTAAATAAACCACATATTGTACAAAATAAGAGCATTATATAGATGAGTTAGAGGAATGGAATTTAAAGGTCTTTTGATAGAGATGTTTACTTGGAGTAGGAAACTAGTAAGGACTGAAGAAAGCTTCCCTTTCTTTGCTTTTCTGGGACTCAGAGAACACGTCATCTGCTGGGGTTTTTTACTAGCCTTAAGGAGATGTCATATTTATTAAAGGTGTTAATTGCTGACAGATATCCACGATGTTGTAATGGGAGATACTTGTATTGCTTACTAGTTACTGTCAAGTCCCCTTTTTATTCTAGAGCCTGATGACCACCTAACAGTAGCCCAGTCACTAAAAAAGGAATTTGACAACCCTGAAACTGCAGACCTGAAGTTTCTAGTGGATGGAAAATACATTCATGTTCATAAAGTTCTTCTCAAAATTAGGTAAGGCACAAACTGTATAAACTATATAAACTAAACTATGTAGCATAGTCCACTGTGCTGAGTAACTACCGCAAAAAATTCTTGACTCATTTTTACCAACTCCCTTTTCTCTGAGCCTTGGGATTCACCTGCTGTCTTTCACTGTTAGTCTTTTTTCCTCATTTCGTGACTCCTTGTGATTATTAAACATGCTGCTTTACTACCAGCCTTTTCATCACTTCCCTCCATCTGAAATTTATCCTCTGTGCTACCTAAATGGCCTTGAGCTTGATTTCCAATAACCTTTTTCTGCTGAGGAAAAGGCTCACTTCCTTCTGCCTTCTCAGGAGTTTGAATGAGTTTTTCCTCCTTTATATGCTTGCTTCCTCCACTGAAATGACTTGAGGGTTTTGTGTTTATTCTTGCCTTTCTTTCCTTCCACAGGACCCTTAAATTGTTACAACAATTTCTGTAGGTGCTATTCAGTTTATCTTTTTTCCCCTCTTTTTTATCACATTTCTTATCCTACTTGTTGCAGTCTGACTTTTAAAATAGCTTCTCTTTCGGTTTTACAGCTTTACAGTGAGACTTAACATACACAGATCTACAGAGTAATCACGTTCTTACAAACGGGCAGAGGTTAGCTTGCTACTGCTGAAACAGTTTCTTCTGGGATATTCTAGAGACACTGTTTTAGATGTCTTCTGCCTTGCTAATTGCTTCTGTTTCATTCTCATTGTTACAATATTTTTTTCTCTTTGCTATCTTCTTTCTCAAAATGCTTGGCTATCTCTTCCTGCTTATCACCACTTTATCTTCCTACTTTTGCTCCTGAGTCCTGGTAGTGATTTCTTGTATATTACTACATAAAACTAAAATTCCCTGTCAATTCTTGCCTTTCCTTTTTTTGGTCTTTTCTTTTCTCCTCTTACTACTCCAATTACCTGTGTTACTATTTTCTTCCCTTTACTGGATTCATTGCTTATACATTACACTCATGCCTATAGTCCACCCTCTTTGTTTGGAATGCCACGTGTCCTCCATCAGATACCTCAGCAAATCTCATGTATCCTCAAAATGTTCTTGAGGGTTTTTTTTGTGATAATCTGACAGTATGTAACTTTTCCTTATTTCCTTTTTCTTGCTCTACTTTTCTCAGACTATATGGCATTCTGTGAAGGAAATGCGTCTGATTCTAAAAGGAATTTAAATATATGGCATTGTCAAAATAATATGGAGGAATAATAAAGCATCAGGCACAGTCAGTAAAATTAACGTTTTCCTTAAGTCTCAGATGCAACTGGATCAGATAATGTGTTTAAAATGGTATTTTGCAACATTTGGCCTGTTCAGAGAATTGTCATGAATGCAGTGCTGGTAAAGTTCCTGTTCGTTATCTAGTCATTTCTTTACCACTTAAGAGGATTTTTTTCCATCTTGTTCTATTCCTATTCTTGAATCAGATCCGACTGTAGGTGGTTATTGGCTTGCGATGGAGGCGAAATGTCAGGGAATGCCCCGCTCAGTGAGAGGCAGCCCAAGCCACGGAAACAGATACGTGTGAGCGTGTGGGTGGGATTCATCAGCTCTGCATTTAGCCAGCCAAAATTAGGTGTCTGGTCTGTCTCCACTGAGAGATAGTGAGAGGGAGACAGACACTCCAAAGGATGAGTCACTCCAAGATACTTTACAGACCAGAGGATGTGTACTAACCAATTTTTATTTTTTTACTTATTAAATTTTAAGGGAGCAATGTGCACCACCTTCTCTCTGACTTTGTGTGGTGCCATTGGAGCAACAGACTATTCCCAAGGCCTGTTCCATGCTGGATGGATAGCATGGTCACCTCTACTTAACATGAGGCCCTGGGAAGCCAAACAGTGGGGTTTGCTGTGCCTCTCTCAATGCCAGAATGTGGTAAAAGACATGCCAGAAGCTAGATAATGACTTGTTTCTGTATGATTTTGACTTGAGGTTCCTTTTATTTTATTAGAAGTCCCAGAATACTAGGAAAATAATGTCTTTCAATAACCAGTAAAATCAAATGTGAAGAAGTTAAGTGATAAGTTAAATAATTATTTTTCATTTGTATTTAAGTGGTACTGTCTTTGTTGTAGTTTTGTCCCAGGGACACTAAAAGAAAACCATCCTACTTTTTATAGAAAAGTTTTAGTAAAAGAAGAGAAAATTCAGATGTGGGAGAGTTATAAATTAGTGTAGTATAAAAAAGTCCGATTAAATTGTGGTTGTTATAGGAAAGGTTATCAGAGGTGGTGATGTTTTGTTTACCTCAACAAGAAATGTTGAAAACAACACACATATTAGGATGTTTTTTAAGGAAAGTAAGTTACAGTGCATTGTAAATTACTGTGAACTGCAAGTTGCAGATTACAGCTATCAAAGGCAGTGCTTTGTCCTTGTTTATATCTGTTGGAAAAGTATTCAGACTGAGAAGAAAAAGGTGATGAAAGATCTGACTGAGAATGTCTTCAAATAATGTCTTCAAATAATTTAATCCGGGAATATAATGTTTAATGCTAAATTGTATATGGACTCTGGAATCAGTCCATGATATCCAATATAGATATCCAATGATATCTATATATATCTATGAATGAGCTCTTCACTAGCTCATATTGAAGAAATCAGGGTCAAATCTCAGAACTGGCTAAATTAATCTCTTATCTGTTATGAGCCAGGTAATATAATTCGTAGTTAATGTATAATGCATTTAAGAAAATGGCATAAAAAACACATGGGTCATCCTTGTAGATATTATAAGTAGAAATGGAGCCTACCATGACATATTAATAACAGAATTAAAAATCTGAATCATATATATCAGGCTTTTAAGCCTTATAAGGCTTAAAGAAATTAACATGTTCAAACCAAGAAATCATGTAGCTAGAGTTTATGCTTGTGTATTTTGCCTATTATGACTGATTTATTTTTTACCAACTTCTTGCTTTTTTTTTTTGGCCAACTTCTTTACCAACATCTTTCAAGCTTAACTCTTTACAGTATGCAATCTCTGTTTATGTTTTGTAGGTGTGAACATTTTCGCTCCACACTGAATAGTGATGATGAAATTATAGAAATGAGTGAATTTTCTTATCCTGTTTACCGAGCCTTCCTGGAATACCTGTATACAGACAACATTAGGCTCCCTCCCGAAGATGCAATAGGTATTTGCCGTAAATGGAAATAAATCTCCGTTACTGTTTCTGAAAAGTTCATGCTCTGTGTCGTAATAGGGAGACGAAAGCAGGGCTTGTTAATTTTAGTTTTATTAGCACTTAAATCTTGACTTTGGCATATGTCAGGAAGAAGGGATGCAACAGCAGAAAACGTGCCCAAGGAGGATGAGTAGTGGGGATGCAATAAGATCAAAGATGCAAAATGTTCAATAAGGACTCATTGTTTCTCTTATTAAGAACTGGTTTTTTCCCTTAAAAAGGCACTTATTCCATCCTAAAACTCTTCTGTTTGAGTATCTGTGGTGATTTGATCATGAATGAAAAGGAAGCTGTTCCCCAGATGAATTTAAGAGGATGTAAGTTAGTAATTGATGCCTACAATGAGATGCAATACAGTGAATAAGGAAACTGAACACTTGCATAGTAATAAAATGGTTCCTTTTTTCATATGTCTATAGAGGACCTTAAACAATGCACACATCATCTAGGGGAAAAAATACAAGTCTTTGATGATTTCAGCCTAAAATAATACGGTAATCGGTTAACGTGAAAAGAAATTAGTATGTTTTGCACCAGGACAATTACAGCTGTATGAATTTTCACAGGGCTGCTAGATTTGGCAACACTGTATAGAGAAAACAGATTGAAAAAGCTTTGCCAGCAAACGATCAAACAAGGCATTTGTGAAGAGAATGCCATTGCTCTTCTTTCTGCTGCTGTCAAATATGAAGCTCAGGTAAGAACTTCTCTTCAGGCAAGCAGTTGTTTTCTGAGAAATGAAGCTGCTTAATATAAACATGGCTGCATTTAATTGATGAGTCATGATTACTGTAATTTCCCTTTCCGGCTTCCCAGATGTTTGTTTTCTCCCTTTTAAACTATAACCCCCCCCGCAAAAAACCAAACCAAAACACAAAACAGCCCCCCCCCCCAAAAAAAAAAACAAACCAAAAAAACACCCAAAAAACCACCCAAAAACCCCCACAAAATACCAAACAACAGCAACAAAAACCCCCAACCAACCAACCAACCAACCAACCAACCAACCAACCAACCAACCAACCAACCAACCAACCAACCAACCAGGTACTAGTGCTTTCTTCCTGGCCTTTTGGCTTGCACCTGTGAGTCAGGGTTCTTAATCTGCTTCCTAACATGTCAGGGCATGGCATGCAAATTTCTCACTGCCTTTGGATTTTGCACTGCCTTTGACTCCTCAAGTTCAACACCTGATCATTTTGTCTGCCACTGTCTGGTACAGTCATTCTGGTACTGCCTTTCAGAGGCAGTGGGAGAATTTAACGGTGAAGTCCCTCCTTATTTACACTTGTGCTTAAATAAAGTGCTTTTGCAGTACGGTGTACAGTGAATTGTGCCGACATTCAACAGATTACCTGTTGTTATTACTCTCCCCATATCCTGTCATCTGGTCTGCCCTTGGCTCTGGAATGTGTCACTAGCACTCAACCTGTTATCAGTGCACCGCAAGCACTTTTTGTTGTAAACAAAAGCTTTCAAACATGTGTTCCTTTTCTCAACTTTTTATTGCTATGCTGATTGTGGAAATAATGATGTGGTGGTTTTTATTATTCAAAAAGTCTGCTTATGTATTTTAGACTTAGGAGACATTGTTATGAATGAACATGTTGTTTGAGAAGTCCTCGTCTTTCTTTTAAGGGCTCCTTCTGCTTTACAAGAATAAAATTGATGTAGCCAAACAGAAGATTACCTATTAGAAGAGTCAGAATATGTAGCTGGCTACAATGTTTTTATTTTTAAAAATACTTGGGGTTTTGCCTTTGCCTGGCTGTGAAATGTAGGATGAAGTTTTAAAGGAGGAGAGGCTAGAAGCGTAACATGGTGGATCAATATACCTATACCTTCCAGGTACAGGAAGCAAATAGAAAGAAGTAACTGAAACAAAAACTGAGTTTAAAAAGTTCCAGTAGTCAGTGCTGTATGGTGACTAGAGGAGATGAATTTGTGTAGGAGTTGCAAAGAGGACGCCAGAGGTCAGTCAGTTCTGTAAATTGTAAGAGGGGATAACAACAGATTAGTAGATAATTAGATTTCCAGCTGCATTTGTAACCAAGGTATCAGTAACAGGGGACATGAACAACTGAGGCAAAGAGGAGTTGTACTTTCAGTGTACTGTGCTGGTACAAACCCAGCATATCAGGGAAGACTGTACAGGAAGGCGTGACCCAATGATGTGGTTCCCTTAACAGCAGACTTGTCATTAAAACTTTACTCTGGAGTTTCTCCCCTAATAAGCTTTTCAACAGTTTTGAACATGTTTGAAGAAGAAATATTTTCAGTTGTCCTGTATCAGGTGAAGTAGTTAAGGATTAGTTAAAGACATATTTAGTTGTATTGTGAAGTAGTAAAACTAGCCTGGACAGAATTCTAGAGTTTATAACAGCTGAAACACAATAAAAGGGATTGGCTAGATGACTAAATATATGTTATCCTCCTCTTCCTTCTGTGATTAAGTGTTCTACTCCTTCGAAACATGTACTATTTTACACGGTTGTCAGATGAAGAATTGGTTCCCCTGCTCTGGCTGCAGCATGTGCCAAACTCAGGAGTGCATTGTTGCCCTCCTCCCTACCCCCCACAGCTCAGAAAGGGCTGTGGTAGAACTGCTTTGGGGAAGTGCAGCAAAGATTTCCTTATCAAAGACATGGAATAGTCTCTGCCTAAGGAATCATGGACAAAGCCAGGATTTTTTACTGTAGTACATTAATAATATAACTCGTGGTTTGAGAACCCTGTGCAGTGTATCAGGACCTCAGTAGGAAACTATCAAAAGAAGAATTATGAAAGAGGCCTAATATTTTTGAGGTTTGAAAATACAGAATTCCATTTTTTGTCGTTAAATTTGAACACTGTAAGTGAAAGATTATACTGCTGTGTCACATGCCTTTAACACAGCAAATTAAACGAAGACCGACTTTACTACTGTATGCATCTGTTAGGATTTAAGATGAATGAAAATACTTTGTTCTGTCCTCATAAAATGCAAAGAGTTGCTGCTACAAGTTATTCTGTTGTATAGAAAATGAATAATCTAAAATTTGCTGGAATATATATTAGAAACATACTTTAAAATAAAGATACGGTATTTCTTGAAACTACAAAATTAGTGACCAGGATTTTTTATCATCTATGGTCCTCTTCATATCAGCACCAGAAAAGGCAGCTGCTGTTTATTTCAGTTAGCATAAAAGCTCACACACTGACTGTAAAGCAACTGAGGTTCTGGCAGTACCATTTCAGGTCTGCTGGAACTCAAGCTGTCATTGTTTTTGATCTTCTACATTTTTTATTTCCTCTGTGGTTTTTTGCTGCTTCTTCTATTCTCATTCCTTTTCTTACATTTCCAGTACTTGTTGATGAGAGATACAATTGACTTCCTGTGCATACTTGTTATACCTTATTTCTTGAAGGATATTTTGTGCTTCTGTTAAAGCTTTAGTTACATCTTGGAAATAGACTTGAAACATGGAATCTAAAGAAAAGGTTTCAAAGGGAAAATGCACAAGTATTCTCCTGAGTATCTTTGTAATAATAATCTCCAGGCTGCAATGTTAGTGTAGGTAACATGGAATCAAGTTGACATG
The DNA here is from genome assembly GCA_013399855.1 of Oxyruncus cristatus. NCBI lineage: Eukaryota > Metazoa > Chordata > Aves > Passeriformes > Cotingidae > Oxyruncus > Oxyruncus cristatus. The sequence continues at coordinate 641,706 of VXAY01005156.1, forward strand.
AGCTAAGAGACCTCTTTTTGCTGTAACCCTTGGGGAATTCATAGCTTACGGATCATACTGCCAATTTAGACTTGCTTTGCTGCTGGCTCCAGCTCTGCTTCCCACAGAAGGTAACTTATTTTGCTTCACGGCAAGTTGTTGCATAGGAACCAACTAAAGGAGGCTGACCCAGTGCATGGAGAGAAGGATTGCCACTGTTGTGAGGAGTTTGAGTGAGCAACATTCGCTGCCATGAAATCATGGTTGTATGGCTTAATGGCTTGTACTTAACCTGTGCTGAATATCTGAGCATCCTGTTTCAGCCCGACCAGGACAAGCCAGAACCTTTTTTGCTATCTAGGAATCCCAGTGGACAGGGAATACAATTCCTAGCTTTAACACAAAAGACACATGTATCTTAACATCCAGTTTGTGTTCAGTGAGCATCATCAAATATTGCATCATATTTTGCTTTTATTTTCAGCAAGACTAGAATATCTGCTATTTTTTAAAGGACCACTACTGAATTCAGGACAGGAAAGAAAAGAAAGGAGTTATTGATGCTCTAGTAGTTCTATGTGGGGAAAATTGATGGTTTCACCTACTGATAACTTTTCTCCTCAGTAAATGTGATGGAGTTCTTGATTTTATTTAGGTGGTGATTCTTGTTTTCTCTAAGGGGGTTTACTGAATAATTTCTATGAACAAATTTCATCCTATCATTTGTGATCTCATCAAAAAGATCAGAAAAGGGGTTGGAAATATGAACAGTCTTGTATATTCTCTGCTAATTAAATGACAGTTTTGAAAATAGTAATAAGAATAATTTTTTTTCAGTCATTCATATTACAAATAATCTCAATTTGTTCCTAGGACTTGGAAGAATTTTGCTTCAGATTTTGCATAAACCATTTGACTGTTGTTACACAAACTCAAGGCTTTGCAGAAATGGACCACGACCTCCTGAAAAACTTCATTAGCAAAGCAAGCAGAGTGGGAGCATTCCGAAACTGAGGTCTGACTACCACCAAGCTGAAGAGTGTGTTCTCTTCTCTCCTGGAAACACTTCGTTGGAGAACTTCTCCGTGGTCAGAATGTGCAGTGGTTTGGAAAGAAAGTCTCAGTGTCCATCAGCTTAAGAAATGTGTAAAAGTCCACTAACATGCAGGTTTTGTAAAGATGGCTACAGCATAGATGTGTGGTAACTTTTCATTGCCGACAGCCAGAATTTAACACAAAAATCTAGTGCAGTAATTACTCTTTCCCACCCAAAGTCAAGCAAACTAAGCTATCATTATCTGCTCTGTCTGGTTTGATTTTTTTAAATTTTTTTTTTTAAACAATGTGCGTTTGGATTTTATGGGACAGTAACCCGTTTGCTGCTACAACTTTCGTAGTGTACTTTTATCTCCAAAGTAAGTTAATATGCCATAGTGGGCTTCTTTTTTGTCTGGTTTATCATCCAGTGAAGTTCCAAACTTGTTTTTCTGAACATATGATAAAGTAATATAAATTCTCTAGCATGAGACGCTTTCTGACTGGCAGGAGGATATATCTCACTTGCTGTTTATTTGGAGTTTATTTATGAGGAGCTTCAGCAGGATATTACAGCTTTGAGTTTCCAGCACTTGCGTCCATTATTTAGGCAGAATGAAAAGAATATCCCTTTCCATTACACTGAAAACAGTTCTTGGCAACCTAGTGGGCCAGGAAGCATTAACCAGATTTGTGTGGATGTGAATTGTCATGCTGTGAGTTTTACTACCAAGAAAATAATTTAGTTGCAAACTCAAACAAAATTTCAAGAAAAGGAAGTTCTGCTTGAGGTTCATTTATTCCTGTCTTGCTATCTGTCCCGAGATAGGATTTGATTGTAAGGCCCGTGTTACCACTTCAAAACCACCTTTTTCTCAGTTTTTCTGAAGAAGGGCCGAGTGAAACTCACAGTAGTTTCCACATGGCAGTAAAGACACCTTGTCCAGATACATTGTTTCAGATTCTCCTTTGGTCAGTGCTGCGAGGTGACCATACCACTTAGCTAACAGGCCTGTTTAGCAGGGAGGAGTTGCCCTCTGGACATGCCTCTCTCTCCCATCACTGATCAGCAACGGCTAAGGTAGACTAGATGCTTAATTTCCAACTGACTGAAGTGACTTAAGATGAAAACCCCACCCAGTGCTGCACAGAGGAAGGTTTGCCCCGTTACAGAAGATGTGAAGCTTATGGAGCATTTATGTGAATTTTCTGAGAGGTAACTGTGAATTAACACTGAGAATTTATTTCTCTTAAAATTTTGACTGAGTGAAGTGACTTCAAGTGCCTTTTGCAGTATTTTACAAATGGAGAAGACAAGAAGCTGGATGACTAGGCTCAGTACACTAATACAGTCATGTGACCTTCCTGCAGATCATTGCTGTTCCACTGATGTGGTTTCTAAGAAACTAATTCCCTTAAATGATCACATCCTCATTTCTAGAGTAGAAATAACTGTTCTTTAGTGTATTGGAGGCTCATTTCTCAAACAATCCTATTCCTTGAGGAAGAGTAGGAAAAGGAGCAGCACATACTCAGAAAAGAAGATGAGAAGTAATGAGTATTGCCCCTCTTCACATCAGACCTTGTGGGTGTGAGTTGGAAGGGAAAAGCGTGCAGACAGCAGGATTTACTTATGAAGAGGGTGGTGATCAAATATTTTTGAAAATGCTGTGGTAAATATTTACTTGTGTTTGAGACATTTGCCTCAGACTTTCACTAGAAATATATTGGACCATCTACGGCAAAGAAGGAAATTCTGCCACCCCCCCTCTGATTTGTACAACTTCCTCCAGCAAGGTAAGTCCATACTTCAGCAGCTGTGTCTGTATTTTGTATTCAAACAGAAGTGCTCAAAACCTTTCCAGTACATCCTTTGCAGCTTCATCAAAACCGCAACTTTGCTGGGGGAAGAGATCAGTTTTGATAAGTTTGTGTTGAAAAGCACTTGGTGCCAGCACACAAATAGAGCCTAATGCAGACAGTAAAACCGTATCATGGTAGGGCACAACTTTACTGCAAACCTTGTGTGCTGTAGCCCAGCACCCATCATACCAAAGCATTATACACAAGGGATCCTGTGTAAGCCAAGGCTGCATATCCCTGGTTAAGCCTGGGATGGCTGAAGTTTCCTCTCTTCACTTCTGGGCATATAAACTGCCTGAGTCACCTGCCAGCACTTCCTTAGCCATAGCAGCACACAGAACGAGGCTGGACTACCACAGCCCAGCCTTTGGGGAGCAGCTTGTTCCAGACCCTGTTCCACACAGGTGGCATTATGATGGCACACAGCCAGTCTCACTGGGAACTGGAACCAGCTGGACAACCATGCCCCTGGTAATGGCCTTTCAGTGGTCACTCCAGCCTTCCTAAGGTGTGTACTATAAAAGGTCTCTGCAGATATTTCTCTTGCTTTACTTAAAGAAACAAACAAAAATGTAAATATGGTTTTTTTCTAACTCAAAAACATTCTCTTTTCTAATCAAAAACACTCTGGTTCCCTGGAGATACTACTCCATGGAATGATAGTGCTGGAGACAGGTACCACTCCTGCATTGGCTGAAGTTCATAACACAATAGTTGAACGCTTACTGCAATCAAAATGACATGCTACTTGAAACAAGGCATTTTTAGCTTAATATAACCAATAGTGCCATTTTTTTCCAATTTATTTCCTTCCTGCTCATAACTTCCAACCAACTGTATGCATTAAAGTCTAGACGCAATTTCAGAGTAATTGACAAAGCCTGTAATCTTGAGAAAAAGCATCTCTGGACTGAATGAGGGTGATCCCAAGGATTCAATGTGTCAGTGTTGGCATTTATACATACCATCTGTATCATCTGACCTGGATGTGATAGTGTTACATTCATAGAGACAGTTATTTATTTATTTTTTTAACTTTTGTTGCATGCACTTTCCTGGGCACTTAAAGCCCAATGTTTAAAAAAACCATACTGGCTTAGGTGGTTAAATGTGGATGCATGTATGTAAATATGTGCTTGAAACCTAACCATGGGACATTTCAGAAGAAAGTAGGGATGCATTTTACCATTGTGAGACAGTCTGCAACAAATTTGTGTTTGTGGATCTCGCTGGGTAAATTACTTAATACAATTAATTATTGTTCTGTTTTAGGACACCGCAGACAAAAGGTATTTATTAGAAAGTGAAAATATGGTCAAGCATAAACTGTGTCTGGGGTTTAAATAAAGAGCAGTGTTCCACTTTCCAGAAAGGGAGTCAAATGGAATTTGGAAGAAAAAGAAATTACAGAGGGAAGGTCATTTAAAGGTTCTCCTAATTTACTGAAGCTACAAGCCAGCAATGCATTGTCATATAGTACCCAGCTGTAGAGTTTTGTTACAATGCCTGATAACTATGTAAACTGCTGTTTTTATATGATCTGAACAATTTCCATAGGATTTCCTTGTAAAACAAAGCATTTACTTACCCCCTAGAGGCAGGACTCATTGTCCAGAGGAGAGCACTGGAGATGGTGAAGGGCCTTGAGGGGAAGCCGTATAAGGAGCGGCTGAGGGCACTTGGTCTGTTCAGCCTGGAGAAGAGGAGACTGAGGGGAGACCTCACTGCAGTTACAACTTCCTTGTGAGGGGAAGAGGAGGGACAGGCACTGATCTCTTCTCTGTGGTGACCAGTGACAGGACCTGAGGGAATGGCTGGAAGTTGAGTCAAGGGAGGTTTAGGGTGGATATTAGAAAAAGGTTCTTCACCCAGAGAGTGGTTGGGCACTGGAACAGGCTCCCCAGGGCAGTGGTCACAGCACCAAGCCTGACAGAATTCAAGAAGCATTTGGACAATACTCTTGGGCACATGGTGTGACTCTTGGAGATGGTCCAGTGCAGGGCCAGGAGTTGGATTCAATGATCCTTTGGGTCCCTTCCAACTCAGCATATTCTGTGATTCTGTAATGATGTGTAGAAAGTTTACAGCCTGAACATAAATATATGTTTTAAATTTTTGTTTCTTTATAAACTTACCTGGTTTAATAGATCATTAATAAAAATGCCATAATATTTAAAAGAATATGAGTGGGATTTTTTCCTTTTTTTCAGTAAAAATGAAGAAAGTTTGATGCTTGTAGACTGAGTTGACTGTGTAGTTAATAAACTAGATAACATTTCACAGAGGTACCTTAAGGGCTATTTGTGTTTTTCAGAAAAGCATTATCACCAGATAACACCTAAGCTGGAGAATTTATGCAAATGTATTCCACCTTTCAAAGAAATTAATGCCCTAGTGACTTAATGATTAATAAAATGGTCTTCAGAACACCAGTCATTTCTTAAGCAAATGCACATTATGACAAGCTTGTTACAATTTAAAATATTTCAGCTGGTACTTTGTACTGGTATCACACAGCCATCACCTTCTCCAGCTGTTTCATATTCAACGCAGGTTTCTTCCTTCAGCCACTCCTGTACTTGAAAATGTGCAGTTTTACACATTCCCGTGGCTGTTCCAGCACCTGTGAGGAACTTGCTTTGCACTACAGCCCTTCTGGACTGGCACTGCCTAAGTACAAAATTCTTCACTTGCAAGTCAAATGCAGTGAGGAAGAAATAATTTCCTGTGACATGTAAGAACAAACAGCATTCATCTGGAAACAGTGGGCAACAGGAAGAGATGAAGGGATAGAACAGCAAATGCAGAGGCTGGGGATCAGCTCATCAGTCTTCAGGTGGCTATACAGCCAAGCCTACAGATTAAATTCCTTTAAGCATCAATGGACAGAAACAAGCCTTTCCAAGATCCAATTCACCTGACCTCATCTTACATGTAAGTTTTAGGCAGAGACATATTTTCTCCAGAAATTTATGTTTCTCCTGAGCAATTATCATTCGACCAGTGGTGCAGCGCTTGCCATTAGGCACCTAACATGCCCATCACATTTTTTGTCCAACTCTTCTGCTGTGAATCCTCATTTTCTTTTTTCCTGGAACACAGTTTCAATATTCCAGGCCATTTTTAGTACAAGGTCTTGCTCCAGGAAAAGCGCTGTCAAACAGTAAGATTTCCATATATCTGATAAAAAGCCATTAGTTTCAACATATGCTTATTTGCATATGTATCTGTTTAAAAATAAGACTCTGAAAATGCTTTTTTTTGAGGGGGCATGAACTGGCAAGCCAGCCAGTGTACTTTGTGCCCTAAGCATTGTCCTGAACACTGATGCTATAAACAGCCCTGCATGCTCAGCAGTGTCATGAGTCACAGGCACCTCTGGACTCTAAAAAAGCAGGGACAGGGAGCCTGCGAGGCTGATGTGCCCACAGCCAGACACCAAAGCCATGGTGGCTGACGCTGGAGCTTTGTACCCTGGCTATTTCCAGCAGTTCTGAGAGCAAAGGAATTGCTTATGAAAAGAAGGGTGGTGAAATCATAGAATATACTAAGTGGGAAGGGACCCATCAGGATCATCGAGTCCAACTCCAGGCGCTGCACAGGACACCCCAAGAGTCACACCATGTGCCAGAAACTGTTATCCAGATGCTTCTTGAACTCTGTCAGGCCTGGTGCCATGACCACTTCCCTGGGTACCCAGCCACTTTCTGGGTGAAGAGCCTTTTCCTGCTATCCAACATAAACCTCCCCCAACTCATGATGGGAACACTTCTAGATGCAGACATCAACCTCCTGAAGGACCACGCGAGGGCTGTGACGATGACCCAGACCGTGACACAGGCCTCTGTCAGCCAGCACTACCAACAGTGGCCCTGCTACGAGGTCTGGTGAGAATATTTCCAGAACATCCCATGGAAGCCTCTGAAGGTAACCACAAGCCCAACCGTGCAATTCTTTGGACCTCTGCACCCAAACAGAATCACTGGAGAAGGAGTGACCTCTGCTTGTATCAGCTGCACAGTCATGGTGGAAGTGTGATACAGGAGGACATCATGACCATATGAAGTCACCTTCCCATCTAGTAAAAGCAAACTACTGACCATAAATCTTTTAAAAGCTATTTTATTTATCTTGAAAGGAGAGAAACTGATTAGTTGTATAAAATATTATCATACATATCATGTGAAGCCTTCAGTCTGTTTGAACATAAAAATACATTGTCACAGTAAAGAAATAATGAATCTGTTTAGGTACTGGACTCTGCATTCTTCCCCTTGCCAAAGAAAGAGCCTTGACTACTGTAACAGAGCTTAAGTCAGTGTACTCCAATGCTAACATACATTCTTTCTGTAAAACTCTGCAAAAAGTGAGAAAATAAACATAAGGTACTCTTAAAACTTCTGTACATTTTTCAGGAAGAAAGCTCAAGCTGTACTGAGTCTAGAAACCCCCTCGATATTATTTTAAAATTAATGTACACATCAGTGTGCTGGTCGTAGAATTTTTAGCTCTAGGATTAGCTTCAAATTGATCTTTTAAAAAAAATTCCTATTGTAAGTACTCTGGGGTCAGCTAAACAACCTGTAAATAAGCTACTTGGAGAAGATGCTGGTTTAGAATGTTTGTGTCATGAACATCATGGTTTTCTACTGTAACTGTTCTTAATTTAAGTAGCTGCAAAAGCTAAATTTCATAAAAATGGGTCATCTTAAAACAAGACATTTGCTTGTATTTTAAGCTACTGGAAGTAAAAAATGTGCTTTTGTTATGTGTATTTTACTAAGTTTTGTCATTGAAAGAAAAACTCCAGTGTCTGAATCAGAAACTTACAAAAGATGACAAAAAGTTGAGTTTTGGGGTTTTTTTTGCTAGTTGCAACCATTCACAAATTGGCCAATTAACTGCCTTTTCAGTAAAATAAGGCAGATTGATTTTCCCAACGCGGGTTCACCAAATTCAGCTTTTGTGCAGATGCTGCAGAAAGGCCAAGAGGAGATGTCCTGTGCTTTTAGAGTTCAGACTACTCTCACCTGGAACCCAAATGGAGTCACTCGGCCTTCAGCTACTTCTCAAGCTGTTTGGCTTGGCTACAGTTAGGTAAAAATTTGAGGAAATCAAGAAAATTCTATCTCATTAGAATTCTGAATTCTTATGTGTACCAGGTGAGGTTTGGGTTTGTTTGTATGTTTGTTTTTTTCTTTTGATATTTCCCAAGATAAGAAAGTGCACATCAATTGCTCTGCATATAGGAAGAGGCTTCAGCTTCTGGGAAGATTCTCTGTAGGGTTCTGGGATGAATCTCTGTGGGAATCACATTACATGAAATTCAAACTAATGGACAGTCTAACTGCCCTCTGAAATTACACTGGAAAACTGCAAAATGCCAAGTACTGGTTTCAGCAGTACGGCTGCGTACTGATTTCACTTTGAATTCGACAAAACAAAAAAACCAAAACACCACACTCCGCAAGGCCTGTGACTGCTGTCCAGTTTAGGTTAACAGGAACTTGATGCGCTAGTTATGTACAGAGACAGAAATCTTTGCAGTATCTGGCCCCTCGTTTTAAAAATTTGCAAGTAATGAAAATCTAAAAATCAAATCTAAGAAACAAAATTAGTGCATTTCATATCGTACTAGCTAACGTTTCATCTTTAGGCAGAAAGAATTCAATCCAAGGAGACTGAATTGGCTTTTATCAGTAATGCTGCAACAGGAAATTCAGAAACCTTGCAACTCTGTTTTTAAAGTCCTCAAAAATATATATAAATTAAATTCAGTGGCTTATATTGTATATATGCTACATCATAAGGTAAAGGTATCACGAAAGACATTTAACAATTTAAGAAGTACAAATGCTTTCAAACTAGCAGTTTGGAGTAAAAAGCAACTAAAAATGCAACTCTATTAATGAAGACTGTAAAACAAAAACAATCTAAAAGGGCCATCAGTGCAGCCCCTGGTCCTGAGAAGAATCTCACTTTTCTTCACTGGCTAAGGTATCATTTCCATCATTCAACTTCTGCTTTTGCATTCTTGTTCGAGTAGATGCTACAAAAAAAACAAAACAAAAAAACCAAAACAAAACAAAAAAATGAAATCATTTTCTTCATAATTACTTTGGACTGATTATTGTAGAAATTTGTAACGACACATGGAATAGAAGTACACTATTCTGAATTCTAAATAAACCAAATCCCTCATTAAAAATAAACACCTAATTCTGCATTGCTTCAGCAATTCTTGCTAAATCTTACAAAATTGTTTCCACCTGTTCACTCAAGTTCTCATTGTTTCTGTACTCTCACTGTGACTGTTTTCATCCTCGAGGGAGGCAGATGGTCTGTATCACATAGGGAATATTGCCTTGTGGGCTGAGCAGTGCCCACATCCCAGAGCCAGCTGGCCAGGAAATGCCTTTTCCCCTCAGTGACACACACTAACACCATCAGACATGAGATAGAACTCTCCTTCTTAATCTCTGACACAAGTAAACACTGAAATATTTCCCCTACCTTAAACTAAAGGAGAGGTGCCTGGATCCACACTCATACCTATCTTGATGAGCAAGGTAAGAGTTTTTAATGGGCAAATCTGCTCAGCTACAGAGCTCAGATTCCACCAGACAGTAAGAATGCCTGGCCAGACCAAGTGTGCTCCTTCTCAGGAGCAGAAAATACAACTCAAATGTGGGGGTGGGGCAGATTTGCTTTTCCTGAGCTAGATCTGAGTTTCATTTGAAAAAACAGAAAACTGATCCCATAAAATCTGAAGAAAATGCTGATCCACAATAGAAGAAAAAGCAGTCAGACATTTTATACTAAAAGACAGCAAAGCAACAAACAAAACTACATGAATGATTTTCTTGTGTATGTAAATTTCCATTTTGTAATCTGCCTTTTTACAAAAACCAAGCAAGTTACCCAAATGACATCAGTGTTGAGCAACATTTTCATCTGAGTGGGCCCAAACTATTCTATCCAAGGCACTCACTGCTGTGCAATTTATGAGGAAAATAATACTCACTCATTTCTGCAAGCTTTTGTTGGAACTTTGACTCCTGGGGTAGGTGTTTGCTGCAGACAGAAACCATATGATTAAGTCAATAAAAATACCTCTTTATCCTGGAAAGATAAACTTTAAATTAAGGTTTGTTCATTCCAGTGTTATCACCTTCTCTTACAGGCACTGAATAAATCCTTCACTTCTGACATCAAAGTGTCTAACTGAGAAGCATGATGCTACCATCTCTCACTTAATACAGTTACTGAAGTTCACAAATGAACACAAGTTAGGATATTGGGAAGAAGCTGGGATGGGAGGCCCCAAGAAGTAAATATACGTAAGATTACTGAAAAGCCCAGGACAATCTCACCTTCCATCTGCTTCGTCTTGCCCCTCTATATCAAAGCGCAGCCTCTTCAGTGGCTTCGGAGCAGCACTTACTTCTGCACTGCGCTTCAGCTGCCCGTCACTGTTGCACAACATCTGGTTTATTTTTTGGAACTTTTCAGAAGTCTGAAGTGACAAGAAAATAGGGAAAGAATTGCCAGTGAATCCTGAAACAATTCCAGCTTTCCAGATTATCCACTAAAAAAAATTAGGAGTTCTAAAACTCTGGAGTTTTAAGAACTCTGTCTTTTGCCAAAGCAACTTAAAACAAATTGCAACACATTTTAGAAGTGAATCTGGATATTTGGAAGGAGTTAAAAGAACTTTCCCATAATTACTACATTTAATTAGACGCACTAACTGGCCAGTTCCAGAGATGCTAGCAGGTTATCTCATTCCTCAAATACTTACATGCATTTAAGACCAGACATTAAACATGTTAAAACTCACCCCAAATGATTCTCCAATTGACACCAAAATTCTGCCAAATGAAGAAGAGAAGTGTTTAAAGTTAAGCTACATTTAACAATGACAGAAGCATCCACTAATTTGCAGAGCTTAGCACAAGGCATTAACAAGGTCCCTTCCTCTCTCTCTGCATTAACAGTGCAAGCTCAGACTGTGCTTTACTGCAGTGAGATATTTCTCTTTGGGCCAGCAAATGCTGAATCACCAAATCAACTGTATCACACAGATAGAAAAAAAACTGTGGCTTAAAAGAACCAGAGAACCCCATAGTCTGTCCCATATCACCAGGAAGACCCTTCTGTGCTGGGTACCTGGACAATCATCCTTTCATCTTTACCCTTAAGTGTTTGCTAATTAACACCATGCAGGACTTTACCCTGAAATACACAGTAACATTTAAACGTTGGTACACAATGGGCCAGATGCACTGGGACTCACTCGATCCTAGTTTGAAAAGTCACTGGAAAACTGGCATATTTGCTGTCATCCTTGTCCACTAAGAACTAGTGACCAAGACTTTGAAATGTTCTGTTCAGCCAACTAAATAAACATTTTGTTCCAAAAAAGTATTTTCCCTTTGAACAAGCTTACAAAGCTCATCTGTTTTTCAGGAGCGTGATCCAGAGTCAAAGCCAACAAAATTTAAGCAACTAGGTCAGGAAATTCCTCTCTGGGGGCATAAAAAAAAAGGGAAAAAAACAACCAACAAAAAGCTCCTTGAGCACAACAGAAAAGCACTCAAAAATGAATAAAGGTTTCAAATAGAGGACACAAACTTTCAACCAGAAAAGATATAACAGCCACAGACTACTGACAATCCAGACTGCAGTCTTCTAATTTGCTTCCACTAAAATCCCCCAAGTACCTTTAATTTAGTCAAAGAAATGCTTGTCAACAACCTACCTCGACCTTGGAGTCATCTTTGTGGGGGACTGAAACCCATCAGAGAATTTGTATGGGCTCTTCAAAGGTGAGATGTAGATGTTATTGCCAGCAGGGACACGCCGAGGAGAGTTGGAAAACTGGTAAGGGCTGCGAGGAATGTGTGGGATGGGTGACAGAGTAGGTGGCTGTAAGGACAATAAAATAATCATAAAGTCATATTGTCTATATATTTCTAGTCCATTGAATAATGAATTTAAGCTAATGGCTTACCCTGTTGGAAGCATACTGCAAAATGTTTGTTTTCAGCTTCTGCATAAACACTAAGTTGTAGAAGACTATAATGGAGTCATATTGTTCTTCCCGGATAAGAACACGTTTGAAAGTCTACACAGGGTGAGAAAATCATATGCAAGTTAAAAAAAAAAAGGAATGAAAATTTTACATATGACAAACTTATAAAACCATTCGTAAAGCCTGTGTTAGATAATAGCTAGGATGGCACGTGGACTGTGTGCAAGCCATTGTAACTACTATTTAGAACTGTTCTAAACTGTTAGTTTTGTTTTTCCAAACATGTACTAACACCAGTAGAAGCATCTACTTCATTAGCTGGCACAGCCCCTTACTGCAAACACAGTTCTAACATTTTCCAAATTTAAGCTCCATTTACTTTCACGCACGCACGTGTCAAAACGTCTAGACTACTGTGCATGCCTTGGAAGGCTAAAAAAACTCATTACTGACCTGATGTGGATAAAATAGTTCTATAGGCTCGGAGAACAAAGCATGGAGTTTAGCCAAGATCCACAAATACACTATGAGAAATTCTGCTACTCAAAGGATGCCTACAGTTCCTTTAACTGGTGAGGATTTTTCTATTGATTTAATTACTGTGTTGTGCAAAAATTTCAGTACATTAAAGCTCCTATGAAGAAAGAAACTTCTTAATGTTAGAATTAAGCCTGCAACTTTAATTCATAGTCAGCTGTTTGATACATAACCATACATCTCTATTTCATATCAAACCATATTTCTACTGAAAGCTTCTGTATAAAGTTATCTGCTTCTCTTCCCTTAATGCTCCATGGGAAGTCAGATAACTCCTAAAGGAACCTGTGTTATTTTGGAAAATCCTATTAGCATTACACATAAATCTTTCATCTAGTCTCCAAATAAAATCATAAACCCTTATATAGTATCTTTTAAAAAAGGGAATGAAGTTTAATTTATGCAATATGTTTAAAAAAGATATTTAGTATTGAGTCAGTTTTCTCCTCCACAAAATAGAGATGCAGTGAAGAAGAAGTTTCTTCTGTATGTTCAAGTGTTTTGTTTTATTTTGATTTCAGAGAAAATTAGTTTCTAACATTTTTATGGAGGAGTAACATTTAAGAACTTCCATACCTCTTGATTTGTGTTGCAAAGCTCCTTGTATGCCGAAACTATAATTTTAAATCGAAGATCTACATTCTTTACTTTGCATATGCCATACATGGAACACATCATGATCTATCAAAGAAACAAGAAAAGACAACTGAAAATGCAGAAAATTAAATAAGCTTCTTCATTTCCAGTCAAGAAATAAGCTTTCTGTTACCATTAGTGTTCTTTAAACTAGCATGCAATTCAACTTCATAAGAACTCCCAGAACGTAAGTCAACTACTGTTACCTCTATTTCTGTATGACAATCAACTACCTGGAGCTGATAGTATCTTCTAAAACTCATGTCACATGCTGCAATTTTAGAGTAGAATAACAAAACATTTATAAGCCACCCATGTTGTCTTCCCAAAGAAAATAATTATTTTCTTATGCAAATTATTAGAAATTGTGGTGTGTCTTCATTATTTTGAAAAAAGATGAAAATGGTGTTTGACGATGCCATAGTGAGTAACTGCCAGTGCTTAAAAAACTGAGATGAGAGCCTTCAGTCTAAATTAAGTTCTCCTCTCAGTGATCAACAGAAAAACAAAAACTCAAGAGTTTAATTTCTGATTGCTAAAGAATGTCTAAGGAACATTTTATTCAGGAGAGTCTTTTTAAGCTTTTTAAAACTTTTTTGTTCATGTTACCTGGTCCAAGTGCCTGTCTCTCATCAGCTCATACTCATTTTGCAGTGTGTGCTGGAAGAGGGTCCAGATCAAGGGTTCCAGGTCAGGATGTTCGGAGAGAAGGTGAAGGAACAGGATATGTAGCCGACGGTAGGCCAGAAGATACACTTCAGAAACAGAGAGGAAAAATAAACTGGAATTGTAGTAATAGGAGCATACAAAATAAGAATGCAATGGAGGGTGGATAGCAACTGAACGTTTGCTGTCTCCAACAAAAAATCTACGAGACATCAAATGAAGGCAGTAAAAGCCAGCTTTAAAATAAATGGAAAAGATTCTTCATACAAGAGACAGGGGACACATGGAAGGCCACACCAAACAATGCTGCACAGGCATGTCTATGTCAATTCAAAAAGAACCTGAACAAGCATCTGGAACATGAATCTGTTGGGAGTTACTAAGCTGATACAGCGCAAAAGGTTCAGAAAAAATCTCGAGCTGGAGCAAGTCAAAGCTTGGGAGAGCATTCAGGGGAAGCACTGTCCATGCTTGCCCAGTTCTTCAGCTTCCCATGACACCTATTCATAGTCACTGCTGGGAAAAGGGGCACCCTCCATCTGAGCCCATATGGACACTCTTACAGCCAGTAGGTAAGTTTTCATTTGGAACTTCCAGTGTGCAGAGCGCACCCATTAACCTGCTGGCACCATTTTACCATTTCCTCCAGAGGGTCTGCACACTGTTCACTAGAGACTCTACAATAATATTTTGAGCACCAAAATGGATAAATAACATGAGATAACTTTGCAAATGTCACCACATACAGAAGCAACAAACCTTTTTTGTAGAATAGAGAGAGGGAGGTAGATTTTTGTGGTTTCTGTGGTTGGGGGGTCGCACCAGATTGAGCATCTGGAGTGGAATTAGAACTTGGAGAAGGTCCAGATGCTTTCTTCTTAGGAGATCTCACAGGGGAAAGATAGCTGGAGATTCAACATATATTAAGCACTTAACATCACAGGATAAAAGAATAATTTCATATGAATAATACTTGCAGGAACTCTTCCTTAAGAAATTAATTGCTATTGCAACCTGTTATCCTCAATGATAGAGGGACTTACTTATTCCTAGCCAAATGAGATAACAGTTTGTAGTTGCAGGTTTGATGGGTCTTAAAAAAACAGATTTCAGCATTTAATTTAAATTTATATGAGTAATTAACATCTGCAAATACAACAGTTTAACAAAACTAACCTAGTTACCAAGCCTAACAAGTAGGAAATCAAAAGAGAGGTGAATTTAAATTTTAAGGGTGATATTAACTTCACGTTTTCCTAGACCCCAGGCACGCATGTCACTTACAGGTCTGCAGCAGTGTGATTATGCTGGAAAGGTGTACTAGGAGTAGAATTGGTCTCAGGCTGATCAGTTTGACCTTCTCGTTCTTTTGACTGCTTGATAAGATCAAACAGAGGCGACCCCTAGAAAAATTACAGGAATACTACATTATACTAAGAATAGGCCACCACTCTAAATGGGTTTTGTTTCCTCTTCTCTAAAAAAGTCCACCAAAATATGATCCTCAACAGAAGATTAAAGCTTTGAAATACTTCGAAACACTCATATTTTGCCAGATAAATTTTAACTATTAAATACACCAAGCACGTTTTTTCTTATTTCATCAGCAATCCATCAGATATAGGTTAACTGCAGATTTGAGACAGAGTTGCATTCTAGAGTCCCTTACTACTTCCTATTAAATAGCCATTCCTGAAAAGAAGAGCAAAATATAGAAGAAAATACATAAAATGTCATATTTCAAAAAAACCCAAACGAAAACAAACAAAAAAAAAACCAACACCAAAAAAATGCCCGAACAACCAACCAAACCCCCAGCAATCCACAAAAACAAACAAAACAAAAAACAATCAAAGGAAACCTCAACCCATTGGTGACTGAAAGTTACTGCTGTACCTACTGTCAGTCTATTTCTGCTACAACATCTACCCAATATTTTGCAAATGATAATATGCAAACCATGGTCATAACTCATTTAACTGCACTGGAGACTTTGGTCTTTGCTGTATCATGTTCCAGAGCAACCTCTGGCAAGAGTTAAAGTGACTCTGGATATATTAAGTCTCTGCCCTCTTGGCCAAAAACAAAAACCATTTTGATTTGAGGTTAGTTACCATACTTTAGGCAAGGCAGTTGGAATACATTGGAAACTAGGAGCTTGAAGTAGGAAGTGATGTAGAGAGAATATAAGCAGAATGGAGAAGGTTCTGGGTGAAGCAACATCAGCACTTCTGCTGACACAAGTAATAAACAGCAGTCTAGTAGAAAAAATCTCAGGCTGTTTATGTGTCATGCACAGAGTAGAATTATGCTGAGACAATAAGACTGCATGGGAAAATATTTTGGGACCAAATTTATAATTAATTTTGAAAACACAGGGTTGCTGGCTTCTAGGGTTTTTTGTTTCCTTTAAACAGAAGACTCATCCTTGAGCACAATGTTGCCTCTCAAAAGTGCAGCATCAGAACTCCTGAAGCAAGAGAGGAACATTTGATTAAAAAATATCTGCCTTCTTGCAGGGGGAAGCAGTGTCCATAGTAACACCTGAGGACGAAGTGGGTAAAACCAAACATTCAGCATTTTCCTGAAATTATCTCCCTAAAAGACAGTAGTAAAATCAGTCAGCTCATTGCTTTGTACACAATGCATCGTCAGATGGTCTATGGCCTATTTTAACCTACAAATGCACATTATTAATCCTAAAATGTGATAGCATAGATGACAAATCTAGCTACAAACAAGAGCACAGCATGCATGTAAAGTATGCAGTATCACCTGGCTAAGGCAGTAAGAAATGGCCTAGGAAAACTAGACTAGATTTATGAGAATTAAAACTAACATTAAGGTATTCCTCGTTTAGACTTATTTGAAAAAAAACAACACTTTTCTTCTGAACTGCATCAAATAAAAATTTAGAGCAACAAGATAAGAGTGATGAGATTTACAATTTTTCACACTGTGCAATTTTTAAATTATGGTTTTGGCAATACTGGAGGAGCTGTTTCATCCATAACATAAAAAACATCAGTTACTGATTCATAACCACATAGTTATTTCTCCATTGTTTCTCAACCAGTTCAGCTCTTGGGCTGGGTTGCGTAATTTTTCCCTGCATTTAGTAGTGCACACACTTCTCACTTATTTCTCTCACCACTGCACTTCCTGCAAGCACAGACGCATTACCTTCTCCATTTCTCATTCTTCTGGCCTCTTCCTTTTTATTATTCCTGCCATTCACTACGCTCCGAAGAATCCAAGTTTCTTTCCCAGAGCAATCACTAGTTTATTGCTGAGATATCTTGACTAAGAGTGAACCCTGCTTCATTCATTTCACATTTTGGCTATTTATGACTGGGAAAGTACTGTTTTTAATGAAACATCAGTAGGAGGAGAAAGGGTTGATAAAGGGGAATGAGAGGTCTAGGAACAGAAGCAAAAATTACTATTTTTGAGTTAGCACCTGAGACCAGCAGTTCCAGGTCCTCTCTCACCCCTGCTCTAATTTTCACTATTCCAAGTGTGATTTCATTAGATAAAGCAAGGGAACACAGCAGCTTGCAACCCATGGAAGAGATGTGCTTACTTCTTCATAATTTCCACTCCTGCTCTTCTACCTGCCAGCTTTGACAGTCAGCTGACCTCCACATAAGTGGAGTTGATGCACTAAGCCAGCAGAAAGTTAACAGAGAAAGCAAACCCAGATTTAGGTCCACTCTGCAGAGAATCACAAGCAGAGCCAAAATAATCAGTAAGAACAGACAAGGTAGTAACACTGGGAGCAAAGCAGAAATAAGCAGAAAACAAAGTACAAGATGTCCCGCATTTACTGACAACAACCATAAACTGACTGGCAAATGAAATTTATCTGACAGGAATATACAAAACCTACTGTTGCTTTCCATCAGTTAGACAAGCCACAGTCAGCAAAAGGATATTCTTTGTGTAGAAATACCTTCTTATAGGGACCGAATAGCAAGATGCAGCGAGTCCAATATTTTTTGGCTTCACAAATACTAATTGATACTGTAGTTAAAAACATGGCAAGATAAACAGGCTGTTGCCACCCAGCTGGCCCCAGCAGCACAGAGCTGCCAGCATCAGTAACGGCAGGATGTGAGACAGCCTAATTCAACACATGCCCTTGGGTAAATCACAGCTGTGTCACCTACACTGACTGCACAGCCTTTGTTAGCTCTGTGGCTGCATGAGCAGGAAGACGGCATTTAGTTTTCAGACCTGGTGAAATTTTTGTTTCATTTTCACCCTCCTCTCAGACTTTAGATGCAGCCCTCTGTGCTCTTTCCCCAGGGAGTCCTACCACTCTCGATGGTACCTTTCCAAATGCATGGTCTCGTAGTTGGAGGAATAGGAGCTACACGGACAAGACTGGTGCCTCACAAAAAAAGTGTGTGCCATAATGTTGAATTACACAGACACAAGTTTTCTCAAATGCAACTACCCTGAGATAGGTTTAATTACAGCCTTGTCTCCTTTCTTTATATTTACTCATGAAGAATAATTCTGTTTAGTCAATTCAAAGCACGCTGTGTAACTTGCAGGGAGTTTTCAAGCTCACCAGGGCAAACTTCAGCTTTAGTCCCACTATTTGATATTCAACACTCAAAGGAGCAAAGTATAACTTCATTAACCAGGCAATTACCAGTCCTCTAAGTAATAGTCCCAAAAAACTTTAACCTCCAAGTCCAGCTTAATCAAACAGGACTGTTTATCAGGAACTTGTTTCTGAAGTGATGTTATTCACGCTATCTTTTCCAAATTTTATAATGCTTTTTGAAGCTTTGAAGCAGCACTTGAGGTGAATAGGTCACCTCCAGTGCACTCCTTTCACATGAAAGCTGATTTGCAGTTTTTACTTTAATTTAATGTTCAGTATATTATTAATGTTACTAGATGCAGCCACAGAATAAATTTCACTAATTAAGCAAAATGCTGCTTTTCACGTGAGACTTCCCTGTGATGGCTACAGAAACCTCATTTTATTAGTGTAAAAAAAGAAGAAAGCAATGAAGGTTTAAAATTTCTCAGGGTCAGAAGGCCACCAGCATCAGAATGAAGAATAAGACTGAAATTTGACTCAGTCCCCTCTCAGACTACCCAGGGCTAACTAAATCTCCAGTGCTAAATCTGTGAATTAAGTGGGGCTTTGTTAAGTGAAGCTTTGTAGGATGCTTCCCTGCAGCAACACCTCCATCACAGGCATCTGCAGTGATTTTTCCCCATCTGAAAGCTCCTTTCATGGACAATACAGGCAGAATTTCTTGTTGGCTAATCTTTATTTGGCTACAGTGAAACTACAGGACACACAGGTGCTTCCCAGCTTCCCAGTCTTTGCATTGGCTCTATCCCAACAACATGTTTAACTAGACTTTGGTTTCCATGAAAAGATTTTAAAAAAGACCTAAATTCTTAAATATGGGGAAGAGCTACCCTGGGTTTGGGTGTACTCCACTGACCACAGAGAAAGACTCTGAGCGGCTGTAAGCAGTGCTATTAGCAGCTCACAGGATTTTAAAAACTGGTTTTGTCTTTGTTTTCTATAAGCTTTATGTTTTTATACTTTATAATAATTTCCTAATTCATTTCCCGTTTTAGTTATCTGTTCACAATAACTTTTAATGCAGTGTTTAGCATTTAACTATGCATACATCTCAATGCCAAGGTCCCTTGGGTAGTTTTTTTATTTATTTTTTGGGGGGGGGTATTTTGGTTTTCAAATTATTGAATCAGTCAATACAATACATAATGTTAAACAATTTTCTTCTCTATAATGTGCTAAAAGATGGTTGTGATTTACAAGGCAAAACAAAGCCAGTTTAGAACTGACAGGATTGGAATGGAAATGCAAGGACTGGACCAGCACAAGCTATTTCCAACCCTTTTCCTCACGAGAGAATTGCATGCCCAGAAAGTTGACTTTTGCTTGCAACTTTTGAAAGTTGCCTTTTCAGAAGCTTCACATGATAATTAGTTATCAGAATTCTGAAATAATTTAGGCCTGCCAAAGCAAAGTACACCTCACAGTCTAAACTGGAACAGTACTGACCATGAAAAAAAACAGTACTATTAAGGATCATGTCCTAATTTCACACATGTAAGCTGGGTTACATAAATAATGTTCCTAGTGGGGCTTGTACTTACAAAATTTATAAAGAAAAACATTAACAATTGCAGTGTTAATGGTTTAATTCATACAAGAATATAGACAGATCTGCTTTTAACTCCTTACAGTGTGTGTATATTTAATACAAGTCCTATTCCAATCTTACTCATATCCAGCATTTAAGATAAAGTAATAGGGTCATGAAGCTTTGTGAGGATCTTCTTCTATCTAGTGATAAAGCAGTTAAATCTCTCCAGTCAGAGAAGGAAAGCCAGGCCGCCACAGTCTGGGTATGAAACTTAAAGTTTTGTTGCTTTAAGTGATGCTACAAATCCACTCTCCTCAGAGTTTTGCCATAACCTACTCTTCCTCAAAAGTCTCTGGAGAGACCTGGTAAATCTTGTTAGAAACCAGACATTATTTGAGAAAAGAAATACCATCGTTTTCAACCCCTCCATTCCCAAAATTACTCTTTACCAAATGAAGACCGATTAGCCAATTCTTTATGTTTTACAGGGTCTCTTAGCAAAGGTCCATGGGACCTCTACTGCACAAGAGCAGTAAAAGAGCATCATTAAAATATCCTTCCTAGCAAGGGGGAAGGATGTCAATGAAAACAGTTTTTAAATTTTAAATGTGAAGATGATAGACCTCCTGTGTTAACATAGTAACTGATACTACTGGTTATGTTCAAAAATATTACGCAGACCAATGATAATGCTCAGCAAACAGGGAAACTTCTTTGTTATATAACTGCTATAAAGCAGTTATTGCTTTATAGCTCTGCAACCAATTCCGAGTTGAAGGGAGAAATGAACCCTGGTCATCAGGAATGCTCCCATTTGCCAAGCCTGTGAGATTAACTTTTTAAAAATCAGTTTGAAAGGAGTTTTGAAAGACAGTCTACAAGTAGAACTACAACTTTATAGAACTGGGGTTTTTTAACTACTCAGGACGACCCTGAGCAGGCGGCAGACAGCTCTTGCACCACTTCCTTCAACAGGTTTTTCTCCTCAGCTCACACAACTGCACATGCAGGTACACAAAGCAATACAGAATACAATAACCCTTGCTATGTATTTTTTGCTGAGTATTATCCAAGAAAATATAATTTTAGGCTTATCTACCACACATTTTCTCCCCAAAGCAATTGCTATGAGCATCTTTCCGATGAATCTGTGGTCTGCACTGGGCCTGTTGCTGCAGAAACAATCTGTATCTGAAGTAATTAGGAAATGTATTATCTAACCCCCCAGGGCAACCAGGCTTCACTATGACTCATTCTTGGACAAATCTTACTTTTCAAGATTTTTAGGCCAAAGCCAAAAGTCTAAAAGACAACTGAATGGATACCAGTTTCCCCCCACTTTCTGGATAGAAATTGTGTACACTAAACTAAAATGCACCTGACCTGAACCATTTGACTGTTGGAAATGACGATATATCAGTCAGTAAGAACACATTCTGCCAAAGATCTTGAGGTTGAGAACTATAGCAACAACTTTAAACTGTGAAAACACTACAGAATGCAAATATTTTCGGCACAAGAAATACAGAAGAGATGCTTTAAGGGACCATTTATGCTAACTGACATCACAAAGTATCGGAAAGACCATTTCTATGGTTATTTTTATACATGAAAAAATATCACACTCAGGAGCAAAACAGCACTCAGGCACTTATTTTCTTCAGAGGAACTTTTGGGTCACAAAATGCCTATCTAAGTAAAGAGAATTTATTTAGGTAATTACTATTGTAACAATCAAACAAGCTGTTACAATACCGCATCACGTTTTCTATCGGTTTCATTTCTAACTGACTTACACAGACCGAGTTCCCAGAACAATTAAGACAGGTTCTGGGAAATATTTTTACAAGTACAAATGGAAACATGACAATGAGGTGTCTCTGAGACTTCTGTTTAAAGCCAGTAATTCAGTTTCAAATCTCCTGTTCTTTCCAGTTTCTCATTAACCGGACAAATTTAGATACAAAGCACCCCAAACAACTCTTTTACTAACCTAAATGCGGTGAGTGTGCTAGGAAACTTCATAGACAGCAGTTTTTGAAAGAGCAGGACAATATCTTTTACCAACATAATTGAGGAGTCACCAAATTAGGAATTGAACAAAAGAGGATATAACAGATAATGTGAATAAGCTACATGCACAGAAGGACCAATTCCCTAGAAAAAGTAATATTAGCTAGGGGATGGTATATGTCCTGAAACCATTAAGAGCAGACTGCTCTATGATTATTTAAAAGCAAAAATGACCATAAATATCTTGCAACGTGCTTCATATAATCTAAAAGAGAAAAACAGCACAAAGAAATTGAAGTTGCAAAACCAATATGCCATGTTTTATACCAAAGCATGGCAACACCAGCATGAAAACCATTTTATGTGATGGATTTACCAACCACTTCTAGAAAACATTACAATGTGAAGAAAATTACACGTGACAAAGAAGAAGGAAAAAACTGAAGTTGTAACAAAAATCAGAATTGCAACATTTTGGGCACATCCTTTTGAGAAGAGTTTTGGTCTTAATTTGAGCCAATACTTCTATGACTACCATTACAGAATATCTCAAGCTCAGTTGGTCTATACCTAGTATTAGCTCACGGCAGACACGACCTGGCAGTCTGTGACCCTGGCACCTGCTGTGCTTGGCTTTCAAAGTAGAAGCATATGCAGACCTTCTGAGTGCTCAGTTGGCAGAATTTAAGATGCCTCAATTTAAACATTTCTGCCTTACAAGTAGTTATTTAACAATCAGTCAAAATGCAGTATAATAGAGGTAAGGAAGACTGCACTGGAAAACAAATTAACAAGAGAAGGTTAAAAAAGGTCTTGGGCTATTATTTAGAGTTCATTAAAAAAACATTCTTCCCAAATGGAAAAGAAATAATGGAATTTTGACAGTGTGAAGCAGAATGGTACAAAACCCACTCAAAACACCTTAAACTTTTTAATAACTTGTCTGAACAGACCTGAAACAAAAACCCGGAAAGCACTGACACCTATATTTTTTGATGTTATGCCTATTTCATACTTACTTTTTAGTAATTTTATAAATCTAGTATTTCAACAATTACAAAGTATTTTTCCAACTGTTTTCTCTCGAAGTGTTACAGCTAATTCTGAGGCAGATCATAGAAAGAGTTGGGATGAAAGGGATCTTAAAGATCACCTAGTTGAACCCCCTGCCAGAGGCAGGGACACCTTCCACTACACCAGGTTGCTCGAAGTCCTATCCAACATGGCCTTGAACATTTCCAGATATGGGACATCCACAGCGTCTCTGGGCAACCTGTGTCAGTATCCTACCAGTCTCACAGTGAAGAATTTCTTCCTAATATCTAATCTAAACCTGTCCTCTGTTTAAGGCCATTCCCCCTTGTCCTGTCACTGCATGCCCTTGTAAAAAAGGGTAAGAGATATTAACAGTCCTTTCTACTACTACAAAAAAAAACCAAACCAAAAAAACAAAAAAACCCACCCCAAAACAAAATAAAACAAAACAAAAAAAGTGCTCTTCTCTACTTCCCACCACTCCTCTCAAGGGCAATTTCACCAATCTACAGCATTAGTTGGCTTCCATAACTACAAACTGTAAATTTGTATAACCATGTGAGAAACAATTAAAGAATTAGTATGTCAGCACTAACTTTGCGTAGATCTGAAGCAGAAAAAAAAAGTAATTAGTATTATCAAACATGAAGAGTATCCCTTAGTAAATGGTGGGAGCCAGAAGATACTTATACCAGAACATGTGATGTAGCCTCATGTATCTAGGATACTTAAAAAAGACTGAAGAAAACTGAAAAGAATGCAATATATCTGCTTTAATTGTTTTCTAACACCAAAAATGTAGTTGAACTAGCAAAGAAGGACAAAAACAATAAAAAGGAGCAAAAAAATCTAAACAATTTATCTGAGGGTGTATATGTGGTAAACTTGGACCACAGCAACATCTGCAAGAAGCTTGAGCTCATGTTTCCACTAACTGGACCATTACTATTTTTCAGAAAGTAATATAAGACGTGATATTCAGTGCCTTTTCTCATGGCCACACATGAGAATCTTTTTTGAAGACTGATCAGTGATGCCTAGCTCAGGCTCCGGAAAAACAACACTGGAAGGCGTAACACTTCCTTCTTAGACATTTAGAACAGAACGATGCAGGAAATTACAGAACAGAATGGTTAAGGTTGGAAAGGACCACAGTGGGGCACCTGGTCCAACCTCCTTGCTCAAGCAGGGTGTTTAAAATTCAGTGCGTTTCCATTTGGATGACTTCACAGGGATCTAGGAAGGCAAAAACAATCATCTTCAAGTTTTAAATTCAAGAGCTATAAAAGGACAAAGATGTTTGGGTTTGTTTTCTGAAACACCATATACCAGATCCCCCACTTCACATCTGAATAGCACTGACACAAAAACTTCCCTCCGTTTAGGAAGCCCTTGTGGCACACATCTATGCAGTGAAGGACCCACGCTCAGCATCCCACCTGCAGTCCTTTGCCCACCCATTCTGGAACCTGGAGCCAGAACTTGGTTTGGAGGCTATTAACACAAGCCATGCTGGCCAAGAAGCACACACCCAACTGGGGACTAAAAAGCAAAAGCTTGCCCAGCTGAAGCACAGGCATGTGGGTCTTGGGCCTTCATAAAGATAATGAGGAAGCCAAGCCTCCTTTTAAAATGACAACATTTCAAAAGTAATATATCCTAAAAGAATGTCAAAGTTTTGAGAATGCTTTTGATGTATTTTTTTCTTTTTTTTTT
>VXAY01005156.1:666427-719367 GCA_013399855.1 Oxyruncus cristatus
GTGCTCAGATATTCCTGTGTGTAGGGAGTGGATGTGTGTATGGAAATCAAGAAATCTGCATGGCCTCTGCTCCCTCCTTCCTCCGTGCAACACCTGCTCCTTGACCACTTATCTTTTGGTTGTACTTCCATTGGGATATAATTAAAACCACAATATGTAAAAAAAGAATGTATGAGACTGTCCCTGAAGTAATAACTTGGTGACATTAGGCAATACATGAAGAGCACCTATCAACAAAGCAGTATAACAGACTTAGCTGACAAGGTGCATTACTAAAATTAGTAATTATTAAATGATCAAAACCTACGTTTCCCCGATCTCATTAAGTGACCATCTCAATCTGAATCTATCTCCCTCCTATCTGACTCTCTATTTTTGTCTATTTTAACTGCAAGTGAAATGAGGTATCTGAAGCATATTTGCATGTGATTTTCTAACTCTCTAGACTGGTTGGCAGTCTTTAGACAAATGCATGACAATGAAAATGGAAACCAATACCAGCAGTGAAGACAGTTGGCCCAAAGCACCCAAGATCCTGAAGTCAGTAAGAAAACTAACAGCATCTTCAATTCACTCTGGATTGGATATTTGCCTTACAAATCTGACATCCTTTATCACCTCTATTAATCTTAAATAGGAAAGCATGACTATGCATACTATGTCTGTATTACCACTAATTTTTATCCTCCTTTGTGGAAAAATCAATTAGGTGTACATTGCTCTCTTTTATTACATCATAAATATCACTATTTCAAACCACTCATATGAAAATAAATTATAGGGTAGTAGACCAGAAGCACAGATCTCACTCTTGAGCTTAGCTGAGGCTTTTAAACCTCACACAGCCAAACACTAAGTTAATGTCTGGCCAAGAGTCAAAACAATACAGATTTTAAAGCCTCAAAGTTGAACACTTCTACAACACTTCCAGCACCTCTTCCCCGTGGCTTAAATCAGTGAAAGTGCACTGATTCTACTCTAAGTTACTCATCTGCACTTTCTGCTTCATCCTTTGCACAGCTAAGACTGCAAATTACGTATTTTCTAGGATTCATTTTAAACCAGTTTTTCTCATTCATACATATGCGTACATACACACAGCACAAGGGAACAAGCACAGAGGATTAAACGGACAGCAGTAGGACAACTTCAAGCAACAGCCCACATTCAAACTGTTTGAGTCAACCATAAAAACTGTATCAGAACCCAATGAATTAAAGAAGTACAGAGAAATTTAAGGTAATATTTGTAAGCAGAAGTAGATCTTTGAGATCTTTCCACAACAATCGGATCGATTCACTCACTCTTATCCCTTGCTCCTTTATTGAACATTTTCTTTTCTTTCAAAGACAATTTAAGTGATAACTACTGAAACTTAGAGCTAATGACTTTCAATACCACTGCTTCTACCTCAGATTTTAAAGACTTGCATAGCCAAAAATTATCTTTTTCCATCTATACCACTGAACCACTAAACCACCACAGATAACAGCTGAGAAAGTTTGACAAAACCCAGAGACTTCAGTAAGGGGTGTGCAGAACAGTGTATGCTGTTCGACGTTACCTGGATCTTCCTCTACCACCACCACTGGAAGTACCCCGGAGGAGCCATATACTATTGCATGGATATCTCACTGGGAACTGCATCATAAAGCTTCAGTTTTTCATGCCTTCTTCTCAGGCTAAGTACATTATCATAGAATCATAGAATGGTTTGGGTTGGAAGGGATCTTAAAGATGATCTAGTTCTAACCCCCCCACCAGAGGCAGGGACACCTTTGACTAGACCAGGGGGTTCAAAGCCCCATCCCATCTGGGGCTTGAATACTTTCAGGGATGGAGTTCCTTGTTTCAGAGGACTCATTCTCTTACAGCAAAAGATGAGAATCCCTCATAACAAGGGCACTTGCTCAGGGCATGAGATGTGGGTTCCAGCCTCCCCTCTCCTACCAGGGTCAAACCAATGTCTCCCGGAGAGACACCTTGCCACTTCCAGGAAGATTATTAACACAGATTCAAGTGAAAATGGATATTTTATGACAACTGTTTTGAGTTTGAAAGCAGAAAATTTTAATTTATCATATGAGAAGCAAGTCCCTTGTCCATCGTCAATTGACATTTCCTTTCTTACCTTCTAGGTATTAGCTGATGGCCACACTGAAAACACAACTGCTACATGGGATCAACAATGTAATAAAATAGCTCATAAAGTACTGAATTGGTTTCATAAAATTTCAGGATATGGGCTGGAAGGAAAGAGCAGCTGTAGGGGAAAGTCAGCTGAAGTATTTTTAAATGCTGTTTACCAGTACTAATGATATGCTAGGTAATCATTTAAGTGATCTTATCATGCAGAATTTAAAGAGGTTATTTGCTGACTTACAGATTTAGAAAGTTAATAGTTCTTCACATTAATCAAACCTAAGTTCTGCTTTTTGGCAGCAGTTCTCCCCAACAAGCATCTTCATGTCAGTATTTATCTAAACTAATTAGTTTACCAGCTTGAACAATTTTTATGAAACATTTTCCCCCCTTAACTTCTTACATTCTGCTTTTTTTAAGGAAACCGAATTAATACCATAGTTTTTTTGGTTTTTTAAACAATATGAACTCATAAATCTTATTAAATTACTACTGCAAATTCTTTCAATGGCTTCATAATGTTATCCTTTATAAAAAAGAGAATAGGAATGCGACTTTGGGCTTCATGCTGCCTCTGGCAAGTAGAGGTTAAAATCCTCTGTACAAATTCAGAGGCCTCCACTTGGCCAAAACTGAAAGAGGTTGCAAGCACTGGATGCAGTGGTTGCAAGTAATTTGGCATGAAAGTAAAATATACTCTCAAGAACTACATGAAGTAACACCAGTAATTCTGACATTGTACCAAATTACCTTAACCATGGCCAGAGAATACATGTTGGGCAAAAACTTACACTAAAGATCTGAAAAAAAACAAGTAAAAATTGCTTTAGAACTACACAGATTGCAAATGTCTTTCTTACAGGTTCTGTTATCCTGACCATTTCACCCTGTATCTTTTGGAATAGTTTCCAAAATAATTAATGAGGCTTCTTCCTTCCTATCATTCCTAGTATTTGCTTAATATAGCAACTGATTTTTAAATTTATTTTTTTCTTAAAAGAGTCATGTTTTATACTTGAAAGATATTTTGAGTAAAAATTTGTAGTCATCTCCAGATTAAAGCTTGAAAAGATTTCTTGTTATCTAACCTCTAGTAGCCTACTGTAAGATCAACTAGACTTACTTACATGTCACAATCCCCTGATGTCTAACACACCTTTCTAAGGCATGATGCCATGCTGCCTCTTCTCCAGGTAATAACACTGCAGTATACATAAAGAAGTTATGCACTATCAAGTGCAACTCTGAACATCACCTCAGGATGTGTCTGGATGTGTCTGTTATGAACTCTCCGGGCCACTGTCCCCAGCAAATCTCTGTACAATGTCCACTACGTATCCTGTAGGGCCTCCGTGCTACACAGCAGCAGAACTATTTTCAATCACCTCTCAAGAGTTTCTTATCTTGCCAAGTGGGCTTATTAAGATGCAATGGAAATGATGATTTTGTTCATCCTGCAAAGCAAATTTTCCCTTAAAATGAGACCACACAAAGGGTCAGAGGTTTAAATCAACAGCTCCCAACACAGACATGCACAGCACACGCTGTTTATAGCTACAGAAAATGAAGAATTTAAAGCTGAGGTGCAGAGGTGGGTAAGCAGGTGTGCTATTTCTTACGTGCTCTTGCTGCATGTATTAGAGGCAGGTGGGGGCCACCCTTTTCAATAGATCAGATAACAAATGGACATGTTGATAATATCCAATTACTGTTTCCTCTGGATATCTTTATAACTGTATTCTCAGAAAAATTTGCTTCGCACATCAAAATTTTGAGAATGTAAGCAGAAACTGCTGCTGGGACTTTCCATCAGTTACACAAAAAATGCAAATCCAGAAGCTCCATTCAAGAATTTATCAGTTGTGTCAGTGGCTTAAAGCACCACTGTAACTGCACCTGTGTATTTACGGTGCAAACAACCAATCTGCATATTCCATGATAACGTTTACATAATTCTAGGTAACCCTAACATTTTCATCAGCATTAACTGGACCTTTGAGCTTCTTGTAAAAAAGCTTCTTTTGCTATTAGACACAGCATTTTTCTATTAGTGCTATCACAGATATTATTTTCAAAATTGCAGTATTATACTTTAAAAAATTAATCCCCTATTTTCAATCTGTCTCAACTCTTGTGGTCAACAAACCAAATAATCCCAAGAGCAGGCTCTAAAATGTAAGCAAAGGGTACATATATTTTCTGAAATATTCTAAAAATATCTTCAGAACTTCTATGATAAACTCCAGCACGTAGTTCTGCACTTTTCTCCATCACTCTGCATGGAAAAGTTTTTCCAAAAAAGTATTCTCCAAAAAACCTTTACACAAAATCAAAAGAAAACAAGAAAAAGAATGTAAAATTAATAGTATTTTTAAAGGTTCTCTTATTTTCTCATTCTCTTAATGTTAAGAGTATTTAGAAAGCCTCTAGCAGATTTGTGAATATTCTGAAAGATTCTATTAAGTTAAGGGATACTGCAATGACTAAACACAGTCCCAACAGCAGCACTTTAGGTATGAAATTCTATTTCAAAGGAGAAAGTTTCACCTCAGAAGCAACAGAAAATTCTTATTTGCCTCTTAGTTGCCTAAAAACTATTAATCAACACGTTGGTTTTCCTTTCTGCCTGTATCAGCTTTTACATATTATTCTTTAAGTCAAAACATGTTCCCTGTAGTCTATTTGTCTTTATACTACTAGGTACATCAAGGACTGTACAAGGTACAGTATAGGAAACAGCCGGGAAGAGACTTCATATAACTAACTGAAGTGGTTCAAAGGAACCGCTTGCTTACACACAGATACACAATAAATATTGTGAAGAAGTGTTTCAGAACTAGAATTTGACTAAAAGTGGCATTTCTTAAAGTATGATTGTCATATTGTCATCGCACATATTTTTAAGAACAAAGAACCAAGGCAAACTATTGTTCTCAAGTTCAAAATACCTTTGCTGTACGTATGTTTGGGTTTTAAAATCCCTCCATCAGCTCAAGAGTAGAGGGGAAAAGAAAGGACTCTAGCAAACTGAAAACTCATACAAAATCAGAGAAATTGTTTCCTCTTTCTACAAGCAGGAGAGAAGCAGTTGTATCATCTCCTTGAAACAACTGGGAAGAGAAAAAAAGAACCATTTCACACAGGCGAGAATGAAGAAGTCTAGAGTTTTATTCTGAGCTTCATCTGTCCTTTTTAAGCAATTACACAACCTAATAGACTACAGCCCAAATACTTTCACTTCACTTTTTTTTTAATACTTATAAGATTTTTGGCTACTATGTATTAGAACATAGCTAGTAAAAGAGCTAATTGAAAAAACTGGTTCTAGAAGGTCAAACTTTCAGTGAAAAAACGTTTACAGTTTTCTTTCAACTTTTACTTGTAATTTGTAGGTGTCTCTTAATTGATCCTTTTCCTTGGCTGGAAGGTAATCTAAAAAGACAAAATTTTAATCTTTCTACATTTTCACCACCTTCACTACCTTAAGATCCTATTTAATAAAGGGTTCTCCATCCAAGGACTTCAAACTATATTTAGCAATTACCCAGTGTGGAAGTGAATGAGCTCTTATATGGAGGGAAGCTAGAGCACAAAGTCACAGAAAACTTTGCCAGAATTGGAACAGAAAATCTGTGGCACAGCCAGAAAGAGAATTCTTGGCTCCCAGCTTTACTTCTCAATCGTAATAAATTCCTTTCTGTACATACAGATGCTCAAAGAGAAACTCCAGTAAGTAGACAAGAAACGCCTAAATCCAAAAAAATGACTGGATAAATAACAACAATTTAGAGCCAAGAAAATACTGTCCTACCAGGGTTTGTCTTCACTGCAACAGATTTCTTTTGCATAAGTTTGCTTCAGCAAAGTGAGAACAAATGCCTGCACCATGACACAGATGTGCCTCTAAAAGCAGTAACATTAGTGATTGAATAATGGAGTTATATAGAGCATCTTGTGCATCATTTAACAGTGCATACTCTGGCCCTGGAAACACTGTAGGAATTTATTACAATGCTATTAATGTTGAAGTTGTTTCTTACTCCTCTAAAGAGCTTTTACTAGTAGCATCCGCACAGACTAAATACGATACATAAGACAAGTTCAAAATTTCTTTCACCTTTGACTACAACTTCTGTTTCAGAAGCACCCACCTGAACTGAAGGTGAGGAACACACCACCAGAGGTTCCCAACACCGCTCAGCACAACTCCAAGGGCTTGGAAAGCCTTTCAATATTTGTTTTATTTCAGTGAAATATTTCTTTACCATTCAACAGGGGCTTCTGAATGTAAGGGATCCTGCCCCTGTGTCCTAAATGAAAGCAAGTATCCAACTCTGTGGCACCTAGGGGTACAAGGAAGGAGCAGTGTCCTACAGCCAGTCTACTAGCACACTGCTAGGGTTATAAGTGCTTTTTCCTTCTGACTCCCTGTTCAATGCTGGAATAGGTTTGCCACACAATCCAAGATCGCTTAAAGGTGTAAATAGTCCTAGATACCTAAACTCAGGTATCTAAACTCTTACAAGCAGAGTTAAGGGGTAACTGGCTGAAGGAATGCATGAAATCTTTCGCTGCTGAAGTGAGAGATGATTTCTTTAAGGAGCCCATACTCACTCTACTTTTGGTGCTTCTTCAAGAGCCACAGTACATCTGTTAATGGAAATGCAGGCTTTGCTCATTTAGCACTAGCAACAAATGACAGGTCCTAACTCATTCCTGCCTGACGCAGAAAGGTAGACAGACTTACATATGCATTTCCCTGCAGCAACAGCATTGTTTCCTTCAGAGAAAAAACCCCCCTCAGTGCACAGGGCCCTCCCTGCAGCTGCTTCCTCCTGCCTACCTCCCCTCCCCATCCCAAAGGAAAATTGCCTTTGGTGAAAGAGCATAAGCAAGGTCATTACCATGTCAATTCTTTCTCCATAATAACTGATAAACTTCTTTAAAAATTTTTAAAGCACTGGGGTCTACTAAACTCTTTTCTGAACCTGTCAGCACAAAGCCCAACATCTTAGAACATGAGCCAGTGAACAGGGAGCGTGCAATGAAGTTTCGCCCCTGCTCGCCCTGGAGCCTGGCCAGAAGGGAGGATACTCCTGACTCCCAGCTGCTCCCAGCACACTAATACAGGCTTTTCAGCTTGGAGAAGCTCACACAAATTTAAACACCGCTTGGTAACAATCAGCTTCATCTAAATTAAGAAAAAGGGTACACAATTCGCCTTTGCCATTCACACTTTTACACTAAAATAACTCAGCCTACATGCTCAGTCATAACCCTTCCTTGCCGAAACACGAAGGGAATAAAAAACCTGTCAACCTTTTCAAATTTTCATCCACAGCTGGAGAAACCCTGAGTCTGAATGGTATTTCTGGACATATACAAATATGACTTAGGTCTTCAATTAATGCAAAGTGCATGTACTGTACTGCACCAAAAGATTACAGGGGCTATAGAGTCACAAAGACAACACAAGCATACGTACAATACCCTAAAATAGAGATATGATTAATATCCACATACATAACAGGAGCAACAACAGGCCACAGTAAGGCAGGGGCTCTGATGGATGAAGCAAAGGCTGAGGATGCCCCTTCACAACTGCTTTAAAGCACATTTACCGTGGTAAAATGGACATCCGATCAGACATCCCACCCTGCCTCTCTGCACCCACACTTTCGCCCAAACGTCAAATCAAATACTGACCGATGAGAGACATACTCATTTCCCCTAGTTTCTCTCTCTAAAAGTGAATTATTGCTTGAGGCTTTGACATGAGACATCAAATTTCTGTACTTCATGGATTTTCATTCCAGTAACTGAGCCTTCTCCACATAGCTTTCCTGTAGAAAGTCAGAATAGTAAAACTGAGATCAGAACTCCCATGGCCCGATGCAGAACTTTTGCGGGAAAACCCCTCTCTCACCATGCAAGGTTGCCAGGAGCTGAAACAAAATTTACTGTGCTTTTGTGAGTAAAGTCAGGTAAGACAAGTTAATGCTAAGGTCCAAGTTAGATTGGACACATGAGAGACTCTGCCAAGCTCACATTTCCATTTCTGGTTGACTTAAAAGTGCAAAGTGCACTATGCTTTATGATTAAGCATGAATTTCAAAAATAGTCAAGAAGGTTTCTTGCGGTTATAGCCTATTGAACTTAAACTGCTTGATTTCAACTCAAAATCAAGGTGAAAATGTTTAACAAAAAACTATAAAGAAAACTTGAAATAAAATAAGCAAGATCCACTTTTTCATGTTTCTGAATTTTGTCTGACATAGCTTACATCAAGAAATCATACCGAAATCCTGTGAAGCACTATTATTTACTCTCCTTCACAGCAGACTATAAAGGTTTTGCCCAGAGCCTTGCTTAGGTACAACTGATTAAAATCTAGTTCAAAACAACCTTGCCACCCAGCCAGATATGAAGAGATTAGTTATTCTAAGACTTAGAAATAGACTGGTTTTGATGCCAGAAGTGAGTCTATCCAAGCTGTTGTTAAATAAATGAGTCTGTCTAAACTGAGATTTACCTCATGTTTGCCCCTAAAGGTAATAAGAGCTGGGTTTTTTTTTTTTACATTTACTTAACAATATAATTAGTTATAACATGTTTTCGTTTCATTATTCAGTGACTAATGGGACTGTTTTGTGCATATGCGATAACTAGCCCCTTTAAATCACCAGAAACAACTACACGGTACAGGATGCATTTTGCTGTATTATTTCTGTGCTTACACATTGAAGAAAATGCTTTCTGCACCATGATAGTTCCAAAAACTCTGAAGTGTTTTTTGGTTTTTTGTTTGTTTGGTTTTGTTTGGTTTTTTGTTTTGGTTTTTTTGTTTGTTTGTTTGTTTTTGTTTGTTTTTTTGTTTTGGTTTTTTTTGTTTGTTTTTGTTTTTTGGTTTGGTTTGTTTGGGGGTTTTTTGTTTTGTTTTGTTGTTTTTTTTTGTTTGTTTGTTTTTTAAAAAAAAGAACCACCTTCCTGGTTGGCAATAAAGCTTGGAGTGTGCTTTCTAACACGGAACAAGTTAAAAATTTCTCCTCCCACTGCAACACATCCCAGTTCTGGGAATATCCAAGAGCAATCCTCTCTCAGTTATTATTTGGTGAAATTATTTAATTACCTAAAAATGTTACTTTGTCCCTCCTGAGTTCAGTATTGAGGGAATTTAGACAGAACTACTCACCTAATTCCTGGTGATTCATGTGTTCTCTAGTACACGGAAAGATATCCAACAAAAACCATAATGCTAATTCAATCCTATATAAAATCCCACAATTACTATTATCTCCAAAGAAAAACAGGAACTTCAAGGAATGAGGGTTATTCAGGCACTGCAAAGTCTTCTCATGACTGAAAAGAAACATTTTTCAGGCCCTGGCAACATTGACAAAGGACCTTTCAGGAAGCATGGAAAGAGTTAAGAGGCAGCTGGAGCACTCTGCTGGTGACCATTTGCACGCCTGCAAGCTACAGGCTGCAAGGTACAGCAGAGACATTATCAGATCAGGGGAAGGCAAACAAACCAAACTGAAACCATTCTTCAGCGCCCTGCCTCTTCTTCCTGTGATGTCATGCTACAAATTGCCTGAGTGCTCTGCTCTCCTCTCCAGAAGGAGCTGGGCTGGTGAGAGCTGCCGAGGGCTGTGGGCTGCAGGAACAAACACGCTCTGGAATTCGGTTTCTGCCCTGGCAAGCAGCTCCCTTCTGCTTCTGCTTCCTGCCCCATGGGGCCAGCCAGCGAGCCGAAAAACTTGTTGTACAGAAAGAAGGCTGAGGGAGAAATGCAAGTGCCCACACTTTGTGGCGTCCAGGAAATCGTTTCGTAAAGCACACGCTCCTAGTACATTCGGATGGACAAGGCTTTGCCGTCACGACCTGCAGCCAGGAGTAAGGCAGAGAGCACTACTTCATTGAATCGACGTGGAAATGGAAGTAAGCAAGCTCTGAGGTGATCTCATCTGCCACAGATGATGCCTTTTCTGACTTTTGCTGACTGGCTATGTGATTACAAATAGCACTCGGAAGAAAAGAGTGCCCTTCTGGTGATTTCTGCTGGAGATGTACTCCCCTGCCACAGAGCTCGCCTTTCTTCCCTGAAGCTTCACAGCACAACAAATTTGCCAAAGCACACCGTTCGAAATACATCTGATCTGCGAGTTCTTCAGGAATTTCAAAAAAGTTGCAATAAAAATACCAGCGAAACCTCCAAATCACGGGAATTTTAAACATACCATTATAATGGTAAGCTCTAATTGTTCCACTGAGGACTCCTTTAAATATACTTTGTATGGGTGTATCTTTAGCACGGTGTTTGTTCTTGGCCTCATAGCAAACTGTGTGGCGATCTACATTTTCACTTGTACCTTAAAAGTGCGAAATGAAACTACAACTTACATGCTTAATTTAGCTATATCGGATCTGCTTTTCGTGTTTACATTACCCTTCAGGATTTATTACTTTGTAACCAGAAACTGGCCATTTGGAGACATTCTTTGCAAGATTTCTGTCACCCTCTTTTATACAAATATGTACGGGAGCATTTTATTTCTGACTTGCATAAGTGTAGATCGCTTTTTAGCAATCGTACACCCCTTCCGATCTAAGACGCTCCGAACCAAGAGGAATGCAAAAATTGTCTGTGTCGCAGTGTGGATAATTGTGTTAGCAGGCAGCACACCAGCAAGCTTTTTCCAGTCTACAAACTGCCATAACAATTCTGCACAAAAGACATGCTTTGAAAACTTTTCAGAGGACACGTGGAAAACCTACCTATCCCGGATTGTTATCTTCATTGAAACAGTTGGGTTTTTTATTCCACTCATCTTGAACGTTACCTGCTCCACTATGGTCCTACGGACGTTGAAAAAGCCGCTTACATTAAGCAGGAATAAATTAAGCAAGAAGAAGGTACTCAAAATGATTTTTGTCCATTTGGTGATATTCTGCTTCTGCTTTGTGCCTTATAATGTTACTTTAATACTCTACTCCCTTATGAGAACACAGA
Source organism: Oxyruncus cristatus (assembly GCA_013399855.1). Taxonomy (NCBI): domain Eukaryota; kingdom Metazoa; phylum Chordata; class Aves; order Passeriformes; family Cotingidae; genus Oxyruncus; species Oxyruncus cristatus. The sequence continues at coordinate 677,583 of VXAY01005156.1, forward strand.
CCTGGATTAATTGCTCAGTGGTAACTGCCGTCAGGACGATGTACCCCATCACTCTGTGCATTGCTGTTTCAAACTGCTGTTTTGACCCTATAGTTTACTACTTCACATCAGATACAATCCAAAATTCGATGAAAAAGAACCGATCCACAAGAACACGGGACGTCAGATTCTCTGAAAGGCCAGTTTCAGAAAACTTCATTCAACACAGTCTTCAGACCATAAAAATGAAAATATTTGACAGTGACTCTACAGTATAAACTATATTAAAAGACTACTGGGACTAAACTGGAATTAGAAGCCTGCACATTTCTTCAGCTGGGGACATGTGTTCTGATATGTAAATGTCATGCTTCCTTCACATCTGAAAAGTTTATTACAAGACTGTAAAAGTGTTAAGCATAATAGCATATGGAAAAAGTATTTTAAGAACTTACATCAGAGGTCTGTTCTGACAGATTGTATGTTCGGAATGAACTTTTGGGTTTGGACTAGGTAAACCAAAGTCCAAAGACTGTTTGTCGAGTCAAACACAAATAAAAAAATATGTTGGTTTTCTTTCCTGAAGTTAAAACAATCGCTCGTTTTTAATAATGATATCAGTTTCCAAGTTGCTGAGGATGGAGGTGAAGCTACCTACTTTATGCTACAGGATCCAGTTACTCAGGAAAATTGCCCCATATTGTCATATCACTTCAGCTATTGTGCCTGCTGTTTCCTCTTCTCTCTCTCTCTCTCTCTCCCCCTCCCTCTCTCCCTCTTACTCCTCCCCCTCCTTCTTTCTCCCTGCACCTTCCTTCTTATGCAACATTATGTTCATAGGAGGCTTCAATCCATGGTTTATAAGAACTTTGTTTCTCCTAGGCTTATCTGATTCAAATATATGCTATCTCCACAAGTCTGGCCCCCATGAAGTAATTAAGTCTTCTGGTAGTTTAGAGCATTTGGAAATGACTTAGACAGACTGGTTTTTCTTCTCACCTCTGTCTCAGATGCCTGTGTAATTAAAACAAGGTAATTTATGATGACTGAAGTTAGTCCTTCAGGTACCGTAACACTGCATTAAACTCCTTCGTGAGTTCTCCAACTCAACATGACTTTTGAGAAAAACAACATCCTCCAAATAAGTCAATTCAATCCAAAGTAGTAGTTTCTTAGAAAAACATGACTTTTGCCAACCAGAAATGAACATGTGCATCAACTCAAATATTTCTTCCAGGAAACTATTCAGTGTTCCCGATAGGATTTCAAGACACTGTGATTTTGAGAGCAACTTCCTCTCAATTTTCATAAATTTTTTTTAGAAATAATTTTAACATGAGCATTTAAAATTTCAAATGCTATTTTCTTTCAAACTTTAAAAAGTAATAAAAATTAGTACTTGGGGCTACTTAATTTTGCTGGCAAAATTAACAAAGACATTTTGAGACTATATAACTACATATATTAGTGTTACAAACAAGAATACATAGACAAAAGTGCTTGAAAACATCCTATTATATGTTTCCCAGCTACTAGAACACTGTGTACATTTTCCTCAAAATTAATTTAACATCACTGTAAAATAAAATAAAATTTAAAAAGTAAAAGTAAGTGTTGTTTTTTCCTCCCCAAAAACAATGAAGTCAAGAATAAGAACTGAGTTTAAATGAATTTGCACTTCAGATTTAGGACAGTCAGCTGCAACACAGATACAGCACTGAGGCATTTTTACTTCGGGCCTGTATCAAGAAGCATGAATCAATGTTGGAGAAAATGCATATTGAGCTGTCAGAGTATATCATGTGTTATCTGGTTGAGTTTACTTTCCTTTGCAAAGCTTTTGTTAATTCTTACAACTCAACTATACTCAACTCCTACTACTGTGAAACTGAGTTACTGAAAGACTGCTAGAAAGTAATGTTGATTGAATTTTAAATTTAACAGCATTTTCAATCTTTATCCATACAACTTATACAAGGAAAAGTCAAACAGTGTAAGTTTAAGCTACAAACATATCACAGATATAAACATCTGCATACTATCTGAAAATAAGCAACTATCTTCGTTGGGAATCCTAAAATCTTCGATTCATATCTGACTTCAGAAAAATGCACGAAACCCCCAGCGTAGAAATCTTGTACATTTTCCACATGCCACTGACAAATCCAAAGTTCAAAACCAGATATGCATCTCTAACACCTCAGCGAATCCCTCTCTAAAGAGCCTGTTTAATACTAGACTCCTTTTTAAAGACTGTGAGACAAAAGCCCTTAATTACATGCTGGGCTATGTTTCTAGGCTACTACTCTCATGAAGCTTGTCAAAGCTGTTACTCAGCTGAGTGACAACTTGCTCAGCAACACCTCTGCACTACAGCAGTGAGCACCCAGGAGCTCACCCTGGTAAAGAGAAGCTACTCAGTCTGAGATTACACAACTGCGGGGGGGGTGAAAAATAAAGAAAAAATCATTGACTTACAAGCAGAACAAGCAGATAAAGTCACATGCATGAGTACTCCCCTTTAAACCAGACTTCCTTGGTGTATTAGCTCAAGTAGGCTGGAGAAGCACAGACAGGAGGTCTTTCTGCTTTGCACTCACTCTCCAGGGCAGAAGCTTCTTCTTTTTGCAACAGCACAGTGCCACACAATACAATGGCTTTCTGACCAGCTAATAGCTTGATATCCCAAAACTATTTGAGGAAAATTTGTATTTTTTATTATTAAACTTACTTCGCTGTTTCACGGGGGGGAGGGGGGGGTGGGACAACCAAATACCCTGACAAAAAAACAACAGTCAAAAATCCATCACCTGTAATTTTGAGAATCAGACCATTACTTGAAAAATTCCTGATCTGACTGATTTAGAAGAGGAGTGAACCTGTACCTCCCACAACAAGTTGATATAAAGCCAAGGTACCAGCTATTCAAGACTGGATGGCGTTTTCTCCACCTTTTCTGGTTCTGCAACAAGATTATCCTGGAGACTTTTGGATGGAGCAATGTTTTCACTGGTACATTCCTGAACAGATGCACTCCCTCCCTCTGCTCCTGCCTTTCATACCAACTCTTGTGTCTCTCTGGTAAGGTCTTATGCCAAAATTTAAATTTAAAATCTAGATGAGGAGTTATGCTCCTAATTCATGCCAAGAGATCTCAAATAAAAAAGGCTTATTTTGTCAGAGCTCCTAAGCATTTGAATGTGTTGCAACCAGTACTTCCTAAAAATGAATTATTTTTACTCATATGCCCACACAGGGGGCATTAGGAGTTCAGTTTTAGGATCAAAACTTAAACTGTTCTTTGCAGTCTGGTTTCTTCATCTATAGAGTGCAGAAAATGCACACTTACTATAAAAATAAGAGGAAAGGAAATTTAGTTGATTCCAAGCATGTTTTTTATCTAAATCAAGGCAGGCAGACATTGATAACTAGGTAATTAACCTGCAGTTTCAAAAGACAAGGAAAAAGAAACAAACATGATAAACACCTGAGATTTACCTCAACATATCATTGCTTCAAAAATCAAAAGATGTCCCATTATATACTTTCTATACTCAGCTTGAAATTTTAATTTCCGGCTTTTTCAGGAACAGAATGCAAGTCAACTTTTTTTTCCCCCTTGATAAACATGTCTTGGATATTTAAAGAAATACCAATACCAAGTCAAAGACGTTTTCATACTTCTCATCCAAAAATGTGTAAAAAACCCAACAGAACATACTTTAGACAGATAAGGAATTCTTAACTGGAGTCAACCTCCAAGCTTTCATTTCTTAAGGAGGTAACCTCAGACACAGAAATGCAAAGATTGAGAAAGACCTTTTGAGACCAGGTAGAAGATAAGAATGGCTGTACTGGATCAGACCCCAAACATTCAGCTAATTTACAGTCCTGCCTCCAACAGCAGCCAAGACTGGATGCCTGGGGAAGAAGATAACAGCAGGAGAGGCACACAAGACTTCCTCAAGTGCTGTCCCACTTCACCAGTCATATCTCAGGACTTTTGGGGTCAGATGTATTTGTGTGTTCAGCAACATTAAAAAAATCTCTCTTCTGTAAGCTTCTCCTGTCTTCCTTCAAACGTGTGTAAAGTTTTTAACATTCACAGCAGTAAAAAGTTCACATTGCCTATGTGGGGAGAGGAAATAAAACTAAGAAACACAAATATCTTTTTGTTTCAAATCTATTAGTTTCATTACTGCCCCCTCACTTCTTTTGAAAGAGGCAGGGAGCACTAGATTGTCATTCAGCCTTTCCATGTCACTCATGATTACTTGCTCTTACATCATCTCTTGCAAATGAGATAGTGATTTTATCATGTAATTTCAAGCATCATCATCACCAAAGATAAGACTTTCAGAAATACACACAGAACTCAGCTAAAATTACAGAGAACCCCATGAGGTTAACTTTTAGACAGGTAATTTGAAAATCCCACCCAAGCACAATATCCTCTAGCCTTGTTTATTCTTTCAAGTTAGTTTCTAGGAGTTTTATCAATAAAGAGCAATTTGTTCATACTTTTCCAGCAGTAAATGTAGTATTATAAGGTTCTTGCACCTAGGCAGACCTGTAAATCCTGACAAGTTCCCTTTTTTGCCAGATTATTATAATTTAGACATCTGGGTTTCTGGCATTTGACCACCACTGACAAAATGAAAGAGCATACATTTCAAAAGCTAAGGCAAAATGTAAATCAGAATTATTCTAAATCTAGGAGATATAAATGTCTGGGCTGCATTGGTTATCCAACTACCAGAATGGTGAAATCATTGTATAAACACAACTGCCACTGCAGTAGCACGTTTACAGAATGTACTCAATAGAACTCCTTTAAGGTGAATGCAAATTCAGAAAACCAAGCCTGCAGTCTAATACTTCTGCCTCCCCCACATCCAGTTCCTATTATACAGCTGTTTATAAAGTAAGCCTAGTTTTTCCTGTAAGAAAACTGAACTTACCACAAAATTAAACCAAACGAAAAGAACCCTTCACACATCTTCTGGACTTTTATAAAACCTACCACTTTGTTAGAAAACTAAAAATTCCAGAGCTGAGAATTTAGATTTTAAATAACTCTTTTTTTCTATTTAAGAAACAGTCTCCCACTCTAGTTCTAGCACCACTAAAAGCTGTCCTGCACTAAGAAGGGATAAGTTCTCTACAGTTTAAACTTGAGAATCAAATCACAAGCAGTAACAAAGGAAGCCCTCCAGCCAGAAGTTCTTATCCATTTATGATGAGATAAAAAGAGTATTTTTCCACATATACAGCTTTAATATTTGTGCTAACTCTACCTTTTTTTTATCAGTGAGTTCCTGCCATAAAGAACAAAATTCATAAATAACAATGCTAGCAACAGTAGGCACCAAAATTAATGCCATTATCTTGGGAATAATATTAAGTCTATTTTAAATGAAAACAACTGTGGCTATGTTAAGTCCTCTGCTTTTCAGATGAATTCTGCCATGAATACTGCTGCTTTATGAAAAGAAGTCAGTTCAACAGATCAGTTGCAAGTCTTCACTCTTCTGTAAAATCATGCAACATTATTAGATCGAATAATTTTAGCAAGTTTGTCCTGGCAAGCACTTTCTAAAAACAACTGTTTAAGTAATAAAAACTGAAGACATTCCTGATCACTAAGGAGTGATGGTGGATTACAAAAAATTTACCATTCCTCGCAGCATCAAGAATTACACTTGACTAAAGTTGAAACCATCTATCAAAAAAATCTTATATGCTCTTACAAAGTAATGAAAAAAGTACCCAAGACATTGCAGATATTTCTTAATGGAGACATTTGTTAAGTATATAGCAAAGCATGAGAAAAAATGTGAATACAGACAGTGAAGCAAGTACCAAAATATCTGCCTTTTCAGCCCTAAGAAAAAACATGTTTCATTAATGAAATCAAACCCAAAAACTGCTGGTCTACTTGTTTGCTTGAATTATTTCACACTTCTTACGTGTGAAACAAAGTTTACCACATATACTGCATGCTCACATTGTTTTTCACATGCTCCCATGGGTGGTAAAATCAGCACCTTCTGCTGTCCAGATAAGATCTGTGAGCTCCTCCGAGCTGCTGGAAGGTGCAACAAGCACAGATGGAGCATGCAAGCACAGGCTCTGGTCTAGGCAGGCAAACTCCCAAAAGGAAAGGACAGGGTGCTGACAGCCCAAGTGCTTACCCAAGCCAAGTTTAGACTAGGCAGAGTCTAACTGTGTGAACCTCAAGTCTCTGCTTAGGGGTTCAGGAGAACACCTGGTACACAGGTCCAGAGATTAGTGGCTCCATACTCAGCTGTACCGCAGGCACTTATCAGCCTGTGCCTAACCAATTCTGACAAGCAATTCCAACCCAAATGAAAAGCTTCAACAGAACCCAGAGGGATTACCTTTCTGGAGGATGGTAAACACTGCCTACTCAACAGCTGTGAATAGGGGGATCCACATCCCTGACAAGGACTTTTTATTACAGGAAACTTACTGTAAGACACATACTCAAGTGATACAAACATGCAACTGAAATACTATGTATTCATACACAGTATAAAAGCAGGCACAAAAGAACTTTTTCAGCCTACAAAAAAACCAAATCAAAACAAACCCCACGCATTTATGCATGCAATAACTTAAAGAAAGTGCAGCAAGAAGAGAGACAAAACCTCCCTTCCAATAGCATATAATTTGACAGTTTGAATTTGACATGATACTGTTATCCCCTTAAGAGCTTGAAAATTGAGCACAAAGCTGGGAAAAAACCCAAACTTTCACATTAGAATGTTTGTTTGGCACCTACTTTGCTTCTTAACAGAAGCTAATTTTATCTTCTGTAGAAAGGTTAGCAAGGAAATGGCTCAAATGACACAGTAATAAGGATAGAAAGAGCAATAAAAACTTATGACAATTATTCAGGACTGTGGCTCAGATAAAATAAGCAAGATCCAAAAAAAACACCAAAAAACCAAACCAAACAAAACTTTCTTCTATTAATTTCACCAGTTTCGTTTCACTACAGAAATTTATAAAACTACAAAGTTGGAGAGAATAATCCCACACAAGGAAAAAGCAGCAGGGATATGCCCCAGATTTTAACCCAAGTGTGGTTTACTTTTGTATATAAGAAGGCAGACACATCAAATTTGCCGCAATTCAGCAAGATTTTACAAACGAAAGGACTGCAAATATATCTCTCTGAATTCTAATATATTCTTCCCCCATGGGTAACCTTGAAATGTGCCTACAAAATATTTACAGTGCAGACATTACAATGTTGCAGGATGAAAAGCTGAAGTTTAAACTACCTAGAAACATAATAGGACTAAAGTGAAAGTCCTACCACTGCTGTACGACCACCAAAACAGTAGACAAAATATAAAAAAAGACCAACTTGGAAAACAAGTATTCCCAGAAAACTATTCCACTATTTCTTGTTAATATGTTACTTATAATGAGGGCAACCTTAAGGAAAAAAAAGTCTATCATGTTAATGCAGACTTATTTCTGTGACTAACTCTGTACTTGGGACTGGTGTAGAGACACGCAAGATATCTTTATACTGCACCAAGAGAGCTGGCAGCTCCACTGAGCACAGCCTATCCACCCCAGCTATAAATCTATAACCAGAGAGATCCTAACACAGACTCTGCTCCTGTACTTACACTGGTAACTACACATGACCTCTGTGTGAACAGAACACACAACAGTGACTATAGGCAAGACATATAGCACAAATAGCACCTAAAGCAAAACTAGGCATAGTAACACAACTGCCTCGCTAATGTCCCCTTTGTGTTGAAAAGAAGGGGAAATGCAGTTATGATGACTAGAATTAAGCATGTGACTCACTTCTACTAACCTTAACAGACAAACATTTTAGATCTAGTTCAGGTTTGTCATTGAGACAGATGCCCTTTACAGTTAGGGAAAGTGGATAATCCCATTGTAAAATATCTGTTTAAAATAAATAGAATTAATTGCTTTCTGGAAGTGCAGCTCCGTCTCAAGTATAGAGGGAGCCTAAATATCTAAGCTATTGAAGTAGGACTCATATTCCCCTAGTAAGAGAAACTATATAGCAGTAGATGAAGTAGGGAAAAACTTAAGTTCTTAATCAAAAAAGGCATTTTAATTTCACAAAATGAAAACTCCACATACTTGCTGTGTTTTAGGTAATCTCTTTGGTCATGTTCGTACTTGAGTCAAAAGAGCATCTTAAGGGTTGGACTGACTTGGTATATCTGCAACAGACAACCCCAATAACACTGTGCTAATGTAACCAATCTTACAGCCCTGGTGAATGTTGTGTACACTTAGTGAGCGTCTACTGAGAAGTGAACACACTGTCAACAGAGACAAAAGCAGGAAACACAGGACCTCGGCTTTAAGTGTCCTGGTTCCTCTTCCACTAGCCTAGAGGATTTGCTCAGATGGTAACACCCAAGCATGAATAATAGCTTGAGTCATCGTCATGATAAACAGGAGTGGCAGGGTAGATTTTCAAAGTGATGGTACAGATAGTGAAGACTATAGATCGTTATTTTTCCTGGTTTTTAAATTAGCCTTCAGCTGTTCAGGCAGATAGAAGTTTCAACCCTCAAAAGCACAGCACAATTTCTATAAAAGGAAACTCTTCAGGAGTACTAGAAAGACATGAGAGAAACACTCTTACATATTTTATTTAAGTATTTATTAAATACACACACACACACATTAAAAAAGCATATAAACATAAATGTATATATTTATATTACACTACATGGTATATTCACCAATACCCAAAACCCAATCATCTTACAGACTTTTAAGAACGTGCCCTATATGATAAAGGCAAAATCATAGAATGTTTTCCAGCCACAGCTGTGATAACTGAAATGTCATAACCTTAAAAAAATTTTAAAAACCACATGCAGCAGAACCAGCATGATCCTTTAGCACTATCACGCCAAGCAGCAGTGGTGGTAGTGACCTCCCTCTCATCCCACATGCTTCTGAAACACATTCATGATGCAAGCAGAAATATATTTAGTACGTATGTACAGACAGAAAACCTCAAATATGTTCTCAGTTCCTTTTTGAAGGTTGAAGCTGCACCCTCGTAATGTAACTTTGTTGAAAGGAGCACAGTGAGCACATGAAAAGCCACCATTTGATAGCCCTTAGCATGTTTCATCTCTTGCAAAAAACCCCCTAGAAAATAATATAAATCATCATCCATTGCAACTTCCAAGCTGAGACAGGATACTAGGTGCCTAAAATTCAGAAGAACATTGGAACTGAGTGATGTCTGCAAGAGCAATCTGCTGTCTGCAAATCCCGAGGTGCCTGTCTTTACACCAGTGAAGCTCCCTAAGTAGTTTGCACCCTGACAGTGAGCGTGCTTCCAAATGTTGTCATTCTGGATATGCCAAGCACTTTTTTTGTGCTCAAGGCTGTCCCTCATTCACAAATTAAGTATTCCTATATCTAAGGAAAGGTAAAATTTAGTACGCACGAAAGGAACAGACTAGCTTTTCCAAGAAAGGACAGCTGCTATCCAGAAACACGTACAAGTCCCAGAGCCTAGAGAAAAGACAGTGCAGGAACCCGTGACTTGTTTGCCAGCACTGCAGTCACTCATGTGGTTGAACCCACAGTTACATCTGTGGTTGGTAACACAACGAGCCACAGCACGTCCTACGGCCTCAAGGGCAAGTGGCAAAGCACAGCTTGCACCCACATGCACCACCACTGAACATTCTCCACTGCTAATCCATATCAGCAGCTGAAAACAGTCCCCGAGCTGCATTATACCCCAAATCTTGCCTAGACATTGTCCAGAGGAGAGCTGACAAATGCCAAAACAGGCCAGGGAACACAATACAAATGAAACACTGCTGATGACATGCTAATCACTGATGTGGGGCAATACTCAAGCCCAAACTATTGTTTCTTTAAAGTCAGTCGTAGAGACTTAGCCCCAAACACCCAGTCCTTGCCACCTGACCTTACCTGGCTGCCTATCAACAAGATTTTAGACTCATTCTTTTAATACAACAGTAAACAACTTATCCAATAACCTAAAGTATAAAATGTGAACAGTACGACCATTCCTATTTCTTCCTGTTTTAAAAGGAATTAACTAAGATGTTGAAATCAAAGAGGTCTTCAAACTGCACGTAGACACCTATCTCTAGAAGAGCTGTAGAACTTCAGACAAATCTTATAGAAATCACTACTGAGAAGGATACAGACCACAAGCAAATGTACTAACTCCCTTTCCGAGATGCTGAATTCCTCCTTACAAGTTGCACAGAAACCTAACTTGAAATTGTGCACTGCATCCAGGGAAACAGGCACTAAGCACTCGAATACAGTGAGCTCCACAAAAACTATGTCCTTGTACAACCAAAGACTAGGAAGGTGCCTGTACTATACCAAAGTACTAAGCAGTACTTGCTGACCTGTAATTGCTCACAGCTTTACCCTGACCTGGATTTGTTTAGCACTTTTTACATAAATCTTAACCATACCTATTCAATATTTTTCTCCTTACTGCATGATCAAAGTCAGTCTGCTGTTATTCCAGCTCAGTGAGTTTAATGCAATAACGTATTCTTTAGGAATACACAGTTTTCATCAGGAAGGCATTTCTGCCGCAATTAGCTGCATAATTTAAAACCAAAAGAAGTCTTTGGTGTGGGATTAGATATAAACATTAACTACATAGTTAACAAATACTTACAGCAAACACTGAGTTATGTTAAATCAAATATATGTGATGAAACAGTAGTGTAGATTTCATGGTAAATGTTGAACTGACAGTAGAAATCACAGAGAAGCAGCTAATAAAGGAGAAGCATTATGGAGCACAGTTTAGGCAATGCTACATGGAAGAAGTTACAAATAAAGCAAAGCACACTTGTCTACTGCTGATCATATTTTACCCATTAAAAGAAGTAACTTCATAGAGCCATCTTCATCTTGTACCAGTCAGTAAAACTCCAAAACACATTACAACTCTAAATCGCAACATATGTCAATACTGGTGCTCATTCTTCCTTTGAAAAATACAAACACTAATTAGGACAGCAAGTGTTAAAGACCAGTACAGCCAAAGAAGGCTACAGTGTGAACAGCTGCAGTGCAATGCACTGACTTAGTTCAACATCTGTTTGTTACTCACACAAAAACAAACATCAAAATCACAATTAAAGATAGCAGACCAAATCAGGCTGTGAGTGAAATCCCTTTTGCCTGCCACAGTGAACCTTTGTGTTCTGCTGTGGGCTGTTATGGGGTTGCAGAAGGTGGTGCAGCTGATCTCATCCCTGTTAACTTCAAAAGCTACCACATAATCTTTTAAAACTGCAGTCCTATGTGGAATACCCCTTGACTCCCAGTGCTCATGCAGATGAGTTAACAAGTTAACAACGGAACACTCTACCATCTGTAGAGTCTAACAAGAAAAGTGTGGAGTGCTTCCTTCACTAATCCCCTTTACTGGGTTGGCATAAATTACCTTATCTTTAGACAAGGCTGTAGTTTGCCTGCAACTCCAGTGCAGAAGAACAAGACCTTTTCACTACCCCAGCACTGGGCAGCTGAACCCTGACAGAGCAGAAGGGCTTCACACATCTTGTGTTGGGCCCACCAAAAGCTGACTTGCAGAGAAAGTATTCTGTAGCATGGCCCAAACTATTTTAAGTATGCCAAGTGTGATGATTTAGAACACGTGTATGCTCCACACTCTCCACTTACGGTACATGTGAAAGGATATTTGCAGGAAGAACGTTCTCTAAGCAGCAGCATGAAAAATGTAATAACTTGCTTGTTCCTCCTCATTCAGACCTTGTGATCAGAATGGAAGCTGAGAGGCAGGGAAATACAGCTAGATTGCTTTGCAGATACAGATAACAAAAGATCATAGGTGTTTACTTTCTTGAAGGACACAGCAAAAAACCAAAAAACAAAACAAACCCAAATTAAGTCACACTGAAACAAATGTATTTCAGATATTATAGACATTTCACTCAAAATAGACTGAAAACTGATGGACTTTGTGTTTGATTTGCTTGCACTGAAAACCTGCTCTTCCTTATTTATTCCTAACACAGTGTAGCAAACAGCGACACTTCAGTCAAAGGTGTTACATGGCAGTTGACAGGGCTTTCCCTTAGGAAAATTCAGATATTCTGGCATTTCTTCACACAATCGTCATTTGAGATATTCAAAACAATTACTTTTTTGGCTGGCCACAGGAGAGATCAATTTGACAGAATTAGGGAAAAGGCTGAGCATGAACTTCCAGGTTGGCAGGTAATGAGCTATCCCTTTCATGGGAAACAGATTTCAACTATGGCAGGATTTAAATCATATTTATATATGTATGATAAAAACGAAGCAAAGGCTATTGTCATCTTTGAGTCTAAAGTAATTTCAGTTCCGTATATTTAAAGTTCCGAAAACAATATAGTGCCTACTGTGAGCACAAATGTTCTACAGTAAAGAAGAATACTATACAGTATATTTCTATTTTGCAACTAAAAGTTATGCAGCATTATTAACATATTCTTAACTGATCTCCACATAATCTGCCTCTGGAAGCATCAAAACCTCACTGGTAAATATGTGAGTGGATAAATGGGGCTTCTCCTTTCAGGGTTCAATAAAAATTTAAGGAAAAGGAAGTACTTCACACATGATTTAGTCAGTATGTATTTGTCCCTTTTTAAAAATCAAGAATTATTGAGAAGAGCCTTTAGCTGTTTTCCACCCTTTATTTCGTATGGTCATGCTTTTTTTTTTTTAATTTAGTTAAAAAAAAAAGATGACCTAGAAAAGTTTCATTTCCTTCCTAAAGCACAGACAACTAAGTCAGCTAGCTATGCAAAAGCAGTAAACATTCATAATGACTAGCTAAGGAGTAATATATTATCTTCAGACACCAGTCAGAAATCTCACATTCATTTGATATAGCTTTCAAAGTCAGCTAAAGGTCAGATGCACTCAAGACTTCTCTTCAGGGAAATTATGCAAGGCATTTTTCCTCACAAAAGCTCTGTGACAAGTAAAACTACAATAAATTCAAGCTATTCTGTATTAAAATGCTCAGTCCTTTTAAATCTCCTATTGAAGTCCTGCTTCCTAAAGCAGTCATGAGAATGAGGAAAGACTGGATAAAACCAGACCTGACTCTCCAAAAAGCAGACAAACTTGGTAATGAAATGCGCTACCTGGGAGGGGTGGGGGAGGCAAGAACTAAACAAAAACACATGGTAAATAAGTAGGGGAATCAGAGTTGCATTATGCAAGTATTTGTAAACAAATATTTTTCAACAGTTTCTATTCTTATTTACCAAGCCAGATTTTTTTTTGCATAAGCTTTACTCATTCCATGCTTTTTGTCTTCATTTTAGCACTTAAAAAATATATTCTCTAACCGTATGAACAAACTTGAACCTTCTTGAGATTCCATCTTCCTCAGACTACCAGGTACTTTGTTTAAAATTAACCCAAAGCAATCAGTTATGGTGAAACATTCTTTATAAGTAAGAAGGCATCTGACTTTTCTCTCCTCCCTTATCAAGTGTTTGGAGGTTAAGAGGTATTTACTGGTACAAACTACACTTCTCTAATTGCCTACCCATTCTTGAGGGAATTGCTAATTAACACTTGTAAACCTTGTACACCATTAGATGGAAACAATATCCAGGTAAAGAACTGCAGAAAAACACAGTAAACCATTCCTTTGTTCACCAGTTCAGCCTTTCCAGGACACCCCAACAGCCTCCTAAGTCAACCACAGGAGCATTTTCTCCTGCTTCTAATAGGTTAAGTGTTTCCAGACAAAACTAGCCAATATTTAGATGTAAGGAAGGGGTGGCTTTTCTGCACTAGATGATTCAAGCTCTCCATTTCTGTGTGGGGTCTCAGCTCATTTACTGCAGGGACCCAGAGACTCAGCAAGACATTTTAGCATAGATAACGTTTCACTACTACTCCTCTCCTGAGCCACCACTAAACCCTGCTGTTCACAATCCACAGCCCTTTCATGGGTAGCCAGAGGCGGCAATGGAGGCCAGCACTGAACCTTGGGGTGCCTGTCTTGGCTGCCACAGATGCCTTCAGCTTTTGAGGAAAACCTGCTGTGCCCTCTAGTGTCAAGCCACCAACAACAGGAGACACTGTCCTGAGCTTGGGGAGACCTAGGTGAGACATGACATGTAGGTCAATGAAGCAGCAGGGCCCTTGGATGCACGTCTTGCACATTCCTTTTTTTCCCCTCCACTAGGCTTCACTCCACGTATTTCGCTGTAACTAGGTGATGATTGTAGGTCCCTTCCAACTAACTATTCCACGCTACTAACACTCAAATCAGCTATATAAGCCACCCCAAAACAGTATGCCTCTAGAAGCTCAGGAAGAGAGATTCAATACATTAGAATACATTCAAGCAGAACACTGCAAGTTTCTTAAAATACTGCCTGCCTCTTAAAATACTGCCTCCTCCTCCATTTCTGTAGGCCCTGACAAAAAGAATTCAAGGGCTTTCAGGCCATCTTATTAAAAAAAAACCAGCAAAACCACTAAGAAATTTACACAGCAATGTAGAGACAATGTGCATTTCCAGGCCATCGAACATACAAAAATGTTACAGGGGAAAAATTTACACTCTGGTACAGCAGCTGTAGCACTGCACCAGAAATCCTGGGGCACATACAGTGTTGTGGCAATGAGCATGGAGCTGGATACACAAGTCTTCGCTCCCCCAGTGAAAAGGTCAGCAAGGAAAATGGAGTAGCAACGGTTGGTAGGCACAAGGTGGTCCACCAGACTCTGAAGCAAGGCAATTACTTCCGTACTACCCGAGGTCAGCATGCTTTTCCTGGGCTCGATGGGGCTCTCACTGCTCAGGCCAACAACACTCCTGGAATCTGGGACTATAACCCCACTGCCTGCTAAAGTATCACCCATGCTAGAAAACTGTTAACTTTACACTCTCCAGTCATACACAAACCAAACACAGATTACCCTGAAAAGAAGACTCACTTCATGATTAAACTATTCTATTAGCTATGGCATACCATATTTTTTAAACTTTCCAGAACTAAAAGAGATGGGATAGGTTCTTAAATGGTTGCATTACGTCTCTCTGGTCAAAATTACCAGTCTCTATATTGTCATGTTTTGTGGCATAAATAGCATATTTCTGGTTTATAAGTAACAAATAATAAAAAGAACAATATTTGATTTACTGAAATCCACCCAAAAAACCCCCAACATTCCAGCATTTTATTGTAACGGCATCCAAAAATACCAAAGTGACTGAAGCACAAAGGACAATGTGAAACAATATTTTAAGTACTATTAACAAACATATCGATGCCCAGAACTAGGGCCTTTTTGCCAAGTAGGAATAGCAACTGGATAAAAATTAACTTTCAAATAAAGGCATAGAATTTATTGCCTTGACTTTGGCACGAAAACATTGTTAAAGGTTATTTGGCCTTATAATTCATGCCAGACTAGTAAGATGATGTTGGCCTACAATCACATAAATCAGCAGAGTTATGTTGACTCCTTCCTCTGATATATTCCTTTTTTTCCAAAACCCAAAGACACAGCAAAACTGATCCTGTTTTGCTCTTGTAATTTATTTTTCTAGAAATAAATCTCAGCAAGACCACAACTTTAATTTTATAGAGTTGAGTGTGATTTCTTTTTTCCAGATAAGCATGTTATACAAGGGCAAATACTACTTTAAAGTATTACTTACAGATTGCCAAGCAAGAGACTCCATAATTCGATGTTCACAGCGCTCTAGATGCTTTATCATCTCCCGTGTTAGGCTTGGCTCTGCTCTAATAAAGCTTTCAATCACCTTGTAGAAGTCAAAAGCTTTTAAATCAAATACATTGAGAATCCATGGGAAAGACAAGTCTGTTTCAGCACTGGTACCATCACTTTGTGAAGCATTTCCTGAAGGAAAAATGGACTAAAATTATCACAAGTATTACATTCTTTCACTTTTGATGTTTCTTCCTTTTTGTATTTATTGAATCATTGCTAGTTCAGACCTTTCTGTGAGGGTTTTTTGGGGGTTTTTTTTGCTATTTACTCTATTTTATATATTATAGCAGATGGCAATAATTATCAATAAATAACAATGCTATTTAGGAGCTTAAATTTAACTTACTGCCATATGTAGCCATGACAACCTCAACAGCACACGCCAGAAGAGATGTGTGGAAGATGTTATCATTCAGAAGTGTGCTAAAGAGAAAGGAAGTTATTAGTACTTGTCCTAAGGCTAAAATAGCACACTTCAATAACAAGTTAGGGGCAAGTACCTGAAATTCTGCACTGAGAGGCGCTCTTCCTCCTGAAATATATAAATCAGACCAAACTGGTGAATATTCTTAGTATTTCTAAATGCACTGAGTACTAAGCTACCAGCGCTGAACTTACCGACTTCAGCATAGACTCCATTACTCTGTAATAGAGACGTACTCCGAGCTTGTATCTCTGTTAGAAGAAATTCAAGAGCATCACAAGAAGTTTTAAACAGACTACAACAAGCACGCTCTTGTGTTTTAACAATCCAGAACGTGCCCAATCTTTGACAGAGCCACTACAAAGAAGTTATTGTCGCCAGTTCCGCTTGCCAATAAGACTGGAGATGCCTCAAAGTACTAAGGCGTGTGACTACCCCAACCACGCGAAAACTTAACCCAGTGTGACAACATAAACTGTGTCCATGTTGATTCACTAACAGGATAAAAAGCAGGGTTGACAGACAGGAAGGAGACTGTTGAATACAAACTTGGTTGGATTTATTTTCCAAAATACTTGTTGAAAGCACAGTCACCCTACTGATTTTACAAGGAAGTGAGTCACCTTTTGCAGTCTTAGGCCAAGTTACCTTAATGAATGCCAATAGATGTTTCATTAAATGTATTTTGCCCACCAATTTTCCCATTCTTCAGTAAAGGATTTCCAACATATTTCCACCTGGTTCATATTGCTCCTTATATATTAAGAGGAATTTAAATATTATCTTTACAGTGCTTCAGAAAAAATTACCCATCAATTTGAAAAAAATACTGTTACTTTTTATCATTAGTGATCTGCATTGAATGAGGACAGCCAGTAATTAAGGTTTCACATTAGCTAGTACAAACAGCGTTCAAATGAGTAACTGTCAATGCAAATGCTACTTACCTGTGAGCCAATTTCAGCCCATCCCTGTCCAACTGCTTCAGCGAATTTCTTTTTGAAGATGTGGTCAAGACTTTCTACTCTTTTCAGGATGCTATCATGAGGGTTCACTGTGCAATTCTAATACAGTACATGAAGCAAAGTAGGGGAAGGAAAGGCAAAGAAAAGACGTTTTACTTCAAAGTCATTTTAATGATTTAACCACGAGTCCTGCTTTACTTTGTAGCATCTCTCAATCAGCTCACCAGCATAAATAAAAGTGGAGTATTTAGAAGAGTAGCGTATATAATCTTCTCTCCTTTTTATACCCCCTTCTTCTTTCATCCAGTACAGACATGGATGAATTTCAATATTTAGTGCAGTAACAAAAAAACACTTATAAGTTCCAGTACACATCAGTTAGATAGAAGTGTTTTCTAAAACAAGTAACTACAATGAAACCATACCAATTAAAATGTACTTCTTCAAAAACTGGTTGCTAATAAAGGAGCTTCCAAAACATGTGCCTAAGATTTACAGGTGTCTATTTTAGTCGAGTGGTAATTCTAAGAATCTTTCACAAAGCTTCCTTATAGTAACTTACATTGAAATATGTGATGAGAGTATCTGATGGTTTATCAGGTGCTGAGTTTAAAATCATAATCAGTTGCTGAATGCTATTCATTGCCGCTCTGGAAAAATACAATAAAATGCATACTAAGCATTAGGGTTGGCATGACAGTTTCCAGAAAATGAACAGCAATTCTACCTCAAAAAAAAAAAATTATTATTATATTAGTTCTCACTCCAGTTATCAAAACAACCTGCTAGGGAAAACTATTGCACTGTGTTAACTATTGTGAATTCTAATAATGTTTTTTACCCAATAATCTAATCCTTTACTTATGGATTGCAATAATTTTAATAACCAAAAGAATTAGTGCATTAATTTCTCTCCTAACACCTAAGAAACAGTTTGACTCTTCTATGGTATTGTTACTTTCTGAACTTTTCATTCTGTTTTTTGGCAGAGTTGTGTGTTTGCCTGTTTTAAGGTTCTTTGTCGTTTAACCTCAATTTGGGTCATATCACCAGACAAATAAATGCAAAATGAAGAAGAAAGATGTGTTCCATCATTATTATTGTAGCAGTGCAAAGATGCAATTTTCCTTAATCTGTTTTAGAAGGTTTCGGTAAAATTACTTCCGTCAGAAGTCTAATAATGATAAGGAAAAACATAAGGACAGTGGAAAAAGAAAAATGAAAACACAAAACTGATTCTCATTGTCCTTTGAACTAGTACTTACAAGATTTTTTTTCTGTTACTTTCTATATAGATGACCTGATACAAATCCACTGATAAAAACTATTAGATTCTCTCCAGTTTCAAGGGGCTTTAAAGCAGATGCTAAGAAATATGGCATTATAAGGAGAGTCAAATTAATAAGTATCGTGCTGTCAGGATATCCTATGAGGGTTCCGTTTAATTCGGGGAAAGTTAATGATACCTTCCACTTCATGCTGGTGATCAAATATTTGCTGCCATCTACTGACACTTCTGTGGCTTTATGAAAAACAGTTACTACAGCCCAAAATCAGTGCTGGTGAACAGGCCTTCATGTGAATTTCCTTAAACGGCAACAGTTTTGGAAAACTCAGAGCAAAGCCCAAGTGTGGATGTGGAGAATCTAAATATCTCACTAGACCTTCTCTCAAGATCAAAGTCGGTTTAGCACTTCTTAAATTTTTAGCAATGCAGAAACTTCATACTCTGGACTTTCTTCACGTCAAGAACTTCTTTCTATGTTAAGAACTTTAATGATGCATCTTTCATAGTATTAGAGGGCTTTAATTCTACTATAATTGGAAAGTGTCAGTGTCTATCTATAATTGTCAAAAATGGGATTTGTTGTTGTCAATGACCTTCTTGTTAAATACACTGGATGTTATAGGTGGTCTAGTTCCTGGCATCGAACATTCCGTCTGGGAACCAAAAGGCAAACTGATTCCTTCGTGGCTAAAAACCATCACTGGCAGCTAAAGATTTGAAATGCAAGATTAAAAGGGACTACAAATCAATCAAATAAAGCCTTTTGCAGTCTGAGGCAATTAAAAGTTCTTTTACATACTGATCAATAGTTATTTCAGCTGCATGTCTCCTTTTATTATTTTTATGAAGGAGCTTTTCAGAACCTTACTGCTCTTTTAGCTATAAAACAGTTTCTGCAAATGGCATCGAGCAGATTTATAGTGGATGCAGAATTTCCAAGCCTAATTCATTTTTCCTCAAGCAACTTCCACCGCAAAAGTATTATTAATAAAAACAAAAATTATTTTACTCATTTGAAAAAACTGAAGTAATAATAAAGGGTACAATATTTTAACTTTTCTATAGCGTGTTAAAATGAAAAGGAATTTATACATCAAGAACAAAAATTCACTGTTTGATTTCCTTAAACCTAACACCTTAAGAATGAGTGCCTGTGAGGACACTTCTCTGCCTACATAGCACATGGCATTGCAGTCACACATCTCATTGGTTCTTGAGTGTCCAGGAACTTCTAAGCAAAATCAGGCAAAAACATGCTGATTTTGTCAGAAAATTACATGGCACAAGGGAAAAACTGTACGTGCAAATCTCCTTTCCTTTGGTTAACTGAATTCAAGCTTGCACTTTTTCTGCATTTGATTACAGATCAAACAATCTCCAATTAATACAACATTTCTAACACATCTATCCATTTTCCCAATTGAACAAAGTATGTTGGCACTCTGAAACGTTCATCTTCCCAAAACAGGAAAAATACCAAAAGTAAGTACTCTGAAATGCTAAATCTTCCCATACAGAAAAAATAATACTAAAAAGCCGAAGATCATAGAAGAAATGTGTGTGCATATACAGCTTGGTACCACAAAAGGAAGCCAGAATATAGAAAGATAGGGTAAAACACTTTAAAAGAAAAACTCGTACCGAACAGGAGTCTGTGGAAGTATAAGATTAATTTCCTCCTCTGGACTGTTTTTCAGTGGTGTCCTCTCCAACTGTGAGCTACAGAAATGGAAAACAAACTTATGCAGGACTAATGTAATTCAAAAAACAATGTTTTCTATAACAAGTTATTAATCCAAAGAGACAACTGCTGAATATATTTTTAGAAGATCTAGATGCCCAACCACTCCAGTAGGTAAAACAATGTAAATTAAATTCCCAAGTAGATCTGCTTTGAGCAGGAAGTTAGACTAGATGACCTCCAAAGTTTTCTTCCTTTTCCTTTTCTAGAATTCTATTTATAAACAGCTTAATTTGTATGTAGAGATATTACTTCTTCTTTAAATTTTAAATCAGTGTATTTTTCTAGTATATATTCAGGCTTAAAAGGTGAGCTCAACATCAAATTATGGAAATGTTGAATTGTCAGGAATCACGGGAATTTAGGTCTATAAAAAAGAAATCAAACAGAATCATAGAATACTTCAGGTTGGAAGGGACCTTTAAAGGTCATCTAGTTCAACTCCTTGCAACAAGCAGGGACATCTTCAGCTACATCAGGTTACTTGACCTCACCTTAAATGTTTCCAGGGATGGGGCATCCACTACCTCTCTATGCAACCTGTGCCAATGTTTCACTACCCTCATAATAACACACTTTTTCCTTCTACCTAGTCTAAACCTACCCTCTTCCAGTTTAAAACTATCACCTCTTATCCTATTACAACTATTAGGCTCTGCTAAAAGAAGTCTGTCCCCATCTTTATTACAAGCTCCCTTTAGGTACTGGAATTCTGCTCTAAGGTCTCCCTGGAGCCTCCTTTTCTCCAGGCTGGAAAACCCCAACTCTCTCAGCCATCCTCCATAAGGAGAAGTGCTCCAGCTCTCTGATCATTTTCACGGCCCTCCTCTGAGCTCACCCCAACAGCTCCAGGGAGTATGCCTAGGCACACACAGTTTTTTCTGCTAAATCAACTGTCCCATGCAAACTACCATTTCCCAATTTGTGGGTACAGGTCAGAAGTCAGAAGACAACCCACAGCAGGCAGCTTCCAAATGCCACTATCCACTCTCAGGAAGGAGAATGTGGACAGTGAGGTCCCAAGCCATTTCATGCCAGGTGGCGCCAGAGCCATAACACTGTCTCGGCCACATCTAATCAACTAGCATGACATGGCTTCTGCCTCCTCCTTACAATTCCTCAGCTTTCCCTGAATGACAGGGCCTTGCATAGAGTAAAGAGTTAGAGCAGAGCTTCCAAATCATTTTATGGTAGAGTCACAGTCTGATGTTTTTTAATTATTTAAGTGATAATGTAAAGCCAGGCTGGTTATGCCAGAAATACCTTAGCTGAACCACAAACCTAGAAGGTCAACAGGATACAGAGATCTCCATTTATAACACCAGGGGGCAGAAAGCAACACAAGTTCAAATTTTCTATTATAAAGTGAAAGCAGTAAAAGGAAATATTACCATGCTACGACATCAGGTTGTAGAGTTTCGTCATGATTCAGAAATAATCTTGCATCTATATCTTTGTTTTTGAGATAGAGTTCGTCATACTGTTTCAAGATAACTTCAACCTCAAAAAAAAATTCACAAAATCAGAGTTGCACCTTGTAGCTCACAAAATCAGTTCTTATACAACAGCTGAAACATACCCAGAGGAAAATGTTATAAGAGAAAACAATCCAAGATCTTTCTGAAGAAATGTAGGTCTTGACAGGGTAGAAGAGCCAAAAATAGCTATAATGGGAAACAGATCTGCAAATCTTTCCTTCCAGAAAAGAGGGGTGTCTCCAGGAGCAGGAAATATAAAACGCTTGTTCTTAGAACAGCTGCCGGACAATCAGTTTGATCCGTCTCTGATGGTTTGGAGATGGAGGCCAATGCTCAAATTCTTGTTCTAAGATTTTCCCCATTTCATATTAAGAATGACACTGGTACAAACATATTAAGAGATGTGCCTATTTCGGCAAAACCAGACATTTCAAATCCACTTTGTTGTTCTTTAAATAACTGTGAAAAGTTCCTTAGTTGATTAGATCCCAGACTGATACGACTTCATACTGCATGGAAAAGTTTATTGGATGTTTTGGATAGTGTGTTTTTTTGGTGTTTCTTTGTTGTGTTTTGTTTGTTTGTAATTATTATTTTTATTTTTTTACATGATTAGCATTAACTTTAAGACTGTTTTTTTTTAATCTAGGTCTCCACTTCAAATCTCCTGCTGTGCTCCTGCAGAAGTAGGCAGTCACCTCAATTATCTGTTCCCTAAGCCCTTAAACATATTAAATGATGTTGTGCTCTGGCAAATTCCTGTTAGAAAAACAGGCAACAGTGCATATGAACCAAATTAGTCCCCTCTCAGTTCCAAGAGAGAGAAAGCTGCAATATCTCCTACATAGCTTCACTCCTCACCCTCTCCTTTTACCTTCACCAAATGGATTTGCTCCAGACTGATCTCACAGTTAAAACTTTGAGATGAGGACTAATAAAAAAGATTATATTTCAATTCTCATTGCACTGTTTTTTGTATCTAAAAAGTTAACTACATTTTTATTATTTTCCTAATGGCTTATACGTTCTTTTTATCTAAAATATTTTAGTATTTTATAAACTTCTAGAAAAAACAGCAGCTCTTAGACAAAACAGCTGTATTGGGATAACTGGGAAGAAACCTTCCGTCAAAAATAAGAGTTCTGTATTAATCTATTTAACAGTGCAGAAACCCTGACCAACACCACATAGTACAGACAAAATACCAACATTAAGCCTCATAGGTTTATATTGCTTTGGAAGTAAGATTAAAATTTATCAAAAGTTCAGTGTTTTTGTTATGAAAATGAAAGTCAATTTAAATGTGCCACATTACTAACTATTGTACTGATGATGTCAGCTATGGCTAAGGGTTATTTGGATTACACATATGAACCAGCTATCTCTGAAATATAGTTGTAACCTTCTGCTTTGGCACTCAAGGTGCTCAAGTTTCAGGAGCAAGGATAATGTGACTGGATTTTTCTTCAATGCATCATTTTATAAACTTTTCACCAGCAGAGTCTTAGTACTTTTGATACTATGCTTAAGTTGAGCACCCTTGGATGAAAATCCTCTGATTTGAGAATAAGCTGTTTAATGACCTTTGCCTGGAAGTTCATAAAGGGTTTCCCAACTATACATACATATATAAATTAAAAAGTGAAAACAGGGTACTGATACCCTGGAATCAATTTAGGAAGAGATTAAGATCTTTAGTGGGTCTTGTACTTTGTTTCCCACCCAACACACCATGAACCTGAACAGAAGATACACCTGGCTGAACACTGCAGACTTATCAGTCTGATAAGCTTCAGAGCTGCTTGTTTTCAGGTTACCACATCTATTGGTGACACACAGCTAGACCTACTCTTTCAAGAACGATGAAAGGAAAACACATTGCAAGAAGTTACCTACTAAGGTGCACTCTTGGATGCAATTGCATAGAGGTAATCTGGTGCATCCCAGCTACAGCTCCGCAAGATGAAAGTAATTCTGCATGGACACAGCAGGCCAAACTTTGCCAAGTTGTGAAACTGAGCCTCATCTTTTAGATATTTTTCCAACATCACTACAGTACCATGTCTCAGTTATATTTAAATTTAGGTACGTAATTTAAGACTGTTTGCATTTACAGAGTGACTTCAGAAACCTAATATTGTAATAGTTGTGCTTTAGATGAACAGCCTTACCAAGATCATGGATATACAATGCTTATGTCATGTTTTTCTTTGAGTAAAAGCACTAGTTTAGCCTCAGGAGATTCATTTATTAAATTCAAACGTCAAAGCTAAACATACTTTATGAATACTGGAATCCCTGCTAAGCCACATTCCTGAAAAACAATGCATCTTGCTAGATGATTTTAGAAGAACCTGTTAGAACTTCATCAACATGTAAAGGAAATCTTAAGCAATCCAGCATAAGCCAAGCACTGTTGTTACTGGGGTTTTGTGGCCAGGTTCTGGTAGCAGGGGGGCTACAGAGGTGGCTTCTGTGAGAAGCTGCCAGAAGTTTCCCCCATGTCCAGCAGAGCCAATGCCAGACAGCTCCAGGATGAATGCACCACTGAGCCAATTAAGAATGGAGGGAACTCCTCTCTGATATCATATTTAAGAATGAAAAAAAAGTTATTGGGCAGATGTAATTGCAGCCAGAGAAGAAAAGAGTGATAATGTGAGAGGAACAACTCTGCAGACACCAAACTCAATGGAGAAGGAAGAAGGGGAGGTGCTCCAGGCACCGGAGCAGAGGTTCCCCTGCAGCCCGTGGTACAGGCCATGGTGAAGCAGCTGTGCCCCTGCAGGCCATGGAGGACCACGGGGATGCAGAGATCCACCTGCAGCCTGTGGAGAAGACCCACACTGGAGCAGGTGGATGCCTGAAAGAGGGCTGTGAATCCATAAGAAGTCCATGCTAGAGCAGGCAGGAACCTACAGACCTGTGGAGAGAGGAGCCTACACTGGAGCAGGTTTCCTGGTAGAAATTTTGTTGGTAACAAATTCAATGAATATCCCCAAATTCAGTGTGTTTTGCTTATGATGCTATGCAATGAGTGATCTTTCCCCCATCCTTTTCTAAGCTCATGAACCTTTTGTTATATTTTCTCTCCTCTGTCCAGTTGTGGAGGGGAATGATAGAGTGGATTTGATGGGCACCTGGCATAGAGCCAGGGTCAAAGCACCACACTGTCTTAAATTCCTCCACTTACCTCTGGTAGTCCATTTGAAGCTACAATACCAGCAGAATTCAAGAAAGGAACAAAGCTTGTGAGATACACATTTTTGACCTAATAAAACCAAAAAATGTAACATTAGCAATGTGCAGAGACAGCCATGCATACACTGCTTTTGCACCTTTATATCAAGCAACTGAGACATTTCTGCAATGCACTGTGTTTTGTTTTCAATAAAGCAAGAATGAAACTCCTTATGTATCCAAAACACAGTGGTATATAAGCATGCAGCAAGCTGGAGCTTTCGGTGACTAAACTGGGAAAGAACTGCACTCTTCCCAGCCCTCTCATATTTCTACTTGCATCATCCATCTGGGTATTTAAAAATCAGTCCTTTGACAGGAACAGATTCATCAGCCAAGGAAAAGGGGAATGGGATTTTTTAAGATCCCCCACAGAAGCAATGTGCTTGTTGCATAAATTTTTCCATCACGGGATGGAGCTCTGAAACCACATCACAGCAGCCCTGCATCTACATGTTACATGCCGTGACCCGCCTATAAATCCATACAGCATTCTTCACAGTTCAGTTTCCCTGGCAAGGGTATCACCCAGACCAAAGAGCTTGTTTTGGGGTTTTTCGTTTGCTTGTTTTTTAAGCTACTTACTAGAGAAAGTATAGAATAGTAGAATAGCTTCACTATTGAACTTGAGAGAATAATTAAGCTGGCAAGAGTATGGACATTTAAAACAAGACTATTTAAATAAATACATATTCCAGATGGGATTTAGCAGCAAGACCTATCAGACATTAAAATGCAGGCATTACCTCATCTAAATTACAATCATGCTCTTTACAAAGGATTTCAATAATCTTTGTATCGGTATCAAGCTGCTTTGCAGCACGTGTACTCCTGTTCTGACCTCTTCTTGGAGTTCGAGCTGAACCATTAACAGCCGCTGCAGTCATAGCAGACTCTGGAAAGATATTCAGAACCATCAGAAGGTTAGAATCATCTTAAGAAAAAAGAAATTTAAATTATTAAACAAAAAAGATTACATTTTCATATAGCTTTTCAGGTTTTCCTCTTAAAAATATTTTCCTTTTCATCTGTTCAGCTGGGTAAGAAACCTTCATTATAGAAAACCTATACAAAAATAAAGTTAATTTTTAAATTCCTGTATCCATATTTGACATTTTGTTTTTAAAGAGCTATTCTACACAGAATGTAACAGAACTTTTTGTAAGTAGCTTTGAATGAGCACCTGTTTTGCAAAACTGGGAAAGCCTTATCTTTTCACAGATGAGTAACTATTTTTTCTATTTTTACAGAAGTGTAAAACAGGAAGCTGAAAGATGAACTGCACTCTACATGTCTGAAGGCTAATAAATCAATGTAGGACTTAAGTGCCAGTGGGAACCTCGAATATGGTCCTGCAGGAAATTTCTCCTTTCCCCAAATACCCCCAAACAAACAGGCAGAAACAAACAAGTTCACCTTGAAGAAGATATGAAAAAAACTTAATACCTTGAGTTAAAAATACTTCATTTTGTTAAGCTCAAAGTAGATGGCTTCAATACTGTCAGCTTGAAATATGTCAATTATATTAATAATGTATATTAATATAATTAAATATTGTTGGTTCAAACCTGGCAAACTAATCAGCATGCTGTTCTCATCTGTAACTTCATGTACATTTGACAACTGTTCTGAGAAACTCTGACAAACTACACTGCTGGGGTGGTTGCATCTTAATCCCCGCAGCCTCAGTAAGATCATAAAGCTTGACATCACCCAGCACACGAAGCTTCTTGGTCACGAGGATTTGAACAATACATTGTGTTATTTGCTAAAAGAATGAAGAGCTGTTTGATAGCTACAATTTCATACACAGCTTCACATTAGAAGTCTAACGCTATGCACTTAGGAGAGTGATACTCGTATCTGCAATTTAGTCTCAAGTGGTAGCATATTTTTTCAGGATATGATGCACAGAACCAAATTGTTTCTAACAATGAGCTCCTAAATCAATGTGAACACAGAGCTCAAAACCAGGTAGTTTCAATTCAGTATTTTTTGAAAAGTCTTGCCTAATAATATCTGAAATAAGCAGTGGCACATGTCTGTCCTATTAGAAAGGACAAATTTAAATTCAAAACAGTACTGGAGAAGGGCAGTGATTTGCTCATCCCAAGCCTGCTCTTTCCCACTCTTTACACTGGCATTAGAATAAAAGCAAGGTTATTTGTTCTCACCTAAAACAAATGATTACTAGGTCAGATAAATATCCAGCAAAACATGGCATTTAAAGAATATAGCAGTGACTACATCATCTATTCTATGTCATTACAATCCAAGCGGATGTTTGGTTGTGAAACAAAGAAATTAGGTTAAAAATATTAGGGTCACATCCCAACTCAGCAGAGGATTAACTCATTATCAATTCCATAGCTTGTTGAAGAAAACAGTTAACTGAAATATAATTCTACCTTTGAAAGTTGCCATAAATGTTTACTTTCTCTGCCTTTTTAGTGAGGTTTCTACAGCTTTTGTACTGAATGTACAAAAACTTACTGCTGAACAAAAGTCTCTATAGTGAAAACCCATTATATTTTTAGATAAAATAGTGACACTTGTAAATCACAAAGGGGCTGTAATAAAAGCAAATCTATCTACATGTTACCTCTACTGTTTTATTTTGAGCTTCTATCCACCACATATCTGTTTTAAATGTCTGTATAGCCCAGTATCTTGTACATTTCTGCTGTCCTCATACAGTTTTACATCAAGGAAGTAAGAGAGTAACAGCACCATCATTTCCTTTTGTAACTCAAAACAAACCTAAATAATAGTTTTCAGTTGTAACCTACCCAGAACCTAAATTCTTTTACCAAATTAAAACTGCTGTTTTAACAAGTCCCTAAACAATTCGCATGGGCAAAGGACATAGCAAAGGGATGACAGGAAAAAAAAAAATTAAATACATTGCCACATTCAAATGATTGAATTCAAGTTTGCTATCATCGAAATTGAACGAAAACATTAAAAATCCATTTTAATAAGCTTAAAAAGTTTTCTTATGTTAATTAGGAATGTTAGCATGACTAATAGAAATTTAATCAATTTAATTTCTACTTTAGTGAACAAAAAATGAAACTACTTACTGTATGGTTCCTTGAGCATAGCAGGGGGTGACAGTTTGATAAAATAATCTAAGACACACAGCAACAACTGGAAGGAAATCACCAGGTCATCCTCCACCTGCAACACTTTACCTGCAAATATTTAAAAAGGTGAAGAAAACTTTGTTAGATGTTTGACCTAATTTTAGAAGTAATTCTGAAAAACAAAGATTTCAAAGTTCATACAATAAAACACTACCATCAGAATTCAGAAAGCATCACACAGGATGACAGTGTTCTTTAAAGGCTACCAATTTTAAAAATCATGGCTCTAAAGAGGTTTGTTGCTTTAGAGATAGCAACATATACAGATACATATACACAAACTTACTGTGCACAAGACTCCTGCCCTCAGTGCTCCCTCCTGATTTCTTTTTGATTTTACTGTAGCGTAGTAATGGTGTAGGCTATTTTACTTACATGTACCTCTTATTTCTGTGTAGTTCCTCCTCCCTTTCTTTTTTGTGCGCTTATGCAAGCTTTGTGGAAGCTGCTAAATATTCAGAAAGCAGGAGCTGCTAGTATACAGCAGAGAAATTCAAAACATGCTAACACAAGGTATGCTCAGCCTCTCAAATATATATGAAATTACTTAAGTCACACAAACATTAGCATGAAGAGCACTTTTAAAGCTGCATTATTCCAGCTGCATTATTCCATATGCCAGAGAAGATCTCCAATAGAGCATGCATTGCCATGAAAAATTTGGAAAGCCAATAACGACTCAAAACAGCTACAGACCCCTACTTGTGCTCTACTTACATGCCCAATTTTTGTATTTATTTTCCATCAGAACTAGCAAGCATCATCCAGGTTCTCCTGCAACTATTTGCTGACAAATTTTAACTTTCTTTGTTGTCAAGAAAAGGCAGGCTAGAAAAACTTTTTTGGGCTAATGTTTGGAGAATTCTAGTCAAAAAGCTCCATAAAACTCAGCTGATCCAAGACCAATTTCAATATCAGACATGTGTACATTTGCTGGTAACAAACCTTGAGTAAGCAACAATTAAGATATATGATTCATTCCCTTTTGTAGGAGTAGTACAATAGGACAGGACTCCCCAGACTACTACAATTGTTTTATCACTCAACTTTAACTTATGCTTTTTCAAGAAATATTCATAGCGTTCAAAGGATGTGATTTCAGGGACTTATTATGATATCTTATTATTAAATTTATTTACATACATTACATATAAATATATATGTTATAAACATATACCATTATATATTTATTTTATATATAATTATACATATAAAATATAAAAAATCTGCCAATCTTTTCAGGTAATTATCCATTATTAAAATACTGGTAGACTATAAAGTATCTCAGAATAGACTCAAATACAGAATACCAACCTTTAAAATAAAAGAAAAAAAATCTCAGAAATCTTAAATATATATATTTCTATATAGAAAGTAATACCAGTGACAACAATAGCCAAATTGCATTAAAAAAATATTACTGAGTAGTTACAAAAGCCAGGCAATCAAAACATTCTGGGCTTGTATGATGCATATTTGTAATAAGGATGCTAGTCTCATACTGGACATGTAAAACACAAACTCACTTCAACAATATTCATCAAAATAACTGTCTTTTAATCAAAACTCACCTTTTGCCAGCAAAAAAGTAATCCAGTAATTTTTTAGGACTAATACAGAACTGAGTTCAGCAGAAATCCTGTAGAGAGACAAAAATACTTTGCATTGACAGCTCTGTACTAATCTAAACTATAATTTCTGAAAACATGCTTCAGTCTATGGAATTATTTAAGACAAAGGCAGCATTTCCCATATAGTTAAGTTTACTAAAAATCTCATTCCATTCCCTATGTAATTATGACCACACATTTGAAAAAATTAAGTCTGTAAAGCCATTCAAGAATCATGAAATATCAGTATCATCCTTGGAAAAGACAGCAAACGTAGGCAATTCACTTAACTGTTACAAGCTGTTTTCCCTTGTGTCTTTGACTAGTGCCCTATTCTCCAGCCACAGCATGAACTCAAGCTCATTTCAGAGCTGCTAAGGCATCTTTTAAGTACACTCATTTCTTACGTGATTAGGAAGCTCACTCTCCAAATGTTCATCTCCACCATGTCAAGACATATGCCATTGGATGGCGATCCTTCATGAAGAATATATATAATATATATAGCCATATATAGATATATAATTTCTGAGTCTCTTATCTCATTAAAATTCAAAGTCCCCACTAAGGCTAAATTAAACACATGACATACTACAACTTAAGTCAGTCTTGAAGGGTTAAAAAATAAAATGCCATCATGTTTTGTATCTTGACAAAGACAATTTAGGAAAATCAAACTTACTCACTACTAGGTTGTTCCAGATAAATAAGGCCACAAGTCCTAGAAAATAAAAATAAATTCATGCTTCTGCACACTTTTCTGAAAGTGAACTACGTAGTATCTTTGACTTCAATGTAGTAAAAAAAGACACCAGTTCACAAAACATTATTCTAACTTAAAAAAAAAAAAAGTGCTGGCTATCAGAGAACAGATTAACAACAGATCAACTACAGCCCTGCCAGAGCTGAAATTACGTTGTCGCTTGCATATTTATGTCAAAGCTTAAACAGTAAAACAATTTTACCTTGCTACAATAAAATCAGTTGTTTTCTTACAGAAAGACAAGATTTGTACATACATTGTTACTCAGTATTTCATACAACACAGCTAAGTGTGCTACAGCTGCACAGAACACTCTATAAAAGAGCATTTTAAAATCTTCAGCATTTCTGCAGTGCCACTGCAAGCCTTGTGGTATAAGGCTGCTTCCTGTTATTCTAGGTACACCTCATTTCAAGAAATAAATTCAGTTTATTAAAAAACAAATTAGGAAAACAAAAAATTAGCCAAATCCTGTTTGAAAGAATTGTTATTGCAATCCAAGATTCAAAAAAGTAAGCAAAGTTAGAGGGGTAAAACAACAGAACATGCCTGTGTATATCTGCAATGACACTTATAGCCATGAAAAGACTTGCAATTAATAAAAACTAATTATTTACAACTTTCATGGAATTTCACAGCTTTAAGGCAACTATAAACTTTACAGAAGTATTGTCATTTACATATTGCCCAGAATAACAGTAAGTGTGATTGGTTGGACTTTGAAAAGACCAATAAACCTTATAACACATTTATGCCTTCATCCTATAAACTACCAAGGGGTCACCTACTACCCCTTTCAAGGGTCATTTAAGGGATATTTTGTGATTTTGGGGGGAAAATGTTTAATAAAAAAAAAAAAGTATTAGATAGTAAACCAATCCTCTTATACATCTGTAAAAAGCTTAAAGTGAGTAGCAATCACTTGTCATGCTACTCTTACTACTGTTCGTGCTGCAACACGGGGATTGTTTAACAAAGCATTGTAATAGTTACGGAGAAAAACATAAGATGTGTTTATTCAATGCATGTTAACACTTCCACTTCACTGTTCTGTAAATATTAGCACACAGAGTTTAAATGGACTCCTCTAATACACAGTTTGAAAAATTCAAATACTTAATTGTTGACAGGCATAAAGAAGTCATAATTTCAAAATGAAAAAATGTACTCTACCTTTCAAACTTGTGGTATAGTGCAACTAATACATCATATTTCTTTTTCAGCCTTGATACAGTGCTATCAACTTTAGTGCTTACAGTATCCATGTTAACATCCACCTCTTTCAGAAACTGAAAAAATGTGCATACACTGAAAAAAAAGGAAAAAGATGACAGCTTATCATAACTCTGAGAATGAGTATCCTGAAATAGCTCTTAAAAAAAAATAAAAACATGACCCCACCAAAATTCATTGCCTCACTTCACTAGACTCCAGTATATTTTTACTACTACTATTCTTACTCTCAGTGACAGAGAACTTCACCTTGGGAAACACTACTTGTTTACTTCAAGCCCCACCTTTACATTTTCCAGATGCAGAAATACTGTTCATCCAGGTAACAGAGGTATGTCACAGTATGGACACTACTCTGGACAGAAAATTTTCTTGGCTAGCACAGATACGATCTTTGGAAGCCAGAATTTGCTAACTAGACACACCTTTCTTCTTGTTCTGCCAGTAAAACCACAAGTATCCAACCAACACATCTCAACTATTCTGTTATACTTTAGAAATGCTCTTACTACTCCAAGTACATGAATGTTGGTTCCAGGAGTGAAAACTGACATGACTGCATTGAATTATACAGAATTTCAAGTCTTGCAACAGGTATGGGGGCAAGGACATTCCCACCCTTTGGAAATGCTATTACACAGGGGACCAAAGTTCTCTCTGCTCATCCATGTAATATAATGGCCATCAAGGGAGCACTTTGTTGTTATGTTCATAAGCAAAATAAGCAGATGGCTAAAAAATCAAAGAGAAGGAAGCTATCAAATATATTCAACTATTCCAACGGTATCAAATACATTTTGATCCTTTATCAGAATATAGTATTCTGAGAGACTTTTTGATCTCTGTCAGATTAAAGAAACAATATAAAACCAGACAGAAGCTCATTTGAGAACTCTTTTACCATGGAATAAAAAATGTTTTCAACATGTCCGTGCGGCTCTAGCAGATAAGATGACTGGTAGAAATCTCTGCCAGTTTGACTCTATAGCTGACAAAAAGCCCAGGGCTAACAAGACTTTGATAAATCTAACAAAAGGTATGCCTATTGCTGTTGCCATCTAAATTTACCTTAAAAGCAGATATTGTCCTATAATTTTAGTTTCTCATTTATGAACTTAGTCAATATACAATATAACAGTAACCCTCCCCCATAAAAGGTGTGTACAAAAGTACAAAATTTAGACTGCCATTAAAATGTTTTAAAAAGAGGAGCATGCTTGGAAACCATCTGAAGAGTAACTTTTGTTTTCCACTGTTTGATTTAGCCTAAGCTAATGTTGGGAAAATGGTTTTATAGAAAATCTTGATAAAGGGGAAGAAAAGGACATGTCTTAAGTGCAATTTACACCAATTAAAACTGCTGAATACTTTAGGTTGAGCAAGAACAAGAATTAGTCATACAATGAGTCATACAATCAAAGCTAACCACAGTTGAATCAAACAAGTATCACTGCTCCCTCAAACTAAACTATGATAGCAAGACTTCTAGTTTACCGAAATATTCAGAATTCTCATAAATAACCTTCACTGTAAAATCAACTACCCTGATATGCACAAAGATTCACAATGCTTTAAAAACATTTTCTTTATAAAAATATTGGTGAGTTAATTATTGAAATCAAAATTTACATACTTAAGTTCACTTACCTTATGCTTATACTTTTCAGAAGCTCAGTGAAAGTGAATGTCACTTCATCCAGATCAATTGCTACAATAAAGATACACACTCCCCATGTTTCCTTTTTCTTTTTGTTACAAGCCTTTTAGAAAAGAGAGGAAACTAGTTTCATTATTCAATAAAAATGGGTAATATACGGAAAGCACTAATTTGTCCAAACATTATTGAAAATGGTTAAACAAAACAGCCTCAAACATTTGACTATGATAGCCAGTTATTTGATAATGGAAAACCATTACAAGTTTCACAATAAAAATGAAAGACCAAACACTTCAACACTTATTCCTACAGCACAAGATCAATTTTACCCATACAATTCACCAAAGCTCTAAAATACAAGCTTTGGTTCCATGGAACATTTACACAAAGCAGAAGCCATGATCATATTTTTGGAAAACTACCTTATTAGACCTTAGCAAGACACTGAAGGTTAAGGAATCAGAGGCCAAATCATAGAAAAGTAAATAAAATCTTTACAATGACAAGCAACAAACACTCATAACCAGGTACAGCTGTGTCTCAACCACTTATTCCTGCTGAACCACAAATCCATTTCTCTGTTCAGTAAAGCATGATAGCCACAAGCAGTTACAGGCATTTTCCTACCATACATCTACATTTAAGGTCTGTCTTCTACCTAAAAGGTGCAAGTTATAACCAATCATCTTTCATCAAAAGAAGCCAACACATAATGACAGACACGCCACCCCCATGGAGTAGAACTCTTGATGGTTCAACAAGACGGTCACTATTTTGCCAATGCCAAAACTCCAGGGGAACCCATCCTATGATGCAAATTAACAGTTTGTTCACATTTAAATCCAGACAATTCATGCCAGATGGACTTGAACGTATGGGAATGAACTCAAATTCACAGCCACATTAATTTCTGAGGGTTTTCTTCTTGACCAGTCTGACTCAAGATTTTTGCTGACACAGCATCACTACAGAAAATGGGCAGGGCAACAGCTCAACATCTGCCCTTGGCTGTCATTCACTTTCAGTAAGATGACTTGCAGTGACTTTAGTTCAATTCATCACAGAGCAAAGCCTACCTACCAATCACTAGCCCAAAGCTTATTTAACACCTATGAGTCTACATAGATTTTTTTCTTTTTTTTTTTCCTTTTATTATCTTTTATTTAGGATTCTAAGGAACCAATGCTATAACTTCAGAAAATGTTAGGTAAGTTCAGTTGAATCAATATACAACTCTTACAAACTCTTTCCAAATATTCATTTCTCATTCTGGACTAACTATTATTTGATCTGGTTTTAGCTTAAATCTAGTGAAAACAACCTGGAGGAGCCACGGGCTTAAAATGCGCATGCAACTGAACTCCTGTGAAATGGGATTCTTGCCTCTCTTCAGATGTAGCTGCAAGGTGTTAAAGGCACTAACAGAAATAACTTCTATTCTCTACCTCAAAAAGTTCTTCAGAGTTAAATCAGTCACAAGGAGGAGATGGTCACAGGAAGTCTCAGTTCTAGGACACAGAGATGTTTTACTATTCTGCCAACACTGGTAACAATTTTGATGATAGCCTACAAAAGTGACCCAGGAACAGAAACTTCAAACGATGCTGAGCGTAAAAGAAGGCCAAGAGAAATGTACATAAGAAATATGCAAACACAGAAGGGTATTTGAATCAAATGGGATATAGGATGTCTCACTGTCAAGCACCTGATTTTTGAAGGGAACGATGTGGAACTTGGCTTACTAAAATCTCAGCTAATACACCCCACTCAATGTAGAGACATAGCTTGCTGGTACAAGAAACTGTCACAGGTAGTTGTTGGATAGAGTCCAGAGAAGGCCATGCAGATGATCAGAGGGCTGGAGCACCTCTCCCATGAAGACAGGCTGAGAGAGTTGGGGCTGTTCAGCCTGGAGAAGAGAAGGCTCTGGGGAGACCTTACAGAAGCCTTCGAGTGCCTGAAGGGGGCTACAAGAAAGCTGGAGAGGGACTTTTTACAAGGACATGTAGTGATAGTGCAAGGGGAAATGGCTTCAAACTGAAAGAGGTTAGGTTTAGATTAGATATTAGGAAGAAGTTCTTTACTGTAAGGGTCGTGAGGCACTGTCACAGGTTGCCCAGGGAAACTGTGGATGCCTAGTCCCTAGAAGTGCTCCACGCCAGGCTGGATGGGGCTTTGAGCAATCTGGTCTAGCGGAAGGTGTCCGTGTCCCTGACCCTGCCCACGGCACGAGGGTTGAAAGAAGATGTCCTTTAAAGGTCCCTTCAAACCCAAACGATTCTATGATTCTGCATGTTTATGATTACAGTGGGTGGAAGATGACTGGGGAAAAGACTCAAGAAGCACTCACAGTAGAAAAATGATCAGAATTAAAACCTGAAGAAAAAATATCCCAGCAAAAAAATTTTCTGAAAGTGAATCTTATAACCATTGTCTACATATAAGAAGTTCTTTGCAAAGATGGTTAGATCCTCTATTTTTCAGCAATAACAGTTTTAAATTTTTATTGAACATCATCTGGGTTGTAAGATTGCTCAGTTTTCAACAGTTTAGATTAAATTCAAATCTAATACTATCTAAAAGTAATGGAGGTCAATGGAAAGTATTGAGCTGATGAAATTAGTTCATCTGATATGGTAAGTTCCCATTAAACTTTTGCGTGTAGCAAGACTGGAGGGGACATCCATCTTTACCCAAGATGAGCAGAAGATAAGTAAAAAAAGAAACAGTATGCCAGTCACCTGAGCTTTTAAAGAGCAAGGGCACAACACATACAAGCAATGTATATGTTGCTAGGGTACTGAATATCATCAGCAAGAGGCCATGGTGATGATTTATGTTTGCTTTGGGATTTTCATTAGCTCTTTGGTTTTTTGTTTAACAAAAAGGATCCTAAAATATCTGCAATTCTGCTCATCCATCCAACACTTCAGTGGATTCAGGTTCAGCTTAGCTGCAGTTCCGTAAATAGGAGACAAAGGTCTAAATAGAAAATATTTTATTAACTCAGATGTGTTTTATGCTTTTGCCAAAACCACGAAGCCTCTGTATCTTTTAACATGATGATGAGATGGCTTGCTAATTACAATGTTCTCTTTTTAATAAGAAACCACGACCAAAAGGAACTGACTTAATTTAAATGCGAAATTTTATGAATTGGGGACATCTGACCTGCTGATCAATAACTCTTTGGTCTATACAGAGCAACCTCACTATATTTAATAATTCGTTCTTTCATTCCTCAACTTAAGCTACCGTTCACCTTTTAAGTTTGCTTCACCAAAAACAGTTCAACTCTTGTGCAAATCAAATGCTCTGCAGCATCTGCATACCAGTGTAAATCACCAGCTGGAGAGAATTTCAGAATGTAAAATTAGTAATTAGAAACAAGAAAAGATGAGTGAAACATCTTCAGATGCTAGAGACTTTCCAAGGAGAAAAAAAAAGCAGCAATAATACATTAATGACCACTGGCTTGAATGATAACACAGAAACAAATTAGTGCAGTACTTGGGGAAAAAAATTCATGGACAAAGAAAGTTAAACTAGCAAGGACTAACTATGCAGACTGCAAATCTTTCACCACGAGAATTTTTTAACAGCAGGTTAGACAAACACTTGATAAAAATGGCTCAGGAATTCATGAGTCTGAACAGCTGAGCAGCACCAGGAGAACAGTGAGCCACATTTCCAAAACAGAGCTATGAACAGCAAACAAAAAATGGAGCTCCTACCCACGCGCTACATATTAGAGCAAACTGGGCTGATGAGGTTGAAGCACACCAGACCCTATGCCTCAAGGTCCTTGGCAGACTCCAATTTCTATCAATTTCCTAAACCACTTCAATTTTCTTTGCAGAAGTTTGGTTCCAATTTAGTCAGCATGTCCTCTGTTCCTCACACTGGTTCTTTGCAATATATTCAGCAACAATTCACTCAAGGCTTTTTTTCTGCTTATATCACCCAGTATTCTACTTCAGTTTCTCATTTTCTCTACCAAAACATACAGTATCAGAACATAACAAATGCCTTGAGCTTTTTCATAGCAGTATTAGTATGGCTTCCTGGACCTCTTCTAGTATTTCTTACACCAACAATCACAAGCTGCTCACCAAAGTACATTAGTAATTCCACTAAATCTATTCACTCATCTAGAATTTATGGGCAATATTGGTTCATAATATGAATTTCAGGAGAGTTACAAAAAATTAAAAGTACAAGAGAAGCAAGAACCAGAGTCAACTGTTAAGCCAGCAACTGCCAGTGTGTAAGGGTTTTGAAATTAAGACAGTAAAAACTGCAACTGTAAAAAGCATTCTGTTTACCTAGGTAGCTCGGTTTGGTAAAGTAGAGAAATGATAGAGACAACACAAGTATTTGTATGACACTAATGCAAAAGCTCTTACTTGGAGAAACACTTCCATGTGTACATTAACCTTGTGTGGGAGTTCAGCAAATATAAAAAGAATCTAAAAAAACCCCATCTTTCTGATCATGCATCAGATACCTTCACTCCACACACCAAGAGTGCTCATTCAGTACAACATCTCTGGAATCAGCATTTGGGGTTTTGTCTAAGAGATTTTGAGTTACAATTTCATTGTAAGAGTGTCATTAAACTCTGGCTGTCACAGGGGAAAGCTTTAATGTTCTCCTGCTAAAAAGGAAAACACCATCATATTTAACAGGCAGCTGTAGTGACTTGAACAATCCCCCTCTGCAGATCTAGTTTTTACAATTACAGGTCAGCCACATTTTCCAGAAAAACTGTTGCCATCTCTCTCATCACCTTTCTCCTCTTTCACACCTCTCACAGGAGTTCAGCTGTTTCAAGGACCCAAGGCCCAGTTGCAAGAGAGTGCAGCTGCGTATCCTTGACTCACACGCTGCAGAAACAGATAAACTGAGAGGAGCTCAAGGAAAGCTACAGAGCACAACTGTGCAAGATAAGAAAGCTGAAATTTCAGAGAGAAGTAGCATCACTAGTAGCTCAAATGAGGAGAGGCTGAAGGAGCTGGGGTTGTTTAGCCTGGAGAAGAGAAGGCTCAGGGGAGACCTCATTGCTCTCTACAACTATCTGAAAGGAGGTTGTAGCCAGGTGGGGGTTGGTCTCTTCTCCCAGGCAACCAGCCGTAAGACAAGAGGGTATGGCCTTAAGCTGTGCCAGGGGAGGTTTAGGTTAGATATCAGAAAGAAATTCTTTACAGAGAGAGTAATCAGCCATTGGAATGGGCTGCCCAGGGAAGTGGTGGATTCTCCATCCCTGGAGGTTTTCAAGACGAGGCTGGACGTGGCACTTAATGCCATAGTCTAGTAACCATAGTGGGGTTGGATCAAGGGTTGGACTTGATGATCTCCGAGGTCCTTTCCAACCCGTCTGATTCTATGATTCTACGATTCTATGATTCTATGAAATACTCAAAAGAAAAAATATCAGTGTGCAAAGGTGTGACATCCTAAAGGAAAAAAAGCAGAGAGTTAGCCAGTTTTGGTGGTGCCGATGGCTCCAGTGGGCATTGGCATTCATTCCAGAGAGCAGTGGATACCAAACTTTCTCCTTTGTGACTGATGCCTTCTGGCCAGCAAAGTGTCTCACCAAAGTATAGGTACATTTAGGCTGATACATGACTACATTATAGCAATCTCTTGTGTACACCCGCCAAAAATAATGGCTGTATACTTTCTAAGATGCACGTACCTGGTTGCAGAGTCTCTGCACATGGTTACATGTACCCTAAGTGACTCCAAAAGGACAGTACTGAAAGATATTTTCACTTTAAGTCACTAAATATTCATTGAGCAAGGATACAGCAGATGTTCAGACTACATCCATGCCCACATTTGCACTCAGAATGTCTGCCAGTTACCACAGTACCTAATGTCTGGGCCACACTGCTTCCTAGTTAGCGCTGCAAGTCTCCTCCACATCCTCAGAAGCTTGGCAGGTACAGTTCCGAGGTCAATCATAAAGAACAAGGCCAGTGTGCCAGGGAAGGTAAGGTTTCAGGTCTTTGTGATTTGTAAATGGCTTGAGAGTGGGATCGTTAGATGCTACCTCTATTTCCATCAGTGGCCTGATGATTTAAGCTTCCATTAGTAAAATCAACTACAGTGTTAAAAAGAAGTGTTCAGGTAGGTATTTTTCTCAACTAGTGGCCTGCTGTTTCCCCTTCAGCTTGAGAACAGAAAGTTGCTACACAAGGAGCTTCTGTTCCAGTTCAGAACTGGTTAGTACTGACCCCTGTTGATTAAAACAAGCAGCTGGTGCTTGCAGGTCAAGCCCTACGACAGCCCCTCCAACATACTGCTTTTACCAGAGGAGAGAAAGGAGCAGGCATTTAAATACAGCCTGCTCCTGAATCCCTGCAACCTGAACTAGTGTCACCCTGAGAAGCCAGGCTCACCACGTTAACAGCTTGACCCCGAAAGTGTAGCAGCAATTAGCCAGGCTGTTACTTTGCTTGACTTTACAGTCAAGTGAGGTCTGTTCTCAGCTAGAAGTAGCAGCTCCAGTGCCTTCCAGGTCCCCACAGAGGCACACACTTGTGAGCTTACTCATTTCAACACCTTGCTGATACATTTGAAAGTTTGAGGAAA
Source organism: Oxyruncus cristatus (assembly GCA_013399855.1). NCBI lineage: Eukaryota > Metazoa > Chordata > Aves > Passeriformes > Cotingidae > Oxyruncus > Oxyruncus cristatus. The sequence continues at coordinate 717,538 of VXAY01005156.1, forward strand.
AGGACTTGGATTGAAACACAATATAATGTAGATTTTTTTTTCCTATACATTGAAAAGCTCTTAGCAACTGGTCTTATGACAACAAATATTAGTTCTAAATCATAATGAAGGTCTGGTCCTTGTCCTGTTCTGAATAGATAAAGGAAGTCACCTTCAGGTGCTGAAAGGTTTTGAGTATGCTGTATCTTAACTGCCTAGTGCTAGGTAAAACAAACTGGTGAAAACAAAACTTGGCCTGTAAGTGAAATTTGTAGGATTATATTGAAACCTGCCTCGTTTTTTTCACTCAAGAGAACTGACTACTCCTGTTTTCATTCATATACAGGAACTAGACTATCCTTTTTGGGAAATGTTTCCTGTGAACACCCATGGCCAGAAATGCATCTGTTACTGAAAGAGCTGTACAGTCTCTCTCCCATGCTGTTACTAAACTGGGTTGCAAAAGTCAAAAGCATTAAGAGCTGGTAAATCCACACTACAGTTTAAAAGCTACAGACTTAGGTATTAGTAGTGACCAACTTCCTTACACTGAGGATGGCAGAGCACTGGAACAGGCTGCCCAGGGAGATCATGGAGTCTGCCTCTCTGGCAATATTCAAAATGTACCTGGACATGTTCCTGTGTAACCTGCACTAGGTGATCCTGCCTTGGCAGGGGCATTGGATTAGATGATCTCCAGAGGTCCCTTCCAACCATAACTATTCTGTGGTAGCCCTGGCAGGTCAGCTCAATTTGCAGAAGAGTAAGCAGAAGTGCAAGATATATAGATCAGTGCAAGTCACACAGCAAGAGTAATACCCCAGCTAGGTATTACAAATCTAAGTCAAGCTTGTATAACAAGTTTCTGACATGATTTAACTGTATTACAGCTGTTCTCCGAGTCAGCTTGTTGAAACAGCAGTAATACTGAGAAGGAAGAGCAAAAATCACGAAAAGACCTAACATTTTATTAATTTGTTTGCACGTGCCCAGTGACTAATTTTGAATGGAAATACCTCAACAGTAGGTACATACAGGTTAACATTCTGCAGTAGGAAAAAAAAAAGAGTTTAAGATGCAAGCATTCCTTTATCCACACTAGTCTCCTGCAGACCCTTTCTGCAGCCTCACAAAGGAGGTAGCAGGAAAGATACAGAGAAACAACGAGACGACCTGTATAAAGCTGACCAAGATGTATTTGAAATAAATTGCAGTTTGAATACTTAGCTGATCACGTGGTGTTTTTTTCCTACTGTCATTTATTAGTCATCTAAAAGAATTCTTTAGCCCGTACCTTTACTGCAAAACATTAACAAAAAAGGGGAATCTGTGGCAGTCAGTTTATATAGACGTGAACATGGCAACATCCAACTTCACTTTTCTCCAAGCGAAGTTAAACTGACGCCACACCGCACGAGCTCTGGTTGTGAGACACTTGGGCCCCGGTGCAGCAAAGTAATGGCTCAATGTCTGAACCGGGGCACAGGACAGACACCACCACAGAGCAATGCCACGAGCAGCAGGTACTCACCAGAGCTCCATCCGCTGCGGACAGGCTCTCATACGTCTTCCACGCTTTCTCCCTCACACTCTCCGACACTTTCAGGGCATCACAGAGCACGACGAAGTCAGCCTCGCCGATCTCGAGCCTAGGAAAAGCATCGGACATCGCCAGCGGGGACTCGGTCCGGCGGACTGGCCGCACACCGGAGCGACGAGGGAACCCACACCACCCGCTGCCGGAGCCGCTCCGAGGTGACACGGCCCCACCCGGCGGCACAGCCCGGGAGAGGGCACAGCCCGGGAGAGAGCACAGCCCGGACCCCCGGGCGCCAAGAGCCCCGGGGCGGC
>VXAY01005156.1:719514-752476 GCA_013399855.1 Oxyruncus cristatus
AAGGGACCGCGGCTCCCGCTCCCCGACTCCCGCTGCCGGCCCCCGCCCGCCGCCCGAACCGCTCCGCCGTCACTTCCGGGCCGCGCCCCCGCCCCGCCCCCGGGACACCGGGAAATGCGTGAGGGAAAAGGGGCGGCTCGGCCCGGCCGGCAGTGCCAGTCCCTCACACGACGAGCGCCGGGGCTGCCGGCGCAGGAGATCCGTCCGTGCCCCTCGGTCACCCCAGGGACGGCAGCTCAGCTGTGCCTGATACGCCAGGTACTCAACAAGCTGGCGGGGCAGTCACTACATGTTTTCCGTGACATGGGAAGAACCACAGACCTATGTATAAAAATAAGTAGCTAACTCGTTGACAAGGTGGTGATTAGTCAAAGGTTGCACTCTATGGTCTTAGAGGTCTTTTCCAACCTAAATCATTCTCTGATCTCTCAATCTAGCATTCATCCAAGTCCTCACTGAAATGCTACTTCAGCACTGAGCATTAAAATTGCGCTTAATGTAAGACTTTCAGTCTGTGGGCATCCCCTGGATTTTAAGCCAATGAAATTCAAATCCCCAGTGCCCTGATTCACAGATCTTAAAAATCTACTTTGTCTGCAGTTGCATACCCATGTTTAGAAGGCAGGTCACTGTTGTAAACAAGCACATTTATTTTCAGATTTGTATGATGACAACTTCTTAGAAAAACGAAAAATATTTGCACATAGGGATTCTTACTACATGCACATATTTATCTCTTGCCTGTAAAGCAACTAGTTTTAGTGAGATTGCTGTCAAAACTCTGGATTTGAAAGCCAAAACTGAACAAAACTCAAGATAAGTATTACTATGGTATACAGCTGAAATTCACCAGTGTTTTTAAGATTCATACATTTTGTCAATTTTTTCAGGCTTTTCCTTTATAGTCATTAACTCCAAACAGGAGAACAGAATGGTTTTCTGCTATATAATTAGAATTAAACCAATTACAGAAAAAATGGGATTTCTGGGGCAAATCAATGTACATAAACTACCAACTAAATGTTTGAGTTGTAGACTGCATTGGGATTTAGATGTTCTGTATTGTGATACTAGTACAACTGTGGCAATACATTTATCCTGCTTCTAAGCACATTGAAGTACTTCTTGTAATCAGATGATACCAGATGCTTTGGAAAGTTCAGAGTCTAGGACTGCCTGTCATCTACAGTTGAATCACAGACAATTAGACAGATTTACCCGCTTGGAAAAGTAAGCTAAAACCCTAAAGCACAGGTGAGTCCATTGCCTTCTCCTCACAGCAGGCTTTAAGAGGACAAAAGAATTTTAAGGGAGAGCAAACCATCTCAGAAAACTTGGTCACAGCCAGTGGAGACCATCCCAGATGTCAGCAAGAAGGAGACACACTCTCCTGGGTCACTTCCCTCACAGCTGCTCTAACATGCTCTTGGAGCCAGGCCTTGGATCACCCAAATGATAGGCAAAGAATTTGTCTCTTGGCCCTCTGTGCATTGCTCTTTTTAAGGAGTTCACAAGCCTCAGTGTAAATACTAATTTTCTAAAATCGTTAGTATGCCAAGCACCTTCTCAAGTCAAATTTTATGCACTTTTTCATCAAAGCAAGGCTCTTAGGGCTCCCCTCCATAAGCAGGTATAACCAAAATATAATCTCAGAATATTTAAAGTTACAGCTAGAGGGAGAAGAAAGGAGGCAGCAGATGAATCAAGCAACAGTAACCTTTAACTGTTCATCCTGGAGTCTCAGATGTAGAAACTATGTCTGAACTGCAGTAAGACGACACAAAATATATGTATATATTTCCAAAGAAAGGCACGTGCTTGTGTAAAAACATGTAAATTTCTGCACTTTTCCCCCACCTCGTTAGAGGTACCAATTGGAATGTTTTAAAATCCTGTATTTTAAAACTTCTTCTTTTAAATGGAACCTTTAGACTTTTCAATAAAATTACAAAGGAAAGAAGAAAATCAGCTCTGAGTGGGAAAAAGAGAAACAAAGGAAACACTGCAAGGTCAAATAAAGTATTAATGATCATTTTCTCATTTGACTTGACAATATCTTTATTTTAAACATCTTGCTACAACTGCCTTTAAAGAGTAGTTCATAGTCAGATGGAAGTCTGTGAAACATTGTCCAGTCAGGCAGTTCTGACACATTGTTTCCAGCTGCTACAAAATCTCAGGTAATTTTATTATCTTAATTTTTTCACTTAAAACTGTTGCTATAGTTTCATGGTAATTGCTGGTGGGAATAGAAGCCATGATTTCACTGCAAACGAAACCAAGCCTAGAAGCTTGCTACTCCTTTAGTTTTCATAAAAACAAAATATTTGTGAGAGGAAAACTTAAGTAAACCTCATGGTCTACCAAGATTAGCTGCTTATTTCTACATTATCACAGATCTCTATCAATTAAGTTGTTACAATTACAGTAAAATCAGTTCTTCTGGAGTTGCATGACAAAAACGTATGCACTAAACCCACCAAGTTGGGAGCCTCTGGATATTAGTGCAAGTACTAAATCTTGGCAGAATTATTGCTTGAATAAAGCCTATCGGCTGTAAAATTCGTGGATTATAGATGTCTGCCTGACTCACACCCATTTCCCTGCCTGTAACAGGCAGAATTAATCAGGGAGGGGACATAGCCTCTCCAGGTCAGCCTTTCCAGAGCAGTAGCCTCTAGCCCCCTGCCATCAGTGTCACCTGGAGCCCAGCTGTCCCTCTCAAAGCCCCAGCACAAGTGCTAACAGGAGTGAGAGGCTTGCTCCAGCTGCTGCCCTATAGGCCCCAGGCCTTAAGAAGAACTTCCCTGGAGCAGCACCTGCTGCAACAGACAGACCTACATCGTGCTGGTCTTGCTTCAGGAGTGCCTCAGGGACACTCAGGCCATGGTTTGAACAGGCCTTTTCCACTCCCCAGCATCACCTCCCCTGGTAAGGCTGCCTTGAGATTACAGTGGCACCAGCTCTGCCCTGGAAGCTGGAAATGGTTTACTGCTGTAAGCCCAGACACATTGTGCCCCGGGAGGGTGCACGGCATCCTGCGTCCCCTCTGCAGGGCAGTTCATTTTGGTTGGTTCTGCCAACTGGTAACGAAATAAAGGTCAACAAACAAACCACAACCCTTGTTGCTTGCAATTATTCTGTCACATTAATGACCCCATTGTGATCCCTCCCTTTCCGTCCTGCTCAGTTCCATGTTCTGCTTCCTCTCAACATGCTCCGGCAAGGGAACACCCTGTCCTGCTGCTGGCGGTCTCCCCAGTGAGGATGTTTCCCATGCCACCGCTTCCAAGATTTCCTAAGCCCACAAGAAGCAGAATGCACTCTACTGGAAGTAGCTCTCAAGAATCGAATTAAACTTAACCAATAACCTGAAACCCAGTTGAAAATTAGCTACCGTAGCCTGTAGTGAACAGACATAGGCATTTCTCTGAACTAAACCAACCCATGATCTTGGTTTTTCCTTTTTAAGTGTGCCCAAGATAATGACATTCTTTACTAACCCATGGCAGTGAAATACCCTAATTAGGTGAAAACATTTGTGTACAGCATTCCACAAAAAAATCACAGTATGACAACAGTGCTGTAGATCGCTATGTTGCTTCCTCCATAGCAGTAAAATATCCTCTCACAACTAGAACACACAGTGTCAGAGAGAATGCAGCTCTAATCTCTCTAAACCACAAGCTTCTGCTAACACTGACATGTCAGACTTCCATCCTCCCACCCAACCAGTATGAACAAAAGCATGTACACACCTTGCCAGACGTCAGATAACTGAGCTCCTGCATTTTCTGTCTTGCAGGACTTAAGTATTTTCTTCATGCCAAAACTTGCCCCATGCATCTTTACTAAAGCTGCAAGACTTCAGCTAGAGGAGGGAGGACTTGGAGCTTTTATCATGGTCTGCAATCCCAGATCATACACATCGACTGGTCACAACAGCCCTACACAGGGGCTGAATTTCAGCCCTACACCAGCTGAATTTCACAAGGCTGTCTGGGACCCGTGAGAGACCAACACAGCCCCCTCCACCAAATAAACATGGATGCATAGGTTAGTGATTTGGCTACGTCAGTGACAAAGTGTGTCTCAGCATGAGGATTAATTTTCTTTCTTATAAGGAGTTTTAAAAATATTTGCAAAGATAATTGTCCAATGAAGTCATTTTTATACTAACCCTTTTCTGGAATTCATTGGGCTAGAAACATGGTTTTCTTCAGAATAGCATGGCTGTGTTTATTAGACTCTTAAATATTATTATACTTGTATTTATTATACTTATTTATTTATTTAGAAAAAAGCCCAAGCATCTCCTAGTTCTTTCCATGGATTTGTGTCTCATGCCTCACGGACTTTGTCTAAGGGGGCAGAAATTCCAGCATGAGCTTTCGCTGCACTCTGGATGTTTTAGGTCATCTTCTCAGACAAACTGCCTAGCATTTAATATGACATGAGTACATGCTGGGAGCTTTCCCTCAGTACACACAAGTTCCTCCCTCCTTCCCCAGGCTTATTTTCACACTACTGACCAAAGTGAATTTCCTTCTACCATCCAACAGGCTCAAAAGCTGTAAGGGACACAGGCATGTGGGCATGATCTTAGGAACGGTCTGTCTGTAAGAACAAATCTATTTCTCCTCCTGCTCCACCACCCTTTCAGTAGCCTCATTTGCTGGTGTCTCCATTAAAGGACACACCACAGATCACCAAGTTTGGCTGTTGAATTTTATTTTGAAAACAAGTTAAAGACAATGCAAAGTTTGCTTAAAAATTAACAAGTTTCATGTTTAACTTATGGAAAATAGGAACAGTACGCTCATGAAAAGGTAGGAAACATCCTTAAAAGTATTTTGGCGTGCATGTTGCGTCATACAGGGCTCCAAAGAATGCATCAATAACCTTGTCCTGACATAGATTTGACCTGTGTTGCAAGCACATAATTGCAACATCCTGAATGTCTGCACCTAAAGCTTTCCCAGCAGGTTTTCCAGCTTGTTTGCATCTGTACTTAAGTGCAGCTATAGAAATGAACATGTAACCTATATGTACGTGAGGCTTTATTTGACGCTCATGACTTCCGTGCGCCATCAAGAATGGATTAAAAAAAGTCTGGCTTTTGGAAAACAGCAGTTATACTTTTCATTTTACATACAATGCACTTACACTAAGACTACACTGTAAATCAAGCCACATGCAGATGAAGAAAAAAAAGTGTTGCGATTTTAGGAAGCTTCCTTTAAAACAAATTATTTTATCTCAAACCAAACATTCACAATAGCAGGAAGCTGGATGATAGCATGTTTATAATTGTATAATAGCTCCAAAAACAGTAAAGCATCCTCCCACTATATTAAGAAAAGATCCTTTAAAAGATGAAAAATAAGATTAGTACAAAGCCTCTTAAATGAATTAACCTAAGACAGATGATTTGGACACCTATGGTGCAGATTATTTAAAAATCGGTTTAAACTGGGGGTTTTTTTGCAAATCCTTTATTCAACATTCCTACTTTCCTGATGAATTTGGTCAGAAGACAAATCAGTTCCCGTATCATGGAAGCTCATAAGTGGATTTGGGGGAGATTTTCTAGTCTTGTTTTTGAGTGTTACTCCCTTTTTTTGTGTCCTGTATTTTGTTTTGCCACCACCTTCAAAACAGCAGGTACTATCATACATCTTATTCTGCACTCTCCCCTACAAAAGTTGCTGTTACAAAGATCCCAATCATATTTAAAAATATGAACAGAACCAGTCTTGCTTTAAGAATAGCAGTTTTTAAGTGTAATTGGCACAATGCAGAACAGCATTAGTGGTATTTGAGTGGGCTCCAGATTAACTGGCAAAGCTCAGTGGCACAAGCTGGCAGATACACCACGAAGGTGAACAAAGGGAATGGCAAAGTCCTTCATGTAGTGAACGCTCCTGGCTCTCAGGCAGGTCAGCCTGACTCATGGCATGCTCTGGATGGTGCTTGTCATTTGACAAATACTCACGACAGGGATTTCAGACATTACCAAAACGCTAAGTCAGCTTTGGGTCTCCATTCTGATCGTATGTATTGTGGAAATACCAATGCAGAATTTAAGCAAGCAGCACAATATTACCTTTAAATGAAAAAGGAACAGAAAAACATACTTCTCTTTTCATATTTAATTTCTCAGCAATCACCTATTCTATCTTTACAAACAGCACTTCAAGTAAAAAGCATTAATTTTAACTTAACTGTAGTTCCCTCCTGTTAAAAAACAGAATAGCAGAAAAAAACACAAGACTTTTAGACAAACAGGTTTATAAGGTTTATTTTCCATTGCACATACATGGATTATATACAAGTTAGTAACATAAGTTACTTCTTAATTTTCTAAAAGATTGTTACAGCAAACACTTGCCATTTTAAAACATCAAGTCAGAAATCAATCTAAAAAGGTAAATATGACAATATTTTAAAAACAAAACAAATTGCACTTGGTTAGGGAGAGTCAAATACAGGTTTGTCTATATGCTGTAACAAACTATATAGCAGGTAATATTACAGTTAGAAGTAGCTTTGCAGTCCATTTGTACATTAATAATTCTTTTCAATTTTACTTATTTAAAAACTGGTGGATATTTCAAAGACTTCCTCTTCTTCCTAGTATTCAAGATTCATCACGTGAAATGCACTAGCAACTAAGTCTTTATACAATTGCTATTCAAATATAAGAAGAACACCACACCTGAAAATAAGGAAAAAACTAAAACGTATTGATTTTACATGTATCATGAGATGAAAAGTATGGAAGGTGTTCAGCAAGAAAGCCCTGTCCACTACTTACATAAAAGAAGATTTTAAAAAATAATCACTGCACACAATACAAAGGGTGGGGTCGTACTGTAATTTTTAAGTCTCCTGTAACAGTAATATTCCTCATTACTGTTCACAGATGAGCGTTTCCATAGCAAACCTGTTCTCAAAGTGTCGAATCTTTCGGCAATTGGCGGCTTCACGCTTCTGAATTCCTGTTGTATTAGTAAAGAACAACAGAGGGTAAACAGAAGAGGGGGTGAGTATAATAGTTTAACATTTGCTATGATGTCACCAGAAATCAGAACTACCCCCTTTTAACCCACCCCTCAGAGGAAACACACGCAGGTACACATTCAGATGTAGAGAATCGATAAGCAGGCAATGATCCTGAAGGTGCGGTGAACCAAACTGCAGTACACAACCTGCCCAAATCCCATCCTGGCTAGTTTTTAACTCAGATCAGTCCCCAATCTCCCTCTCTGTGCATCTGTAAAAATTCTTGTGGGAATGTGAGAGAGGAAACAGGAAAGGAATAAACAGTTATAGGCAAAAAAGAGTGGACTTGTAGTATTTAAACATTATCTTGGAACTGGACAAAGATAGAATTTAACTAAATTTTAGCCAAACCAATGCTCATCATTTATTACTACAAAATAAACATACTGAGCTTTTGCTATTAAGACCTTTTCATTTTCAAACGTTTTTCTAAATTGTTTCCATAAAATGTATTTCTTCTCCTTGTTTTCTCAAGTAGTCAGGTCCAACAATATGACTAAAGCAATGAAACTGCTTTGCTGTACACTTTTCCACCACATAGTCACTGAACAACAACAGCAAGCAAAAAAAACCCCAAACAACCAAACAGCAGAAAAAAACAACCAAAAAGCAAATATGAGTAACATTTAAATGCAAATTTTAAGGCAATGTTTAATAGCTTGTTAAGACTCTTCCAAACGACGTTTTTCAAACATTTTCAGTGAAGAAGTACCAACCACTACGATTTTCCTGTGAAGACAACTCTTATTCCCATTTCACTGATGCAAACAGGAAACTGTGGAACAATTTTTAGTGACAGGAAGAACCTGCCATTCTGTACTTGGACTACAAGGCTATAGCTTCTCACATATTAGAGGTCTTTCTTTGATTTTGGGTGGGGGTGGGTCAAGAAACAAGATTAAAGAAGAGCATGAATGAAAGGCTGAACTCCAGAAAACAAGCCTGTGCGCACACACATATTTTGGCACTCCTGGCTCACGGGAGCCTTGAGCACTTTTGCACGATGAAGTGACTTATTTCCATACCTACAAAGGAGAATATCAGCCGTACTTAGTCCCACAGAGCAATTACTGCAATAAGCAACCCTTGCTTTAAATAGAGTCACTCCTTTCAACAAAATTAAGCCTACTTACTGAACTCAAGCATCACTGAACGTTTTTCCAACACACGGGATTGCGGGAGGAACACTTACCTTTCATGGCTTCTTTGCGCTGTAGTTTATAGGTTTCCTTGCCACGGCAGAGGCGGTAAATAAAGAATCCCAGCTGATCCACATTTTCAATGCGATCAGTAACGATCATCTGTTCATGAATCAAATAGGACTGAGGCAAGTATGTTCCAGCCTGTTGAACAAAAATGCAACAACTCTGTCAAAATCCATCTCTTCATGGTCTAAGTACACAAGAAACACTTTGTAATGTTTTTCTTTAACATGGCAGTGACACATCTTCTTTGAATTCTTTCAAAAGACCTATTACCTGCACAATTTTATTCTAAATGTGCAAGCTTCATTACACTACAGAAATACATAATGATTATATTCAAAAAAGTCACAAAACTTCCACTGATGCATACATCACCACCCTCCCGCCACGGTAACATCAGCCTTCAGCAGGTTTTTTTCCAGGTGTGCCCATTGTCACAGATCAGTCCTGCCCCTACCATCCAAAGTTTTCACTTAATTAGTAGCGGTCCAATAGACCTCAGTGGGAATGACTCCCAGGTAGGAGCTGGCAGAAGTATGATGAGACTCTTGCTGATGAAGCAGGCCAACTGCAGCATACTCCAGCTGCTGTCCATGGGGTTGGGAAGCCTTGAACTTATTCACAGCATGGGTGGCAATCCTCAAGCCAAACCCTAGATGAGACCCTCTAGCCACGCAAGTTATTATGGTGACTCCCACAATTGTTTATGTGGAAAGGTATTAGAAAGCCATGATGGTACATCAGGTGTTTCACGGCAATACACTAAAAAAGGGAAGAGCCATGACGGCATGCAAAGGCTTCCCAAGCCTTTCCAATCCCTTCAGTGTTATTTTGCCACAGACGAAATGATGGAGAAATCCTGCTCTGTGCACATCTCACTGTACACAGCTGAAGATGTACAGACTTAGCTACCAGCCAATTTCTTAATACTACCACTGGTAAATAATAATCAAATTTTAAAAAATATTATTTCATTTCAGAAATCCTGTTAGAGTGGTTCTAATTTATAGCAGTAGAGAAGGTGTTCCTTGATGTCTAAAAATAGAATGATTGCTTATTGTGAAAATATATTCAGCTTCTGTGGCGAAAGATGGCTGTATGTTTTATTGACAATAAACAACTTGAAATTTCCATTGCAAAACAAGATCATCTTGTCAGCCCCAGCAAAATGTTGAGAAGCTGATTAAATGCTATTCTCTTCAGTAAATAAAGGACTGCATAAAATTCACTTTAAATTACAAATATTTTCTTCAGCACACATTATGAAAAAAACAACAGCAATCCTTTTTCCTTAAATAAGAGCTTAGAAAACGTCATTCTCCCAAATTATCCCACTCATTATTTTTAATAATTAAATCACTGTAAATTCCTGTATCTTAACTCCTGGTCTGTTGAATTTCAGGAGAGAGCCCTGAGGGAGCTCCAGAGCAAAGCAGCAGCACAGGGCGCTGGCAGAGTGGGCAGCAGTGCTGATGCCTTGGGGGCAGCCTGGAAGGACACTCCTGGGCTCATGCCCTCCAAATCACAGGACTCCCTCAACCCCATCCCAAACCAGGAGGACAGGGAGCTCAACGCAGGAATCACCTGTGCCCAGCTGCCACAGAAGCAATTATCCAGCACTGGGATCCAGCACAGCCACAAATATCATCATCTTTGAGACATCCTGTGCATCGTGTACAGTTAAAATTAACCAGCTGGCTCAACAACGGGAATGAGGTGGGTGAGCAAATAAACCTGGGTTTCACCCTCATTTCCCAAAGAAAGGAGGCCTTTCATGTCTGCACATTCAAGCAAACTGTATCAATATATAGAAATGGGACCCTCAAAGCTAAAATTACAGCTTTTCTTAAAAAAAAAAAACAGCCCAGAGAACCTCCATTTTCATAAAATGCCCTCTGCATATAGTCACAGATCATTTTAATGAAACTAGCACATCAATTTCATACATTTTTTCCTGGTGCAACCAGTGTGACTGCAGGACAGTTTTTACTCACTTTGTGCATCGGCAGCATAGTTTCCCAAATTTCAGTTACAAAACATTTAGCCTGATTTTCTGCGACATCAAATGCCCACAGCTTTTTGTTAATACAATGAGAATTAAACAGATGTCTCATAAAATTAGGGCACTCATTGCTGGGGACACTGATCAAAGCAGTTTGCTTTTGCACAGATTTTCAGTTAAATGCATGATGCCTGGTTATCCTCTTACTTGTAAAACCAAGCATATTTGATTCGGTACTAATGACAAACTAGGAAACTAACAGAAAGTAAAAAAAAATACGGGGTCACTGAGTTTTACAGACACCACATCATCCTTACGTACAGGAAATGAAAGTGTGGTTAAAGAGCCAGTCTCAAAATAGGCAGCAAAAAAGCAGCAGAGGACTTCCTTGTGAAGCAATTTTTCACATGGAATTTACTTATGTATACAAACCACTCAGAAATGGCTAAAATGCTTCCTGGAGTCCTAATTCCAAAGCCTTTTTTGAAAGATGCAAACCCAAAGATGATGTAACAGTTCTAAATTTAAAAAGCCCAGTAAAATAAAATTTAAAACACTCTCCCCAAATCTTAAAGACACAAGTTAATCAGCTTTTTTCCCCCTCTGGACTGTTTTGCTGTTCTGTGAAGAAACCAGAAAGCTCAAACCCTAGGTAAATACTATTTAAATTTGCATTAAAAACATACATATGTAAAAGTTTAAAAAACAAAGAAAGGTTCATATTAAGTTAGTAAGAAACCCCATTAGATTATCTGCTTTGGCCTCCCTAATTTCACAGGCCAGCCAGTAATTTCACCCAGTTACCAGGACTAATGGAACAGTGTGTCCCTTTGACGGTGACAAGTGAAGCAGCAGCAGCACCGTCAGTCTGGCAGCAGTGTTCAATTATCAAACCCTGCTGGGAAGCGTTTAGGAGCTCCCACAACATTATACTGAAAACTCATGTTTGGTTGTTCAGCAATTGTGGCATTTCAGACTTTTCCAAGGTCTCTGTTTTTAAGGACAACAAATACGGTTCTGAAGGTCTGGTGCTCACAGAACCAGGAATCTGGCCTCTTGCTTAAACTGGCTTTGCTAATCATACAACCCACATCCTGATCACTCCTTCAAAACCTCCCTGTAAACAGGAAGATCCATCTTAAGGCTGCTGGAAGCCTCATGAATTTCCATCACACCTAAGTGTTACATCCAGTTTCCCTGAGCACACACAGGAGACCCAATATGCCTCATGTGGATCACCCTCAAGCCACTGGATCAAAGTAGGGACCAACGCTAGGGACCAGTTCTTTAAACAAGGCCCATGTTAAAAGGATTTCCCAGTCATTTATTTCATTCCTCTCATCTAACCAGTCTTAGTCCAGAGCATATATGCTCTGTAGAAATTTTAGTCACAATGGATTGTAAATTAAAAAACACATAGACTACTATCAAATAATCCAGGTATACCACATTTGCACCATTTTGTCAGCCAAATTTACAGAAACAAAAAATAAAATCACATTTGTTTGCCTTCCTCTGAATTAATAATTCCTTCATGATTGTAGATCATTATCTAAGTAGGTTATAGACTCTTTTTTGTCTTTGCAAAGATCTCTAGTGATCAGTTAACTTTCTAGCACGTGCACCTTGCGCAAATGTCAGAGTTCTGCAGAAGGAAAAAATGAAAAGGAAAACATCTACTTTTTTCCTGTCTTAAGAACAAATTACTTATAACTTGATTGTACCTTGATATTGATGAGCAGCTCCAGGAAATTTTTTGGTGGCATAACAACTGACGTGTTCAGAGGAATCACATAGCACTTATCCAGGCTAAGGTCAAGATAGGCAGTGAGTCTCTGTAGAGAAAATATTTATTTTAATCAACATAACAAGAACATCAGAAAATTGACATACCGGTCTTGCTGAAACGCTATTGCCTCATGCAGTTCTTCAAATTATTGTTTTGTTCACTATAAAGTCTGTCCAACAACTCCAATCTGAGGGTAGGTAAATGCAGAAATAAGACAGCCTTGATGAGAGTTTGTATCTACAACAGGGATTTGGGCAAGGCAGAGGGCGATGAGTACCTCAAATGAACTACAGCAATGAAACTACAAAAGTGTATCTGAACTGTTACAGAAATAAGTACACTATTTATTTAATGCTAGTGCCAGTATTTTGAAACAACAGGGAAAAAGCCTTGCTCTAATCTCCTTTCTTTTATATTTTGTTATAGTCTAAAGGGGAAATGCTGCCAGTGTGAACAAAACACAGAAGGAAAAAAATACCATTACAGATAATGTAACAAAAGTCCTTTTATTTTCAAAAATACTACTGACTTGAAGGGTTAATGATTATTCATTGTTGAACTATTATCTTTATATAGTACCTGAACTGCAATATTTGCCATTATTTGATAAAAAGCTGAGGGAATTATCCTGATGAATCCTGGAGCTCTGTTCACTAAGCTGTGTTTCACTGCACCTGTTCTTGCTAAAGAAGACATTATCTCTAGCTGCTGCAAGGTCTGAGGCTGGGGATGTATATAAAATACTGAGCACCAAGAGCCCAACAGTCAAAATAGTACAGGACAGCAACCATCAGTGCAACTAATCTCATTACATGGAAGCAAGTGTTGTACCTATGGCAAATGACCATAACAGCAAGGCCTTTATCTTACTGAATCAAAAAGTAAATTTCTAGTATTATATTGTTCTTATTCACTTCTTGGATGATGCTTTTTTTTTTTTTCATTTTCTAGTTTTCCCTCTTCAGAGTCTTTGTTCTAACTCCTAACAGATGCTCCCTAATTATATTCAGAAATACTTTTAAATTACATAGCTCGAGCAAGCAATGTTTTCCTCTAAATCTGGTTATGAATATTTGATAGATAGCACTTGTTTTGCCTGAAAAACTTTAAACTCTGAAGTTTGCATTGAAAAAAAAATAGGACACTTCCCTATTCTTCTTTTTCAGCCTTGCTAAAAAAGCCGTTCAGCAAAGTCTTCAAATGTTCACAGAAATTTAGCTTCCTGAAAACCAGGTGTACATTTCATTGCCATGTATCAGCTCCAATCATGTGCATACAGAAAGGGAGGGCTTCTAATTGTTTCACAGCTGCTGTTAATCCTAAGAGCTGTAGGCCTGCCAACTGTCTTACCAAAAATTTATTACCATGATTCCTATCAATCAAGGTTATTCCTTAAAAAAAAGGAAGAAACAGCTAAAAGTGCTTTGATATCCTAGTTCAGTGCCTCTAGGAGCCTGTGGTGCACAACGAAATTAAACTTTGGCTA
This sequence comes from Oxyruncus cristatus, assembly GCA_013399855.1. Taxonomy (NCBI): domain Eukaryota; kingdom Metazoa; phylum Chordata; class Aves; order Passeriformes; family Cotingidae; genus Oxyruncus; species Oxyruncus cristatus. The sequence continues at coordinate 733,062 of VXAY01005156.1, forward strand.
GGCTTCCTACGGCATCTGGAAAATGAGCTCTCTTCTACGGTCGGTCAACTTGTCATTTCCTTCCCTTTCTGCTCCTTTGGGGTTTTAAGCCATGCTCAGAGCGCACCTCTGGGGGTGCTTGAACACACCTCGTGACATGAGATGCAATCAGCCCCTGCAAGCTGACCTCAAAGCTCTGACAGCCCTTTCCAAACTTCCCTCAGCACCACAGCAGTTGGTCAAATTCTGGCCCAGTGAACTTCACCAAGCAAGAAGTATATTCGCTTTATTTCCTCACACTAAAGAAAGGAAATAGGTCTAAGATTTTTCCCATTCTAAAAACAAATGATGGTTTACATACTACCTCACAATGATTGTATAATGCTGTACTTTGTATGCCCAGTTAATAATTGCTTGCAGCCTGCTGCTGATCAAAACATTTCTGCTGCCTCCTCGACCCTTCGCTCTCCCCAACCACAATAATTAGGGAGTACATTTATCGGGATGACCGAGGGGGAACATTTTTCAAGTTTTAAACGCTTTAAACTTCTTCAGAAATATTTCTTACCCGGTGGAAGTCATGGACTATATCAGCAGGATCACTATCAGCAAATTCAGGGACTGGCACACTGATGAACTCAACATCTTCTTCCTCCAGGATCTGAATATTTTGCTCAATCGTGTGGTAGCGAGCACTCTGAGCCTGGGCCCCAGCCTCAGGTAAACTTAAGCCATCTTCAATGTACTTTATTCCGCAGAAATACACACCACCCTGCTAAAAATAGTTAACAACCCAGCAACAAAAACATCAGTAACCTAGAAGACTAAAATTAATATACTCAAAGCACTGCAGAGAAGAAAAACTTGTTGGAGTAAATGAAATTTTTTCCCTTTAATTTGATTCATACACCAAAGTAGGAGCCAGTTGCTATCTATAACGGGACTTCGATAGCTTTGAAATAGCTAAAACTTTGATTGTACTCAACTCAGAGAGTGTTCTTCCCTTGAATTCAAGGAAAACAGGATCCCATAAGCAGGCTCTTAAAATCTAGTCTTATATGTATTTTTAGAAAGACAATGAAGTTCCTACATCTATATACATATTATTAAATTATGATCTTACTGTAGTCAAAATTACAATTTAAAACTGGTCATCCAAATCACCTTTAAAAAGCAAGTCTAACTCTAAATTTAGTCCTGCTTGTAGCAAAGGGTTGAACCAGATGACTTCAAGACTTTTCTTCCAACCTCAATTTACTGTGAAGTTGTTTAGTTTTACAAGACTTCAAAAGTTTTGGAAGTCAGTTTCCAAAATAATTTTTTAACAGTTTTAAAAGACAAAACGGTAATAAAAACAAATTAAAACAACCAATTTGTGTCCTTCTGTCACAGTACACACGGCAAGTTGTCTAAGTGAAGTGTATCATGAAGTCCTGAGTCAGAGGAAGTCATATACCAAAATTATAGGCCATATAGTTTTAGAAATATGCAACTTATGCATATGCACATGCCATCAATTTAAAGTTTTGCATTAAAATCATGTCTTCAGTGCAAGGTTAGCTCAATTCCTGAATGCTTTCTTCAACCCAGATCTGACTCACAGACAAGTACCACAGGTCTGCATTAAATAGCACTTTCAATTTCACTTTACTGGCGAGTGAGTGGTGGAGCAGCCCAGTGCATTAGAAACAGCAGGCCTTCAGCTACTCAGCTTCTTAATCCCCCAAGATACACTATGCTGTTTAAGCATCATTTGCAACACCACTGCTCCCCCATAAATTTGGTTAGTGTGATAGCCAAAGAGACTGTAAACTGCAAATTCAGCTAGAATTTCTCAAGTTTAATCACTTTGCCTTCCATATTAGCAGCTACTAAAATGGGGAAAAAACAACAATCCTGGTGTCAGGGACAAGAACAAGAATTTCTACTTTATAATTATGTGCACTACCAGTGGGCTAGAGGGATTCATGTTTTGCTTACACTCTCCCTTTCTGACTCTGTGATCTTGCAACCCCAGCAGTTTCTGAAGCAGGGAGGGTGTGCTTGCATCCACTTGGGCAACAGCCCAGCACATCCAGCACTGCCCAGTGACAACTGTCTGCAAGGGAGACAATGTTTAACTCGGATCTCCCATGTTTCAGGTAAATGCTCCATTTCCCTGGCATCACTGCCTTCACAGGGCTCCTCTTGCAGTGGTGCCATTTGTTAAAAGACTGAAAATACATTTTATTAGAGATCTAATCTTGTCAGCACGGATTCAACTTGACAGAGCATGTTTAAACCATGCTGACTGAGTCCCCTGCAGGGCCGGTATTTCTTTTCCCTGTGGAGGCTAGGAAAGAGGAGAGTCACTGTGTTGCTTTGACAAGCAGTCCCTTCCCTGTGCATTAGCAGTCACACATGTGTTAGGAAACCTCGGATCAAACAAAGAGGTTTTCAAGGGGTTAATCCACCTCCAACATTTGGCACTGCAAAAGAGGAACGAGAGCAGATGAAAATCTGGGACACCACTGGGGTTCATAAACCCAAGTCCTATTTAGATACAATCTTTTCTCTGCAAAATAAGGTTTTCAAAAGTGCTGCTTCCTTTTATTTGTCACCTTCACTTCCGCCCTCCTCTGCTGATCAATAACTTCAGAGCAGGCCTTACCCCTGGCCTTTAGAAAAGCTGACGTTTAGGAAAGAGAAAAAGATTTCACTCCTTTGGTTTAGTCTGCTGCTCCTCCTCTAAATGTAATGCAGAAAAACAGTCTGCTACTCCACTTCCCACAGAGAAAAACAAAACCCTCTCATTACAAGTATGTGACTTACCTGGAATGCAAAATATTTGTACAGATAGGCACCACCCAGGATCACACCAGCCAGCATAAAGGCCAATCCAAAGCACATGCACCAGCACCAGGCCCTCCTCTGCCCAACAGGCACGGCATCCTCAGGGTCCTGCAAGGCATCAGGGAGGGACCTTCAACACACTGTTCCCAAGACAGGTGGGAAAAGCAGATACTTCAGGCCCAGCAAGTACAAACACTGCATCCACCAGAAAAGGCTATATGCACTTTATCAAAATTTTCTGGAAATTTATTGTATTTGGCAAGTTTAAAACAGGTCTATTTAAGTTGAGGTTTAGTAAAACTTGTACTATAAGTCACTTTTAATGCCATTGTCACTGACTAAATCAGCAGACTAAAGACAAAAATATAACAAAATCTCCCAAGATACCTAATAACACACAGTGAGGCAGCTACTTCACAGATTGCAAACAGAAAAATATCTATTCTCAGGCAACCTCCATGCAACAACACCAGAGTGAGGAAGTCAATTCAGAAAGGTCAGATTCTTTTTTACCTCAGTATATGCAATTTAAATTAACCTGAAGAACCAACAAAATATCAAAGGTAATATGAGCAGCAGAATATATCCTTTCCTATGTTGTTCGAAAGAGGCTTTACCACAGCTTGGCTGGCAGAATGGTAAAAATGGGAATGAAAAAAACATGCTTTGTAAGCTGTTGTTAAGGAAGCTTTCTGCTCTAAGACAGCATTTGCCATGCCTCTATCTGCTGTTTGTGTAATACTAAAGGAATGATAGGATGTTTCCCCTTTGGGGCACTAGTTTGCATAACCATGCAGTCCCCACAGGCGTCCTAAGCAATAAACTGCTGCTTGCAAAATCTGTCCTCTATCAGCCACATTACAATGTTCTCTTCTCCTCCAAGTGCCTGCATAACTCACACCCAAAGAAAAAAAGAAAAAAAAAATAAAATCCGACTTTGATTCACCCTGTTCCAAGCCATGATAATCCTGGGAAAATATCTGAATTCAAATAAATCCAAAGAAATTCATTACATCTTTGCAACCAAAACACAACAGCATAAAATGACAATCAGGGAAAAATCATTATAACCGAATGAATAAAAAACACCAAACCACAAAACTGAGGAAGAGTATGAGCTTGAAAAGGCTTTGATAGCTATGGTTGTTAGTCAATGTTCTGCCTCATGGTTTTGGTTTTTTTGCAGTATTTGCTAATTTGGATGATTTCCCACTTGAACAAAGTTGTGGGTGTAGTCCCCATGCTGTCTTGGTCCAGTTAGGAAGTAATTCCCTTATCTGGGAACACCAAATGGAGAGAGGACCCTTCCTGTAAATGGTGGGAAAGTGGCACTTGCTTGGAATGACTCATCCCAGCCATCCTAAAGAAGGAGAAGTGGCATTTTGGAGGGACTTACTTCTTTTTCACTGATTATGGAGGGAAATTCCTTGGTTAACAAATTTGGTACCTAATTTATATGCAGCTAAAATTAAGTGATGTGAACCCCTCCTTTACAGTACACTGCAATTATCTTTCATACCGAAGTGGCAGTGCAGCTTCTTTGCCAGGCAATGGCTGCCAAAATCCGATTCAGAAATATCTGGAGTCAAACTGAAGATTTTTCACAGATTTTGGTTTACGTTACCTTGCTAACTACTGCAGTAAATCAGATTGTGAAATCTCCATCTTTGGAGGCTTTCAAGACTCAACCAGAGAAAGCTATGGCTAATCTTGCTTTGGCAACCATCCTGTTTCTAAAGGGAGGCTGAAGCAGATGACTTCCAGAGGCCACTTCCAACCAACATTTCTGGGATACATTACAAGACAAAGTGAGATTGGCAAGAAAACATTTGCTGTTGACTGAAAAAGCAGAACGTAAAGACAAGTAAGAACTCTTTATAGTTTTTACATTACTATTTTAGGAATTCAGTGTAAAAATTACAGGATTTCTAGCTGCCTGATTTTTAACCTGGTTGTTGGCAAAGACTGAGAACAGGACATAATACCCATGCTAATCTAATTAACTCTCAGGTCAGGTTGAGAGTCACTGTGGATTCTTCTATAAATCATCTCAATTATAAATCTAAACCAGGTAAACCAAGGATTTTTATGTTGCCCTGTATCATTAGGTAACTATTTCCCTAGACATTTCAAAGTTTAAAGGACTGTTGAAACTTTTTAAAATAGCTGTCATTTAAACCATTTTAAGGTAATGTCAGAAAAAGGGATAGCAAACTGACTGTGGGATACAATGTCAAAATATGCCCTAAAACTGAATACAAAGAGTATCTTTATTCTTTCTCAGTACTGCTTTTATCCTACACACTTTTTTTAATCTCCAAGCAGAATTATCCACTAGTGGAATAATTGCCTTTTCCACTTTTACATTATTTTGTAAGTTCAAACACTAACAAACATGCTTTTGGGAAATGGTGCAAAAGGCGTACACAGTGTGAGCACCTACCTGGAAATGGGGATTAATGCTAGATTAATTTTAAAGAGGGCAAAAAAATAATCGGACAAAACAAGGTAACTTTCACATTTCACCATGCTAGAAGAAACCTGAAGGACAAGTTTATCAGTATTCCAACGTAAATAATTTTGCTTTGATGTATAAGATGACAGGTGTAAACAACAGGTTTAATACAACTCTCTTATCCTTTACCAGCAGTTAAATGTTATGATTATTATTTCTGAAAGAATCCCTAGTGGTGGCACGTCAATCTATTTTGTATTAGTAGTTGCCTATTGCATTGAGCTGTCCCCAGCCTACTGAAAACAGCCCACGAAATTTAGAGCAAGAGTTCAAGGCCAGTTTAGGCTCTTGCTTAGGAGAATGCGTAACAGCACAGCACCCGATTACAGAGAAAAGCTGAGACTGACAACACTGAAAACATTTTATGCTACTAAAAGAACACAGGATTGATTTCCTAATCTGAAAACTAAGTATATTATCAAGCAGTTTAAAACCAGCTTAAATTAAAATATTATAAATAACCTACTGAAGCTCAGTTATACTCATATTAGTAGCTGCACCATGGCTAAGCTCTCTAAGCTTTTGTATTGTTGCCATGACAGCTTAGTTTGGGCTGTATTGACCCAAAAGAATAATTTGTCCCTTGCTATATAAATCTGACCCTCTGCACTGCAAGAGAACAAAGTGCAATGGATGCTCACCCTCCTTCCAGGTAACTCATGTTCCGAAAGAAAACACATTAAGTGAAAGCAGATTCCCAGTTAGAGGGACATTGCTGAATTAGCACTTCTCCCCACATGGTTACAACTGCCAGACCACAGCGTGAGATTGCAGCCTCACTGGCTAATTTTTCTCTAGGCCAGCTTTCCACTGACAGAGGTATCTGACAAAAGAAAGCCTCATGTATTTGAGGTGAAGACTGACCTCTAAAAATATGCCTCTCTACTTTTGTAAGCAGCAAGAATTAATCATTACTGTTATGTTCCTTTTCTTTCCCCTCTTCTGCTTCATCCTTGCCCTGTGTACTTTCAACTGCCTCATGAATCCTCAGCCTTAAGATGATGCCACAGAACTCATCTTTCCCGATGCAAAATGCCTTAGGAGGAACTGGATGCAAGCCCAAAACTGGCTTGTTTCCCTTGATGAGCTGATTGTTCTAATTGGAAAACATTTGATTAGCCTATTTCCCATGGACAAGATAGGAAACAGAAGCATCTCTCTGCCACTTGAACACTAAACACTACAGTGTTAAAAATTAAATGGTTCAGAACTTCCCAAACTCAGTAGCTTCAAGCTCTGCAGGAACAATTTTCCTGCAGATAGAAAATCAAAAGTATTAAATTCTGTATTACTTGAGACTTGCAAGATTCATATCTAGAGTCTTCTCGCAAGGAAGTTACTGCAGTTTTCAGTATAGATCCCTTCATCTAAGACCACAGCAGGTAATGTAAAGCTGCTATGTCGTCTTACTGAAACCGTGAAACACTTCGCAGATGGACAGATGACACCACAAACTATTTACCAAAGCACCACTCAACTACAGAGAGTTCTTCACAAGAACATCTTTCAGATAATTAGCATTAACTGTTCTGCAGAAAAGAAAAAAAAGTTAATACCCCCTTAAATGTGCAAACATTAGCAGTTACTAATGGCTACTAGCCATATATGCTCTTGCTCTTTTCAGTTCAATTTTAATGCTACTTTTTTTTTCTTTAAATAAATCCTGAAATTCAGAATGACCAAATTCATGTTTGGGGTAGTATGACAAATTTATTCTAAGAAGCTCCAATACTGACCCACAAATATGTATAATTAGACTTGGTAATTACTTAGATTTTCCCCTTGTGGCTTTTTGTACATAGTGGAATATAATTGCTTTAACATTATAAAAGTAAAGCAGTCTAAAAAACTTACAAGGCATATGTCTAGTTCATATTAAAATGAGTGAGATTATCAGACCTTGTTCCTTTGCAGAAATTAAGGACACATCAATGATATGATAAAAAAACCCCAATTTGGAATCAGTTAGGTAAGAATCCACCTAAACCAGGTATGATGGATAATATGCTGTGGGAAGTCCAGAATATTGTATGATTGCTAAACAGCTACGCAAAAGATAATGTCCCAAATTAAAAAATAGATACAATAGCAATAAAAATAATTTTAGGAGGGGGAAATGTCTTTGAGAACCAACACACAGTCTTCGATCCACAGAGAAACCAGACGCAGAGTATTACTGAGTATTACAAATATTACTAAAAATGCCTACAGCATAATACACAAAATGTATAATTCATAATACACATCATTATGCAGGTGAGAATAACATCTTCTTATATATATATATATAAACACATATAAAAGCATACAGTTAATGTGGGTAAAACTGGCTGGAAGCTGTTCAGAAGTTTTCTTTTGGTGTCCTTTGTGTGCCACTTAGCTCACATGGGTGGACAGAATACAGTGGAGCAGACTGAGCTTCCTAAAGCCAAATATTGACCAACTGCAGCTTTAATTAGTGGAACAGGAAGAAGGGAAGTTAATGATGACTCCCTAAAAGTGTCTTTTTAATGAGAGGCTAAAAAGTCTTGAAAGAAAATACTGACCAATGGCTGTATAAACTGAATTCTGTTGGTCAGGCTCGTGCTCTGACTTGTAAATCTGACATCTGTAGAAAAGACAGTCCATTTAAAATGAACTTAATTATGGAAGAGCTCTGCATTCCTTCAGTGGCATTCCTGCTTGAAGACTGCTCCAAGCCTGGTATTCCATTTATTACTTATTGCAGATGGGAAATTAAGGCAGGCTTTTGCAAGACTCCTCACTTGGCAGATGCTGCAAATCTGGAAGGCCATAGTACTGATCTGCCTCTCAAGCAGTAATTTTATGCTTACTAATAAAATCAAATTTAAATTTTAAGTACAATGATCTTTTTACTTGCCATTTGGAAAAAAAACACTCTGTATACAATAGATGGTTCAGAGATTTCTCGCTTATCCGGCAAACAAGCTATGGTTGTTTATGTGCAGTTGATATCTGAACACTGCAACCCTTCAGTGGCAGCACTGCCAGTTCCTCTTCTGTCACAAAGGACAGGGACTTGTCCATCTGACCAAAGGCTCTCTGCCTGAAGAATAGCATGAAAACCAGAACTTAGTTCTACTGCTGTTTGCAGTAGTCACGTAGCCTGAAAAACCAAGGAGATTAATTAGAATTACCTATTAAGGCAGTTTGTACTATTAATCTCTTCTTTCTGTATTTCTAGGATCTGTATACGGTCTTTGAAATAATACTGTAAATACAAAATCTGTTATACAGCACTAGGAAATCCAGAAGTGAGGAGAAAATACATTCCGAGAGCTTTACCAAGTTCAAAGTCCAAGGTAATTTTCATATTAATGGAATGCTACCTTTCATCAAATGATGCGGGAGTTTTATGAAAAATGAGGTATCTATCAAATGACTCATTTCATGGTTCAAACATCATAACTATAACAGAATAAAAACATTAGTATAAGCATCCAGCTCAAAATCATCTTAGAAGGGAAATCAGTGCTGATGGGCAGGAAGGGAGCTGCAGCTGCATGTATTGGGAAAGACAGAGGTGAAGAGAGAACAAAAATCGGAATGCAGGCAAGAGAAGGGCAGCAGGAAATAAAGCTCGAGAGAAACATTGTAGAAAATGAAGAGTTCAATTTCTCTGCAGGAAGTAAAGGAAAATTACAACTGTAAAGTGAATATGAAGGACATGAATCAGCAGTTCACCCACAGCTACGTCACAGAGAGACAACCAAAGAAACGTGTCCTGAAGAGTAATCCTGCACCTAACTGACACGAATAATCCTGATTTACCCAAATACTGCCTTCATTTCTGAGAAAAGAGACTGCAAAACTTCATGGCAGCCAACAATTAAAGAGGTTAGGTAAAGAAGGAAGAAGCCTGTAACTATTTAGACTGCTGCTTTGGTTAAACGTTGGAGAAGCACTAAGAGTAGTCATTGTTATCTTTGGTCTTACACAGACTGGAAAGTGGCAGGGAGAGGGGAAGGAAGGTGGGTGTGTGTGACACGCCCAGACAGACCTAAATGGCCTGAAAGTTCTGTCTGTGTAGACCAGCCAAGGACTTTCTTCGTCCTTGCACATGCACAACTTTTGGCTATATCCTTGAACCAGGCTGTCTACAACAACTGTACAAATAACCATACACACTGTATTTTACTGTTTTCTTCAAACTGTGTTCCGTCAGATTGTTCCTCTTCTCTGTCCAGCTCCAAGATCCACCAACTTCCTTCTCTTGCCACCAAACCTAGTGGTTTCAAGTCTTCCTATAACTTCCTCCTTGTCCTATGTCTATGCCCCCTGTATCTTTCCCTACCCCAAAAGAGTCTCTGCCATGTGCTGAGTAACCGGGCACACCTTGTTTCCCTTTCCTCCCTTCATCACTGCCACGAGATAAACCTTTCACCACATTAGTGTGCTATGCTCTGGTGAAGAGGAGGTGGGCTGTGGCCACAGAAGTGCTCTGTACTTTGACCTGCCACACCAGCCAGCACTCCTGTGCCTCTTTACTGTAAATGCTCATGGGCAAGGACTGCCCTCTTTTTTTCTATACAGAGATTAGTACAACAGGATTTTAATACCCCCTTACACTCCTTTTGAACGCGAGGAAACACTTTTTTTACTGTGAGTGTTACCAAATGCTGGCACAGCTCACCCACGGAGGTTGTGGAGTCTTCATCCTTGGAGATATTCAGAAGCTGACTGAAGATGGTCCCAGGCAACCAGCTTCAGGTGGCTCTGCTAGAGTGAGAGGAGGGGGAGGCCCAGGTGACCTCCAGAGGCTGCTTCCAATGCCATCCATTCTATGACACACATCTACAGTTTTTAAGTAACACTATACAGGGTAAGGATTAATAAATAACCCTAACCACTGACTTCATTAAAGAAAAAATATTCTCCAGGTCTGCTGGGTCTATGCTAGACAAGCAATAAAGCTCCATACATCCTTAATTTTCTTTGCTTTGGGGTTTTATCGTTCTTCTGCCATTTCCCCACCCCCCACATGAAAACTTCAACAAAACCTACATTTGGAAAATGTCCTGTCTTTAAATGTCTGGATGCTGAATGCAAAAGTTCTTGTGCCACTGACAGTCAGAGAAATCCACAATTGCCACTGTCCTATACTGAATACAAAGAGTTTTCATAAGCTTGGCTAGTGAAGAGGTGGTGGAAGTCATGTTTATTTATATGATATAATAATGTTGCTGAATTTATCTACACATTTTCATCAGCTAGGATGCTGGAAATTTGTTCTGCATTCAACACCTATTTTTCTCAAGTACCTTACAAAAAGAGAAGTGTTCTGGTGCAAGTTTGCAAGTCATAGACCAAACCATGCAGGTGAAAGCTTGCACACCTATCTGGCAAGAGGTGCCTGAGGGATGTTTATTTATTTTAAACAAAAACCCTCAAACCAAAGAGGTCATATGGGACATTTTTCAGAACGCATTTTGCTTTCAGAAAACAAAATCACTACACCTTTTACGGTTACAGCTTGTCGAACACGGCATTTCATTAAACTATCCAATTTTGAAAAACACTTTATTTTTAAACATTGCAAAAATCAACCCTTTCCCCACTTGCATTCTTTGACTTACAACTGACTTACATTCTCCTGTTCTTATAAAAACTACACTAAATCAATCTATAACTTTAACGCACTATTTCTCTCATCTTTATCCTGAATTAGATCAGTGTTTGAAAACAGGAACTTGGAAGGCTCCTATTGCACTTAAAATGGATCAATACTAAATTATCTCTTTGACCTTGATTGTTCCAGTTCCTGTCTCTTTCTTACCCTGCTCACTTCTTTTATCTGAAATTTCTCTGCTTTTTTCCTACAACTGCCTGAATCTCAGACATCAGTATGATAGAACACCATGTGGATTTAACCTAGATTTCTCTCAAGGCTATTTTCCCAAGCGGCATTGGCTCTTTCACCCAAGAGATCTCATTAGCATGCACATATGCGCCACTGAGCCTCAGAATTTAATAACTCTATTCCCAGTTCAGCCACAGATGGTATGTCATCTCAAGCAAGTTACAAATGCTGTGTCTCGGTTTCTCTCTAAAGTAGAATCCAGCATCCCAGAAACCACTTGTGAGGCCTGTAGTCCAGCCTCTTGCTCTAAAGGACAATGGATTCTGAAGCCTGTTCAGATTGCTCAGATCTCTTGTCAAGATTTGAAAACCTCTAAGGCTGACACTTCAAAGTTTCTCTGCGTAACCTCCTCAGAAGCATTCAGTTCTCCTCAGACCGAAAAATATTTTGCTTATACCAGCTGGAGGCTCTCCTTCTTGAGTTTATGACCACTGTCTTTTCAGTCACCTCCCCAGGTGTTGAGAGGCTGCTGTGACGTCCCCCCTGCAGCAGTTTCATCTCCAGGTTGAACAAGCCCCATTCCCTTGGCCACTCCTCACAGGGCATAGCTCCAGCCTCTGACCATCATGGTGGCCCCTTTTGGACTCGCACCAGTTTGTGACTGGATTTTTTTGGATCAGAAAGCTCTAAGGCTTCAAAGATTCCAGTGACTTGTGCCCAGCTGATGGTCCACCAGAAGCCCTGGGTCTTTCTCAAGCAGAGCAGCTTCCCAGCCAAGTGGTCCCCTGCCTGTCCTGATGGAGGGAATGAGTCTGCTTGAGGCAGAGGACTTTGCATTTGCATTTCTTACTTCTGAAACTCAAGAGATTTTGTTCAGCCCATTACTGTAGCCTGTTGGTGTTCTTCTGAATGGGAGCCCCGTCCTCAAACAAATATACCCTGCTAATACATATATTAGTGAATTAAGGTGCATAGTACCTGTACAGCAAGCAGAGTTCTCCGAGTGGAAACCATTCTATATGCAAATACAGAATAGCATTTAATTGTAGCACTTACGAGTATCAGCACAGAAGAGCTGACCTTGAAAGGCTTATAGTTAATTATACAATCTTTCAAGAAAAAACAGTTGTAACCAACTAAAGGACTTCACTGCAATTAGACTATTCAAAGCCCGATGTGGAGCACACACTCCAGTGCCCAGCACCTGGGCGCCTCACACACCCTGCAGAATCACAGACGCTGGCCATTGTTCAAACACCTCACCAAGAGAACTTCACAAAACTGAAACTTTAGGCAAGACAACTCATCACCCTCTGCAGCAATCTCAAAAGGTTCTGTTTGGCCTCCCACACTGCACAGGGTACTGCATTTTCAAATGTGTAAGTGCAAGGGTTTTTCTATTTCTGTGTAGACTTTATCTTTTAAAATAAATAAAGACATAAAAAAAAAAAATAAATAGGCCTTGGTGATTCAGCAACTATATGAGATCCACCCCCGAGATCACGGACCCCTCCTGGTTATGCTCTGCCCAGCATATTCTTTTTCCACAGTCATTCCACTGCCTCATTCTACCCTCAAAGGAGCAGAAAGCTGCCATCAAAAGCAGGAGTTTGCTGAACCCTAGGAAGAAGACAACCACAAATTAACTAAGGATTTGCATTCAAGGAACTCTACTCTTAAAATGCCTGTGGGTTTTATTTTTATGTGTGTGTGTATATATATATTACACACTTAATAATACATAAACTTTATAAAAATATTTGTATACACATACTGACACTATTATATGGAAAGGACAAATAAGATACCAATTCATTTTTTCCACAATCTCAATAATAACTGTTGGGCAAATATTACTTTGCCAATTTTTGGTGGTGAATTTTGCCTCTAGATGATACTTGGATCACCCAGAAAGGACCTATGTTTCTCTATATGTCCACTGTTGCCCAATCCCTACTTAGGCCACATCATGTCTGCCACAAAACCATTTCTGACTTCACTGCAGAGCTTAATCTTATTAATTATCTCATTCCTTTGGTTTACCACATCTGTAAAATTAGGACAGATATCCAAGTTTTATAAATTAGCATGCTTTTCATCTGTAGATTCAAAGTAATTTCCACTGAGGATAAAAAGCAGTACATAAATAGTAAGAAAATGAATGTTGTATTATTCATACAGATCAGGAGAGTAAAAGCAGATAATACTAACCTTTGTCAATCATAGCATAAGGGGGGATGGGGAGAAAAAATGGGGGGAAAAAAAAAGAATCTGTGCAACAGCTAACAAAACACATAATTACTTATCCCAGCTGTAGTTATGTTTTAAATATGTCAAAATGTTTTCAGAAGCACAGAATAAGGAACATTTAAAATTACTAGGACTTAAAAATGCAGTATTTGCTTTTGAAGATATTTCCTGAGAGTCACAGAGAAGACTATTTTCTTTGTAAGCTATTTGGTGCCTGTAGCTAGTGGCTATTGGATAGAAAATACGTATCATGCCGACAAATATTCCAAAACTGCAACTGCAGAAGAATTATCTAAAAACATTACTGGAAGTAAGTATGCTTACCATTCTTATACTGTTCCTAAAAGACCTTTAGCATCAACATTTACTAAAATACTGATAAGGGAAAAAAACCCATGCAAGTAACAAAAAATATAATTTGAGCGAAACTGTTAGATTACACTTGCAACTGCAAACATTTCATTAAAACACTTAACAGGAAAACAACATATACAGATTATATTTTGAAATTAAACCTTTCTTGAAATAGATGTTCATATTTTGGATTAAATATTCATTATAATGGAAGGAGTCTAAACCATTTCCCTTGAAAATACTGTTGATGCCAAGAAAACTTTCTTTCTAATGTTTTTCACAGGAAAGCTCAGGTTTTCATTTTGACCCACACCTTAACTAATTTAATTTCAGCTTTCCCACTGAACAGAACTTTGGTTCCAACAGCCTCTTAAGTGGTATTCTTCACACTACTACGTAATGTTAATATCCAAACTAGTTTCTTGGAGATTATCAGAAAGACAAGAGTATTGCAATACAGAAAGACAGGAGTGAACACAAGAGGAATACTTATGGTATTTCATGTAAGATTACAGCACAGGATAGTTTTTCTAAATATCGCACTATATAAAGCTTCATCTAATTACAGACTTTTCCACATGACGATGTTAAGGGGAAAAAAAAGTTCTCCAAGTATGTTTTTAGGGCAATTGGCCTCAGCCAAGTAAAACTTTGTTAATCTGGAAAGAGAAGCTATTTAGAACTGCATAAAGTATTTGCATTGTCTCTGTAGTCATCCCTGCACTGAATTCACATGAGCTGTAAGGTACAGCCATCAGCTCCTGCTCAGTCAGCCAAAAACACAAAATGATACAAATAACTGACACAGCAGTTATCACAAAGGTCTGGCATTAAAATATCATTCTTCTGGGAAATGGTTTTATTTCCCAACCAATGCTTTGTATTTGTTATTCAGGTCAGGAAGTTATGAGAAACAGAAAAGGAAGCGAGATACAGAGCACTGACAGAACCCCTCTGTCCCACAGGTTCATTTCCATTGCTGGGGGGATGGGGATGGCACAAGCTCTTCCAGATCACTTTTTGAACTTTCTAGCTTCTAATTCTAAATTCTGAAACTCACTTAAAAATAGCAAGAGATTGTCAGAGGAGCACCACAAACTTCTAAAGATCTTGTTTTTTAGTATTTCTCAATGGCTGGCAACCTCTAAGGAATAGCTTTAGGAGCCAAATGTCTCAAGATCACAATTACCTTACTATCAGGAAGCTGTACTACTCAACTACTACTCAACCAGTAGCACAAATTCACCATGCGTAAGGACGCAGACAATAACATCAGCCACAAGGCTTCTTCTCTTACAAAGTGTTCCTCATTACCAACACAAATTTTGTTCAATAAACTCAATTTACACTAATTTATGTTTGCAGGTATGCATAAAGTCAAATGAAGTAACAGAACCCTGGGTACCCTTGTGCCTGAAACTGGAAGGTTTTTTCATCTCTGGTTTGATGGGTTTCCATTAAAATCTTAGCAACATCTGGAAGGAGAAGGGGGAGAGAATTCAGTTTGTTAGGATTCTTTACTTCTGGTCCTCCTTTAAATAATCATGCCTTAATCCACAATGCTCTGACATATAGCAGAAGCTGGTTGGTTTAACGACCTAGTTGCATCACAGAAAATACAGGAAAATACAAAGACTGCTCTTTCCCCAATGGCGACTGGTGAAAGGCCTGTAGAAAATTTGGCTGGAGTGAGCCTATAAAGGGAATAAGGAAACTCCTCCAAGAAAAAAAGAAACAAAAACCAAAAAAACCCAACCCTTAGCCATCTAACTACAGACATGTTCCATAAAGTGGGAAAACATGTTTTTCTGACAGCACACCAATAAGCAAATGACTATTTATTTATGTGTGTCTACTAACATCTGTAACATATAAATATGGTATATAGTACTTGTATATAAACTGCAAAGTTAATATCCTTATTTCAGAAACATCTAACACCAATAACATAAAATCTAAGGGGTTTTCTGCATAGCAAAATAGTGCTTATTAGTTGCTCAACATATTTCCCAGGTGGATCCCCTCACTGTATGTTAAAAAAGCCTATTTTAGTACACTTTAAGAAAGATTAAGCTAAAGTGAAAAAAAAAAAGATTCATTTTAAAGGTCGGAGTAATAATGTTCTCATAAGGAATAATTGCAAAAAGCTGCTGCTTTTAAAATTCTTAATATTTACACTTTCACATGAACTCTCTGCAGATACAGTTATCCAAAGGTCAGCTACAATACATAGGGGTGAATCCACAGCTTCCCTGCTCAAAGCTGCAGGCACTGCACTGAGCACCCCAAGGAAAAAAATACAGTTTCAAAATGTTGCCACCTACTTCAAACACAGAAGGGAGCAACAGCCTGAGAGCTATGGAGGGCACAAAGATCTTTGGGGAGGCTTAATCTATTGAATGGCCTCTGCAAAATGTCTGAAGACTTCAACTATGCTCAGAACCATCTCTGGCTCTCCAAAGATCTATTGTAGGGAGAAATGTTAAAATACCACACATTGTTTGTCTGTTGGGAAACTGGGTCATAAAATACCCTATTGTAAAGACAATGAGCAAAGTGGAAAATTAAATGTGGCCTGAGAACCTTCACTAAGAGTATTCTGTATTTTGGCCAAGAACTGTGGCATAGAACTACCATTCTAACATCAGTAAGAGAGTTTTAATGGCTGCCTACAATAAGTATGGAGATGCTTTCACAACACACCATGTAATACTGATGATTTATGCAGAGACAGGATTAGCACTCCTGATTTTAAACTCCTTTTAAAGTAACACACTCCAGTGCATAAGACCATTGCATTCTGCAAAAGCTTTTTTTAAGGTGTTGTTCCCATGACACATCCCCTACTCTTCTTGCATTTTCTTCTCTTACCTTCCCCAATTTATTTCCTATCAGTATCTGCATCAGAGGTTACTGGGCAAATTTTGGCAAGATCAGAGTATTTCTATGCTACATCATCAGCATATTTTGGCTGCTAACACTCTTTAATAAGTCCTTGGACGATTATGTATTTGAGAGTAATTCTGTGATGGCAGAGTTGCAGTCTTCAAGACGTGGTGCCAGGAAAAGTAGCAGAACGAGACTGTCAAAGAACTAGCTGAAAAGCTCATTCCATTAATTTTTATTTTCTGGACATTTCAGAGCATTTGTCTGTTTTCACTAATATCAACTGGTTTACTAATATCTCTTGCTCAAATCTTTGATAAGTTTTTGATAATAAAACTCTGAATGTACAATTCTGCTGATCCACTCTTATGGTTTTCCTTTTACTTCAGTCCAGAATGCTTCCCAGGACTTCCTTCATAAAAGAAAGCTTCATAAAATGTTGTTATATTTTTCATGTTTACAGTTGCAATCCAATTCTGTTTATTTTCCTACAGAAACAATGTAGGAGAGGGAAAAACAAACATCCCATATATGCTGTTTTGGGGATGTGACTTTTTCAATCTACAAGAATTCACTCTTCCAACATACATTCCCACACTGCCTTCAAACCTCAGTTATCCAGCAATGAAGTGATATGAATAATACATCTGTCAGATGTGGTTGTTCTTTCCCCTCTCCTACAAAGAACTGCAAAGGCAGCTGAAGTTCCAGAGCAGGAGGGGCAAGATCTGTTTCTAATGCAATTGTTTTAGAAAAGGCAAAGTTCAAAGGGCGCATCTTGCATTTACCTCAAAGGTATCAAGTTTTACAAGGGCCCTCCTTTTTTTCCCCCCCCAAGATCTGAGAATAACCTACCAGCGTTGAAGAACAATTTACCTCTAGAGCTACATGACATAATTTGTTTCACTACTGTTAATCCTGCATGGATTGCACGGCCTTTTCTACTAAACTACAGGTGACACTACTGTACTCAGATATACTTTTATTTATGCTCCAAAATATGCAATCTAAAAAAAAGCTTAGTCAAGAGAATTTTGCAAACTGTTAGGTGCAGGTCTGCAGTTCTGCAGAGGAAAGACAGAAATGTGTCAAAGAGAATGTCAAAGACTTGATGTCCTTTAAAGAGCATTCATCTGCTTTTCGAATTTTCATCTGTACTGAGCATCTGCTCCTAGCATTCTATTTAAGGACTGGTTTAAGCTTTGTTAAGGCATGTTCATCCCCTGACAACCGTAGCTACTGTGAGACCAGACCACCTTTTGACCGGGTTAATAAATGTTTACAAGTCTCATGTCTAGGCAAGGAAAGCAGTACTGAGACTTGGACAAAGTTAAGGCAGATACTGTACCTCATCCTCAGCTGCAAGACTTTACAGCTCTGCGTTAGGGAAATCATATTCAGATGACATGCTTCCGTCAGTGTCTGGACAGGGTCAGAAGCATTTGTTCCCTAGTGTACAATTAGCCAGATGTATTTTGTTTGTTTAGCAGTAGGAAAAACAAGCCCAATTTGGTAGGCTGTCTGGAAACAAACATCATCCAGGGCAGGTCTGGATTCCCAGACGGTATGAAAACCCCGTGTTCTGGAACATGTAGCTTGTTTCTCCCTTACATGCTTGGTGTTAAACTGACGACCAAACCTGGGGTCAGGAACTCTGCAGCTCAATCTGGGCTCAGGGAAGCCATGACCTTCTAGAGAATGGCACTCCTCCTAAGAATAGGGAGCACTTAATGGATTTCCCATAATTGCAGGCAATTTGAGTAACAATACTGTTGTGGCACACTGTTTTATTAAGTCTCACTTAAATACTTTGGCCAGAGTTTTATTTGTAAGTACAGTATGTTCAGAAGTGTGAAATTTAACCACTTGCTGTACCAGGAAGATGTCACTATAAACACGTTGGTGGTTCCCCTTGGCTTTGAAATGACAAAGGATTCTGCAGGTGAAGAATCTGGCCCCATCAAAATCACAGCAAAACCTGCACTAGGGCACAACTTCATGCTACAAACTGTCTTCCTAGGCAGAAGTTCATCATGAAGATTAAGGAAATTATTAAACACTGTCGCTTTTGCAGAGCGAATCTGGTAATTCACAGGCCTGATGCACAAGAAATTGTGAAAGCAAATGAAAACATCAAGACATGCTGTTTACGTGCAACTGGCCATTTTTTAAGTTTTCATTCACTTTTCAAAGAGCTTAAAGCAAAGTACACTACTCCTAATTAAGGAGTGGTTTTGATTACCGGAGCATAAAAATTGCAAACAAACCCCTTTATATTCTAGGCAGTTTTGCACTTCAAAAACTTTAAAAGCCGCTGCTGTTTTGTGCTTTGTTGCTGTTTGCAGAGGGGAGGCGACAGCAGCGCCTGGAGTTTGGGTGCTGTTTTGGGGCGGGGGGAGGCAGCTCTTTGTTCCTTTATTTAAGCCAGCGCAAGTTCCGAGACGAAGTTCTCGGTATCGCACAACCACCAGGCTCTGCGAACGCGCTGCGGCACAAGCACGGCCAAACCCCCAACTTCACCCTCGCCAAGCTCTCCCTCGCCCCGAAGCATTTGGGGTCCCGGGAGCAAGCTTGCAGCCGCGCCGGACTGAGCCGCGCGGCCAGGGGGGATCGCACGCGGTGGGAAGACCAGGCACGATGCGCCTTCTCCACAAAAACCAGCTCCCACCGCCGACCCGAGCACAGCGAGGGGGCTGACGGTGCGGGCCGGCAGCCGGCCCTAAAAGCCGAGTTGGCCGCGGTCCATGCGCTGTCGGAGCTAACAAAAAAAAAAAAAAA
>VXAY01005156.1:752510-777493 GCA_013399855.1 Oxyruncus cristatus
AAAAAAAAAAATTAAACCCGAACCACCACAGAGATCCCCGGAGTCGGAAGAAGCGGAGCTGCAAGGCTCATTCCTCGTCAGCCATTTTAAAAGCGTGAGCCGAGCGGGGCGCACCGCAGCGCAGCTTTCCCCGCTGGCCCGCTCGAGGTTCACCGCCGCGGGCAAGGGGCGTACAAAGAGCAGCATCGTCCCCGCCGCGCTCCCCTCGCCGGGCGGCCCCGCGGAGCGGAGCAGAGCGCCCGGCAGCATCCGCAGCCGGGCCGGCCCCGGCGTCTCGGTCTCCCCGCCGCCCTCACCTTGGTGTCCGGCGGCAGGATCAGCACCTGGCTGTTCTCCTCCTCTTTCTTCGCCGCCTCCTTCTGCGCCAACGCGGAGTTGAACGACACCTTCACCATGGCCGGTTCTCAGCGCTCCGCACGCAGGAGAAAGAGGACGAGAAGCAGCCCGCACCGGCGGAGCCTCGCAGGCTGTCTCCTGCCTCGCCGACCCCCCGCTGCCGCCTCTCAGCGACTGCCACCCCCGTCCCCTTGTCAGGCGGCGGAGAAGGTGGAGGAGGAGAAGGAGAGGAGGAGGCGGATTCTGACGGGGCGGACGGAAAGCGGGGAGGTGGTGGCAGCGGGGCCTCGCCCTCTGCCCGCCCCGCCCCGCCCGGCCCGGCCCGGCCCGGTGCGGCGAGGGGGTCGTGGTTGGGAGGGTCTGTGCGGCAGCTGTCCGGTCGGGAGCCGAGCGTAGCGGGGCCGCCGCTCAGCCGGTGCCTGGCCGTGCCCCGGGCGGCATCGCCCTGGCCTCGGCGGGGAGCCCCGTGGGGGTCCGGCCGCCCAGCCCCCATCTGGCTCCTCTGCAAGGCCCGGGGGCCGGCCCGCGGGGAGCCCCGGGCCGACGCGCTGCTGGCCCTGCGCTTCCCGGGAGCACGGGTGGTACGAGCAGTTCGGTTCACCCGCTGCAGTGCAAGCATTTCTCTGGTTGCCATTTTAATTTGACTTTTGTTAAAATGTTTGGATCCTGTGTTCGGGAAGAAAATCCCTGAAATGCTGTATAGGCAGCGTGGAGGTGAAGTCCAGCAGTTGTTAAAAGTCCTCGGGAAGGATCCGAGGAGCAGCGGGGTAGTGGAGGTGTGACCTTCCCCCTTCCTCTCCGGTGCAGTGGGTGTTAGAAGTCCAGTGAACCCAGCACATTATCCTGATAGGGTGCTCTACAGTACAATTACGTGATGCACCTATGCGAATTGACATTGTGGGGATGATTGTAGGCTGCTCTGAGAAGGATTTCATTTTGGTGACTCACCTGGATACAATCGATTTCCTGGCACGAGCTTGGCAGAGTAACGTTTCTGTCACTCTTAGATACCTGGCAAGCAAAACGCAGTCCTTGAATTCAGCAGGTGCTCTGCTGCTGAGTTTGGCAAAATCTGGTCTTTCTCCCTAGAGCGTTAGATGTCACCAGGACTGAATTGTCCTTATGCTGTGTGCCTGGTCATCTGTGGCCTTTAAAATTGTTGACATAGAATGGCCGACAAAAGCAAACTTAACCTGCATCATGCTATCATCCTAAAGTATTTGAAGAACTATGGATCATTTAATTCTTTTTTTTTTTTTTTTTAAGATGTGAAATCCACAAAGCAAACCATGGTGATTTTACATGACCTCAAGATAAATCAGCTGATGATATGGCTTGCACCCAAGACTGCAGATTGCCCCAGGTATTCCAAAATTCAGTCTAACTGCCTTAAAATTCAAGAGAGGTTAACTGAATCATTTGCAGATATTTCACTGAAGTATAAAAAGTTATGGGAGCCAAGGAAGACAAAACACAGAGATTTCTCTAGGCACTTTTCAACCATATTTGGTATGACCTTGGAGGTTTTACTTTAATAGGAACTTTTATTGAAAGTATTTGAGCACCCTACATGAAAACGATAAAGCACTTTAGTAAAGCTATCATAAGCTACACCTTCCCAGACTACTACTATGATTTTAATTTTTTTTTTTTATAAGTGGGATTTTATTGTCTCACTCCCAGATTGAGAAAAGCACCAGGTGACACCTCTGTTCCCATTTCAAAGGGAATCTGTGCAGGTGCACTGTGTATTCAGGATAATATTTAGCATGCCAAGGCTGCAGTTCAGAACTTTGCTTTGCTTTGTTCTCCTTAATGACATCTTCAGATATTCCTCACAGAGAGATGGGTATGCAAAAGACAGTCAAGGCTAAGGCATGGCATCTTATTATCTGTGTCAAAGTACATCTAACTCTTTCCCCGGGCAGCATACACTCTTATCTTTCCAGATCAAATATGCTCTGTCTGCTTCTTGAATCATGTTTACACACCATGGCAGCCTATTGCAGCTGGATTAGAGCAGCACCCTTATGTGTTGCCACTTTTGACCTTTCTCTTAGTGAGAATTTAGGGTATTAGGACTATTTCTATTAGAGTCCAGAGTAAGGATAAAGCACGATGTGAATCTCTGCTTCCTTCCAGACTATGCTTTGCTTCTGTGTGCTTGCTTTCAGGCTGTGGTTTCATGGGCAGCTGAGCTGACAGGATGGCTCCATTCCTCCAGAAGGAAATCTTGTCTTGCCTTCCTCCTCTTGTCCTTAATATTCCCCCTCACTCTTCATACTTCCTCCCACCAACAATTCCAGCCGGTGCTACATATATGACTCCTGCATATCTCAGATTTTCTTGGTTAGTTTTCTGCTTGGTTGGTGAGTTAACGTCAATTCAGAGAGATATAAGGACCAGCACCAGTATCAACAGTGGGCCTGTGAGGCCAAGATGGGAAGGAGGCAGGAAGTGAGGAAGAAAGTCTCCCCGCTTTTGCATAGATAACTATATTAAACCAGCCCATCACCTCTCTCAAAACCACAGTGTCATTTTTTCTCAGGCAAGTAGGTGAATCTCAGTTTATATCCATATGACTCTCTCATTCTGTCTCAGGTGTACGCCCCTTTTCTCTCACATACAAGGCTTCAGTCCCCCACCCTGTCATATATTTTCTTCAGTCCCCCACCCTGTCATATATTGGATATCAGACCCCCCCAGGAAGAGATGACCTATGCTGTTTAGATCTGTCTGTTTGTGTCCTTGGGCAGATATTTTCCACTGTTTCAGCTGACACTAAAAAGTGGGAACTCATTGATTCCTTGTTTACCCTGAGTGGAAAATGGCTATTATATCCATAGGACTGGAAGCTGCTTTCTCTTTCTGATGTCACTCTTAAAATGCTACAGTGCTTCAAAGCAGTACCTCTGATTGCCCATCTACAGTTCAAAATCACCTGGTGCTACCTCTTACACTGGGATTATAAGATTCTAATGCCTGTGCTTGTCATCTGTGGAGTAAAACATGTAAAACTGTTTAGGCTGTTAAATATCGATTTTGTCTGACAAAAAAGGACACTATTTTGAGATGAGGAGAATGTAATTGTTTTTAAAGTTTCTTTAATAAAGCTTTTAAATGCAACTGAATGTGGAAAATTCCATATGGCGTCATGATATTTTTCAATTGTTTCTGCTACTCCTTGTTTCTTGTTAACTGAATAACATTGTGTTATGATGTGTCTTAACATTTCTCTCAACCACTCTTCCCAGTTTTATGTCTCTCCCTATATATATTTATCTGTCTCTGTCTAATTATGTATATCATTCTCATTTCTTGGAGCAGGGGGAGGGAGGAGACAAGCGGAAGTTGTTTCTGTGATAGACATTTTTTCAGCCTGCTTTTTTAGCTAGAAGTTGAAATCCATTTACACTGTTTCAAAGCTTTTCACACCATGGCTGGCTCTTCCTCTCTGCCTTATTCTGCCTTCCACCCCCTCTTCTTCTCCGCAGGGCCCCCTCAGCTTCACCTGAAAGAAGTCTCATCTGCCAGATTCTTAGCCACATGGCCCACAAAAGGGGGCTGTCACCCTGTCCCTTTTGTGCAATCCCTGAATTAATTCACAGGGACTTTACTAAGAGTAAACTTTAGATACATTAGAACACAGGTAAGTCTAATAGTTTTTTTGTATAATTCCAGTGACAAAAGCCTCTATTGGGAGTGCCATTTTTATCAGCAAAATGACATTTTTTTTCCATTGCTTAATGTGTTGATCTGGGAATTTTTTTCCAGATTGTTTGTTTTGGTTAGATGGGGGAATATGGCCATAGCAGCATTTTTTAACTTTGTCCTGAGTTAAATCTGCTACACCTCCCAGTCTACCTTTCCTTTAACAACTCAAAGCAAAAAGAATAGCCTAAATTCCTGAGGGCTAAAGCAGAAAACAAAAGATGACACTTACAATTGTAAACAGAATAGGATAAGAAAGGAAACATATCAAAAGCCATTTGAGTCTGTTTATCAGCGTCCACATTCTTCTAAATATCCCAGAGCCTGCTGAAGTTGGCAAACCAAATGGTGCATAAATCTTTGCCATTCTTTAGCTTGCAGATGGTTGGGTTGACCCAGGCTTTGCAGCAGAATCTCCATTTTTTATTAGTTTCTAGGCAGTCCTGTAATCTAAATCTTAAGAATAACATAATTTTCACAAGCTGTCCAAAATGTAGCTACTACAACTAGGCATGAAATAAGCCTGACAAATCTATTTCAACTTGGCTTGTGCCTCCCGGCACCTCAGACATCCCTGCTGTGAATAAAGCCCTTTAGAGTGAGTAAGCTGTACCACAGCAATGAATTATGCCATAATCCATCAAGCTGCTTTGCATGGCCGGCTTCTGCACCTACATGGAACCCTGAGGTCCATTGAGACACAGCAGATTGCCTGACTTGGTCTGTAGTTTGTCTGGTGGGAAATTACCATATGTAATATGCAGAAATGTACCTGTATGCACAGTACCCAGTTGCACACTCTTAATTTCAAAGAATTGTTTGCAACATGAACCGGAACCTCCCTCATTTGAAGGCAGTGAAAGGCCTCTCATGCTCTTCCCTTAAAGCTGATCCTGTACTTAGATTCAGTACAAATGTTTTTACTTCAGTCCTAACTGGGTGTCTTGTATTAAGTGCCAGACTCCAGGAAGGCAACATTTATATGAATTTATCAACACTTTATTTGCTCATTAAGCATCATGATTTAGCCAGTACTGAAGAAGACTCAAATTAAAGACCATTGCTGCCCTAGGGACTTTATAATCTAAATCAGATACAGAAAGAAAAACTTCTCAGGGAAGCTAAGGACACAGAATAACTTTGAAAGCTCACTCTCTTTTCCCTTAAGCTCTTTTCCTTCTTTCATTTCCGTTCACAGAAATAAAAAATGTGTGCAAGCCCTTGTCCTCTAGTATCCTAGCAGCTGCTTCCTTCTCCCTACCAGCCCAACAAATGCCATTTCCCCCTTTTTTATACATTAAATGCTGCAAATATCTTTTGTCTTTTAGGATTTATTGAGCTGACACTATCGCTCCTTTTCACTTTGTCCTTTAGCGCTCAAGACTGCCAGAACTGTTGGGTGCATGTGATTAATTTACCCCAGGACACCTGCTTTAGGAGGTTAAAGACAAATTCAGCTTGCTCCATTACAATATATCCTAGCATAGAGTGTCGTAGTCTCAATTTTCTATTTAGGCTTCAGGAGTTTTTTGTACTTGTCTTTTTGTCTCCTTTTCTGCTGCATCAAATGCAAACTTTCTCACTTGGCCTTCTAGGCCTTCCCTGGCCAGCACATGGCCTTGTCCATATTGGCCGTTAGATCCTGTGGCAGGTCCTACAGATCTGGTGCAAACTTTCTATCTTTGGACCTCGGCTCACCCATATGTGGAAGGAGCTGTCCTGTCCATCAAAACCCATGTACTGTTAAAACTATGTGTTTAGCCCAACAGAAGAGCCACATCTATGGCAGCTGGGACACCACAGATTTGCAAATTTGCCCTTATCTTGTACTTCCCTGCCAGACCACCAGGATCTCACATATTTGCATTTAATGCATTTAAAGCATTGCTCTCCCTTGGGGCAAATGGTGTCTTTACAGAGGAGAAAAAGAAGCCACACCTGAAGCACTGAGTCAGCTGGATAGACCCACACACTGTGAGACCCTCCTACTACAGATCCTCTGCAATCCCAGGACTCAGGATACAGCCTCCTGTGCACTGATGTACAGGTAAAATTACTTCAGCCCTGATGAGCTGAAGTGTTAGACTGCTCGTCTCACTAGTACATACCATCCTATCATTGCTCTGCACCCTTTTTGTCATCCCTTTCTCCCCATTTGCTGTATATCACCATGTTCCCATGGCTTTTCTGGACCTGTGATTGCCTTTTCATAGATTCTGTGGAAGTATGAGCATGCACACAGTGCTTTTTAACACTAACTAGCCCCTAGGTAATCCTGTGGTACAAACCATTCCAATAGCATTCTTACTGTTTGTTTGAAGCAAGCAGGGTGGTGGAATGTCAGTGGCATGTGACTGGAACAAAATTCTCATTTACTAAATTTGTCAAAATTTCTATTAGCCAAGGTAGTTCATTTGTTTGTGTTTGGTTTTTTTTCTTCCTAAAGCTTTTGTTAGCCTTGTGGATATCAAATCTCTTTTGTGTTTACCAGCATTTCACAAAGAAGGGAAGAACTGACCTTTCCAGCCTGATGCTGCAAGATCAATTCTACCTCGCAACTGGTGGGTTTTAGGATAAAATTCTGCAAAGCTGCGTGAGTTGCACAATACAAAGCACAAAAGGCTCTGTCCTGTTTAAACAGGTTTCGATGTGGTTGGCTCTTAATGCTGCTAAAAGAACAGTAAACCAGATCTTGTGTTGGAGGGTTAATTTCTCTGCTAGCTGTTCTGACATACCCAAGACAAACCTTCCCCAACAGCAGGAGCTGAACCCAGATGTGCCTGCTTAAAACATCACCGGGTATCTTCAGGAGAAGTTTCAGATTACACTGAATTTTGGACAACTGCATGTGTGTGCTACAGTGACAGCCCTGTTGCTTCCTATGAGTCAGGCCTTGGTGTGGTTAGAAATCAGCTGGAACCAAGACTAAAATGCTTCTTTTTTATTACTGTGCTTGCTTGGTGGATGAGCTCTCACTGGATCAGCTCTGAGCCTCTCTCTGCTCAGCTGCACCATCCCTGGAGCTGCCTCCAGCGAAGCGGCCAGAGCTCGCTGGTGGGGGAGGAAAGGGAAGGAGCAGTTAAAGGTCTCTGGGCAGGCGGCAGCATCCACAGTCACTTTGCTTTGGATGTAATATGAAACCTCATTCTTAATGTCAGAAAACTGACTTTGTCAGCCTGGCAATGAAGGTGTTGGGGGTTGTGTCTGTGTGTGCAAAAATGGCCTAGATCTCTGTTTATAAGGTTGTTTTTGTTTGTTTGGTTTTGTTTGGTTGGTTTTGGTTTGTTTTTGTTTTTTTTGTTTTTTTTTTTTTTTTTGTGACAGGAAGGGCATTCTGGAAAGACAGAAGGAGCAGCAACATAAATTAAGAGGGCCTGCAGGAGAATATTGGCAACAGAAAATGGGATCCACCGGTTGTCCCATGGCAGTAATCAGAGGTGTCCTTACTTTTGCATTAGAGATAAGCTTTTAAGCTGCTTGGACATTACTTTTCTACTCAATTTGCAAACTTGTAAAACACCCCACCCCATTTTATATATATTTTAAAAACAACTGTAAGTTCAATAAGGTCACTTGGCTTAATAAGAACAAGGAAGGATTTCCCCAGGAATGCTCAACACGAGGCAGGTTTCCTTTATGGCACTGTAGTTCTAGTAAAGCAGAGCAATAAGGATGCATCCCCAGCCTATGGCTTGTTCACATCACACAGCCCAGACTTTCCAGGATTGCTCAGGCAAGGCAAGGCAGGGTGGGGCGGGGTGAGGCGAGTTAAAACCATGGATTATAATGACAGCAGAATTTGGAGTGGGCTGCATCACATTGCTTGTTAAGTACTGCTCCTGGGCCAAAGAGAGTTAGATGTCTGTCAATAATTTAAACCGATTTTAAAACTTCCGTCAGGAAAATTTCCTAAAGTACCACCTTCTCAAATCCCAAATGGATTTGTGAAAATATGTTTACTCCCCAGAAAACCTCAACTTTTGCTTGATTATAGAGACAAAAAATTAAATAACATGCAGTCTCTCTCCAACATTTTTCTCTTCAGGATTATTTAAAGCTATAGAACAAACAAATCAATTTTTCTTTATATTTTTGAGGCTAATTAGTGGGGTAGTGATATGATTACAAGGACGAAACACTGAAGAAGCTGAAAGAAATAAAAGAGATATTTCTTAATTTCTCAGGAAATCCCTAGGGTTGGTTGTTATAATCTTCTCTATCCACTGTAATACAGCATTGATCACACTAGGCAGGGTAAAACAAGCTGTGGCAATGTGTCTACCTCCCTGTTCAGGGTGGCTCAGACTTTGCACTAGGGAGATAAATTATGCAGGAAAGATAAAGGTAAGAGTAATTCGTAAAGAAACATCAAGACTCAAAGAGAAAACTGTAGTCTCAATCTAAGAAAAATTCTCAACTATCTCCTTTAGGGAGGCTTAGACAGAAAAAAAAAAAAAAAAAAGAAAGAAAAGAAAAGAAGATCTCTGTTCCTGCCCATGACTTCATCTGCAGTTACTGAAGTCAAAAGCAATATTCCCATTGAATGAAGATGTGCAATTATGAGTCTTGACTGCCTTAGAGGTAAATCATCCATCTTCACTCTGCTAAAAAAGGAGCTTACAATTCCCTTTTAAGATTAACAAAACGTACCAATGTACAAAAGTACCAAGAAACACCTGGCCATTTCTGGTAGCAACAGTGAAGAATACAGAGTTTTCTGCACAAGTTGCATCACTGAAGTGATTGACAAGAAGCCATCATCAGTCAAAGGCATGGGTCAATGTTTTACATATGTATCTTGCCAGCAAACCAGTTAGTTTTCCTTCAGTCTTCAATAATTCATAGCACAAGCATTTGATTCCTAAATAATACTGCCCCTTCTGAATGGAAAACATTTAAAAATAGGTTAAAAATAGTGAATTTTATGAAAAATTCATTCTTTACATAGATTGTAAATGGAAATATATTATTTAACTGGTCATCTGTGATCAAATCTGAGGCTACTTGTATATTGGGGAATATCCCTACCATCATGCAGCTTGTCACAGAAGCCACCACAATCCTCATATGAAAACTGTGGGTTATTTCCACTGGCTTTTCTCCAGTAAGACTGCCATTTGCTTTCAATAAAGAATTGCCTTAGTAAAGACAATAGAAGCAGGTCCCATTTTTTAAAAACAAGAACAAACACAAACAAATATGAAACAGGAATGACAGAGGAGCCAAAAATAAATATCCAGAGAAAAAAGAGCAAGAGAAGTAGACAGTTTGATGAGACTGGGAGTGTGGAGATTAAGACAATTTTCATGCTAGTTTTAAACCCATATTAAGAAGAAAGTGATAAGTATTATATAAAAAAAAAAAAGTGTAGGTATGTTTTGGTATATCATTCTTTTCTCAGTATGTACAGGGGTTATCACCTTGTTTTGGTTTAGAAGACCTAAGGAGATGACTTTCAGTGTGAAAACATCTTTGAATAAATCACATTATCATATTTGCTAGACTGTGTTTTCTCCTCTGTCTTGTACAAGTCACAGACTAAGTTTGTGAGCTCTGCACTCAGCCTCATGGTACCTCTGAATTCTCTAAAGCAGTAACTTCTGAACACAGTTGCCATTCATTTCTCGAGTTTCAGGGTGTGTTCTTGGCACAAGTGGGCAGAACTCTCTTGATTTTAGTGAATATTTAATAATGAAGAAGGAACAAAAAATGAAGAGGGTAGAAGGCCTTTTTCATATGTTTATCATAACTACAGTCCCAGGCACTTTTCTAGGTGTATAGTGAACAAAAAAATCATAGATAGCAGGGCCCATCCATCCTCTTTGCTTGTCTTGTCAATATAGCTGGGACACATCCACACTCTGAATAATTTCTCTCCCAGACAGAAATAAAACCCTGTAACAATAGTGGGGGACTGGATATGAACCCAGCTCTGGATCTAGGGACAGAAGGGATTGGGGGGAGCCTGAATTGTAAAAAAAAAAAGAGCATCAAGTCCTTAGCATAAAGAAAGAAAGGGCATCAAGTCCTTAGCATAAGGAAATCAAATTCAGCTAAGACAAGAGTGGGAAAAATGAGAGGGAGATAAAACCTTGCAGTGGGTAGGAGGGTTGGTGGCAAGGGAAAGTAATATGGACTTTGGCATGGGAAGAGAATTGAGGACCTAGCAGAAAAATTGGGCTACACTGATGTGTGTGTCTTAAGGTGGCAGTGATTCCAGTGCTTTTTCAGCAGAAGCGGGTGAAGAGGGTACACTGATCGACCAGCAGGGTAGTAAAATAATGACCACAAGATATCTTAGGTATGAAACATGGGCCTGAGGGAACCCTGAAACTGAAATGAGAGGTGTCACATAGAAAGGTGTTTTGTATATGGTATGAAAGGTGGCTTTAAAAAGAAAAAATCCTACAGATTCATCGAGTGAGGCAAGACAAATGAGGATTCCAGTTAAGCTGGGTGTTTCCAGGAATGAGCTCCTCTGGAGTCCCTTTGCATAAGTTCCCCCACATTGCCTTAAGGTGGCTGGAGACAGGAACCTGGTGTCCTCAAAGGGCTCTTCAGTCACTGGGGTGGAAACAGTTGCCAGGCAGGCTCTCATGTGGAAAGGTTAATCCTAGCCATTTCCACAGCCACCACAAACATAGACTTGCCTCCTGGCTGTCCATCTCCTCCAGGGAGCCATGTGCCACTTTGGAGAAGGGTGAGCAAGGACGCACTCTGCTAGGGTAGTGCATCCTCATGGCTTGAACAGCAATTTTTTAATGAGTGATGGCAAGTTGTGTTCAGTCTGTCCAGCACTTTGGGAGTGCCTTCATGCAGCAACAGAATGAACAGAGGCTGAAGAGATAGTTTACAGGGAGCAATTTCTCAGTTCTCCGCCAAACCTCTAACCCTGCACATATGGCCTGTCCACCCATACTCCAGTATGCCCCCTTTTTCTCTCTCTGACAGTGTAGAAATATTAGTATCTTTCCAAGATTCTTTTGCACTATTGTCACATAACAGTTTGTATATTTTTCTAATCTAACACTTTCAGTTTGGGTATATTCTTTCACTCTTACTAAAACACATCCTGAACTGCACAGCTTCAGGCAGCTTCCTCTCCACCACAGAGCTACTTACTTACTACCAATGCCCGTCGACGCAGGATCTTTTTTTTAAACTGTGGTTATAACAACTGACTTCATCTGACAGGTTCATATCTGCCCCAGGAAGCACCAGGACTGGAGCAAGACTGTGCTCTCAGTGCCACCTCAAGCTGGCTGTCTTGTGCCTGGGGACAGATACAGGAAAGGCAGATCTGGTTGGGAACTTTTACTGCCAGTGCACGCTACAGACAGAGGCTGCCCATTTTGGGGTGAAGCAGTAGAAATCTTTAGGGTGGTAGGTTTGAGTGGCCTGTTACAGTGAGGCTATGGCACTGGCATTGACCTAGGGCACAAAAGCCTTGTGTAGGAGCCCTTGAGGAGACACACTGTCATCCCAAAAATTAATGAGAAGTAAAGGAGATAGTTTTTTGTTCTCTGTCCCTGTAGATTTTACTTCTCTGAATATAATTTCATACTCAGGGAGGGAGAGTAGGCTTACACAAAATATGATTAACCATTAGAAATGGAGAAGAGCAATTTAGGATCAATCAGAGTGCATCCATTTTTAGAAACCTGAGGCAAGGGACACAGGACACCATAATGCTGTGTGCTGTACATACACAGGACAGAAGGTCTCTATCTCTCAGGACCAAGCAGTTAAGCTTAAAACTGAAGACAACAGACCAGAACAGACAAACCAGGAAAACGATTCTGGAATCATGACAGACCTGCATGGCAGTTTCTGCACCAACTCTTCTCACAAAGGATAGTTTTGAGGAGTGTAATTAAATACTTGAGGGACAGTGTAAGATGACCAGCTTACTGATGTTTCTGGAGAAAGCCTTCCTGTGAGAGAGATGTGGGAGGCAGAAAGCTTGAAGATCACTGCCTAAGTGAGCCATGGCATCAGCAGATGCAGTGTGCATGTTTGATATGGCTGCGTAGGATACTTAAACTGGCTTTTTGTTGGCCTAATCAGTTCAAATGATCAAAAAAGTCATTGGATAGAGAGAAGAGAGAGGAAAGAGAAAGAAGAAAAGCTGCATCTGCTGTGTAATGAGAGCCATGCCATAGCCTGCGTAGAAATGTGGCAGCATATTGCAAGCACACGCTACTCCCTACTTAGATGCAATCCTGTTTTTTTCCTCTCTGGCTGAGATCAAGGCTGGATGGGAAGAGAGAAATGGACCTTTGCAGAAATGGAATGTCTTGCCTGTCTTGTGACCAGGCATATACAAATGGGCCTGAGGGAACCTGAGGAACTGAGTAGTGTCAGTCAACAAA
Organism: Oxyruncus cristatus; assembly: GCA_013399855.1. NCBI lineage: Eukaryota > Metazoa > Chordata > Aves > Passeriformes > Cotingidae > Oxyruncus > Oxyruncus cristatus. Next base: position 764,930 of record VXAY01005156.1, read on the forward strand.
ATAGGATGTGTCAGTAAATTCCCCACTGGAACTGCTTTTATTCAATCCACTTCAAGTTCTTGCATGGAGCCCCTTGACTTGATGCTGAGTGGCTCTGTGGTAAATGAAGCATTTTGCATTTCCAGCTTGGGATATGGTAGAAAATAAGCAAGTTTTCTACTCAGAAAAAAATTAACCTTCCTTGTGTAGAAAGGAAGGACATTCTTAGCAGTCCTTTCACAATATCTCCAGGCAAAGAGGGAACCTGGTTTTGTCCCTTAGCACTTTTCCCCTCGGGGCTGGAAGCCAGCCTTGACCCATGGAAGTCCCCTTTATTCTCCAGCCGTTGATTAAGTTTGGACAGATTCTTCCCTCCCAGTTTTCTTGGATCCCACAACTGGCAACCACACATTTATTGCTCACTTACTATGAAAAAGGCAAAGATTGGTCATGGTGGTGAGATCTTTGTGAGCCAGAGGTCATGTTTTGAAGTACAAAAGAAATAACAAAATATGTCTACATAGCACATACAGAGTATGCAGACTTTTTGATTGTCCCAGATAGATCACCTTGAAGCAATTTCCTGATGCAAATTAGCTCCCCTTGAAACATTCCAGAAGAAATGCCAGTCTGCTGCAGGGAAAACTGAAATACTTCTCATAGATGAAGAGTAATAACGAAAATATGATCTGGGAAAAAAAAGTGATCTATAGGCGAGTATCAGAAACAGGAAAAATGTGGCTGTAGAGAGAGGTTATAGGTGAACTGATCATAGGAAGAAAATGTGTTGGTTTCTCAGATTTACTATCACAAGGTGCTTTCTGAAAATGAGAGTTTAAATTGCACAGAGTATTATTTTGCAACTTTAATATGAATATGTAATGTTATAATATCCGGAGTGGTTCTGTAGCAGCATTCAAACATAAATGAGGGAAAGAATGATCCTGGAATGAGGCCATAACTCTGAATAAATTAAAAAAAAAGCAGCCTAGTTCCATATTTGCCAACAAGTTCCTTTATGTAGACTCCAGTGCTAATGGAATTTTTTCACTCTACATGTCTCCTGTCATTGGTAACAGGCAATGTGTGGGGTAGTATGGGTCTCAGTGCTTTCCCCTCCTCTGTCCTTCCCCTTCCCTGTCCTTGCTGCTGTTGTGGTCCTGTGCCTGTTCACATGGAGAGCAATTGGAGCACACTGTAGAGCCTTCTTTTCCCATACACCTGAGTTTCCTTCCAGCAAAAAACAGAATACAGGAAGGAGGGAAAATTGTGCATCAGAACCTTATCCTCATATGTCATTACAAAGTGGCCAGGGTACATTTTGGGGACTGTGGTCTCTTGTCCCACAAGTTTAGATACAGCCCAGAGGGTTCTAGTTGCCTGATATCAGATTTCAGAAATTAGGGATTAAACTGTGTTTCTTACAGCCCTTCTCTGTCAAACAGGAATAATACTTTATAGCAAAGCAAAGAATGCTGACAAAGTCAGGTTTTTTCGTGATCAGGCAAGTGCACGGGGAGAATAATTATTTGTCTATAAGTGCTTGATTTTCAGGTGGCTTCAAAATTATCCACGAAAGGTGGTGTTAATGTATATATTCTGAACATCTGAATGTGAAATGGCTGCTGTTACAATTAAAAAGGCAAAGGAAGCCTATGGAAAATTGACAAGGAAACGCCTGGATGAGATTTTGGCTAATTAAAGCATGTAATTCATTAAAACAACAAAACACAGTGAACTGATTCAAGACCATCTGTCTATGGTAATCCTATGTATATAATCATAGTATGGCATCATTTGAGGGATAATCATAGTTGAGCAAACATTTTGAAAGAAAGATAAACCTATCAAGCGTAAGTTCGATGTGTGAGCACAATGACAACCTTAGTCGTCAGTCAGGACCGGGCCTCTAGATCCTTTGACAATATTAAAAAACAGCAATAAGGAAAGGGAACGAACAGTAATCGAGGACAAAACATCAGGTTTTACCATGGTTAAAACGTATACATCAATGACTAATAAAAAACATATATTGAATTCTTAATTACTCATGTTTTGCCCTGTTTAAACAGGATTTTTTTGTTTTGAGTCTTCCTCCACAGACTTTTATCAGAAGCAGAATGAACAGCAATCAAAATATGCAATAGAATATTTCTCTCTGGGGGAGAGAAAGAAAAAAAAGAAAGCAGCAGAAGAGTGTCTTTCTCCTATGACAGTGTTTGAATTTTAATGTAAAATGCATTCTGAGCTAATCCTCCCTTACACAGGCTTGTTCTTGCATTGAAAGATAACAGGCTTTTAAATCTGCCAAAGATGAGTTCAGATCTTTCTTTCTGGCCCTGCATTGCTTCTGCAATACTTGCTGACACCACTGCTGCTTAGGGGAGCATAAGGAGTCTACCTTAATTTAAGGATGAGCTGCAGAAATGAGAAATGCTGACAGCCGGGCCTCAAAGGTGAAGAAGGAACTGACGTTAAAACCACCTTTAAAAGAACAAAATGGATAGGCAAGAGTAGCAAATAATCAGACTTTAAAGGAGATTCTTTCTATACTTACAAATTCACATAAGCTGTATCCATGTTAGCAACTGCAAGATATTAAGGCAATGCCTGTGCTAGCAAATTAAATATCCTTATGATCCCACTGTGACTACCCATTTTGTTAAACTCTCTTATCTCCCCAAAGAGGGTGACTGCATCCAAACTGCATGTTGCAAATGGTCCATAACTGATTACCACACAGCGTCCAGGACTGTGTGGGGAGGGGCTGCACACACTAGCTCAAGAGTCAGGAAATCCTTCTGTTCGGATCCCTTGCTGGGATCCTTCTTCCAGTTTAATAGTCTGAATGCTCAAATTCTGGTTCTGAGGGCCATTTACTATTTTCTTCACCAGTGTAGGGAGAACAGTGCATTTGTCTAACGTGAATAAATGTGCTGAAGTCAATAGAATAACTCATAGTAATGAAGACATAGATTTTGTACATTGTACAATTTATGTAAAACTACAATATGATTAGTAATTATTACAACATCAATCTCTGCACACTCATATGTATTTGTTCTGTGAAGCCACAGACCTCTGAATACTTGAGAAGGTCTGGTGGCTATTTATATGCATAGAGTTACTTGCATGCTTAAGGGTTTGACACACTGTGGTTGAGACAAAGACAGACAGTAAAACCCATGGGGAATGCACATTACAACATGTAGTTTATTTCTTTTGGCAACAGCAATTTATATTATATTTCTGTTAGTACTTCACTATGTCCTGATTCAGAAAATTGGTAATATGAATGATTCAGTTTTTGGAGAAGGTAAGGCCCTTGCCACAAGATAGGAGATGTATGGATTGTTGAAATTAGCTGGAATCCTACCAGAATTTTAAAGCTAGCACAGTTTTATTGTGTTTTTCTCCAACAGAGCCTTTGAATTCACCTAAGGGGAATAATATGTGCATCATATATTTTATAGTTTCTGCAAAGGACATATCAAACGTGGGTTAAGGGTAAGACGAACAAGACCAAGAGAAGTAAAATACTCCTTATGCAAATTCAATGTATAAGTTTCATGAACATTCTCTTAAAATTAAGCCTTCTATGCATAGTTATCAACCCTCACTTCCTTGTCACACAGGATCTGGTTCTACAGTACAGGCCTGCAGCAAAAGAAGCAAAGCAACAGAGCAGGAAAGAGTGGGAGGCAAAATGAGTATTTATTTTTTACTCACCTATGTAATCAAGTATTTCCATATGCCACACAGCAAATGAAACCTGTTTCCAACTCATTTTCATCAGATGGTGGATCTTCCACCATCTGATAGTGGTGCCACTTCTGATTAAAACTCTTTATGAGGTTGGGACATAAAATATTGCACTCCTGTGTAGATTCCTCTTACCTAACATGGCTTGGGCTGGTGGTATACATTTTCTTCTGTAAAAGGCTGTAGGCTTTCCCTCTGGTATATTCAACTCTCTGTTTCCATGATAAATGTAGGGACCCAGTATGTCTGAAACTGCTGTCTTTGAGTAAAACAGGGCTCAGAATGGCCAGGGGTTGTTTGCAAGCAGAGGACAGACCGACGCACAAGAGCACACGTATGCTCAAAGCAAGACCGCATCATTGCAATTTCCATGGAAGCTAAAAATAAATAAACACAGAAGTCTGATTTTGCTGCACCATGTCTTCCTTAATTGTAAAAGTTCAGTTGGGCTAGAAACCAAGTTAACCACATTTTAATGCTAAGCGTATCTGAACACTCATGCTGCATGCCTAAGGCAAATGTGTTCTCAAAAAGTAGGCTCCACACCACGCACTGAACGCAGCCACAACAAATCATCTTTCTTTGCACAACCAGATATTGAAACAGGGTGCGAAGACCATGCACACTGTGGCATAAATGTGGAAAGAAGAAAATGCAGCCACCATCACAAATGAAGATATGGAAGCTCTGCTACACCACTGGTGACTCAGACCTGCTTCTTTCACCCCTGCCAAGAAATTCAGGATGCCTCCTCTTCAGAAATCCCTGGCCATGTTACTGCAATACCTGCACTTCCCAAATTCTGTCAGAAAGTGCACGCATCCTGTTTCCAGGTCTTGGCAGCAAAAATTGAATGATTCTGTGAGGAATAATCTAGAGTCTAGGGTTCCTATGGCTCTGTTACATACTCAACAATAGCTCAGCAGCAGATGCTGTTATAGGAACTCGGCGTATGTACCGCACAGAGGAATTTTCACTGAAGCAAGTCGACTATACTTTCAAGGAGGTTGGAGAGCTCATTGTGTGGGAGGGAAAAAAGGGTTCCCAGGTCTCTGCCACAGCTTCTGCAAAATTGCAGTGCATCTGAACTGCTCTGGGTGGATCCTATCGCCTGGGTGTCTGGGATTCAGGGACAGAATTAGTAGTTGTGCTGTCCAAAGAGTGTGGATGACTTTGTAGATTGTAATCACTCAAACTGTATCCTGCTGCTCCTTAGGGGTGAAAGAGCTCGTCCTTCTGCTTGACTGTTGGCCAACTGAAATCACTTTGGTTTGGGGAACAGAAAAGGGTCAGAGCTATGACCTATGAAACAGATCTGTGAATCTCTTGGCTTATAAATTCCAGCAGAGAGAGGTTGGGCCCTTTACGACAGCTGTCTGTAAAACCTGTGACCTGACAGCAAACAAAATGTCAAGTCTTCTTAACAAAGGAATTGCTAGACTGCTGCTCAAAGAGAGGAAGTTCTCAAGTAGGTATTTTGTCATTTAAGTGACACTCTTCTGTACTGAATGCAGGCTTCATCACAGCATTTCCTACTATTGTTGCCTAGCATCTGGATTCCTGCTGCTCTCCTCCAGGGACTGGTGATATGGATTCTCCAAAAGCTTCAAGCACATAATTAGACTGCTCTCTTAGTAAGCAGAATTTCCTGGAGGGGAAGCACATTGCACCACTGTTCCACAATCTGCCCAAGCTGCCAGCAAGAGCCAAGGAGAAAGCTGATTCTTGGATCTACAAGGATCTGCAAATTCATTTGGCCCATGGTGCATAGCAGTAAAAGTTTGGCAGGGCTCTGACAGAGGAGTTGCATGTATTTAATAATGTGCTTTGGATAGCAAAGTCCAAGAAGAGCTGGGCTGCAACTTGGCAGGAAACTGAGGCAACCTAGCATCTTGGTGTTCCCAACAGGCTGTGATCCTACTCTCAGCTGAGCCTCCTGCTCCTTCCTTGGAATTGCTTGTTGTGGTGCTCCTCCGATCCTGCCAGGTGGCCAAGAAAGCTGACTCAGCTCCTAAGCCCAGCTCCTAAACCCATGCCGGCTATGTTTTCTTGTGTGGTTAGCAAGACAAACTGACCCACTCAAACTAAGTGCAAGCTGAATGCTGGAGTTGGTGCAAGGCAAGCATTAATGGCATGCGCCTGTGTGGGAGGAAATGCAAGAGAAAAAAAGATGAGCAGCCCCCCTTCCAGCAGCAGCAAGCTTTTAAATTGCATTCAGCATCCCAGGAAACCCCACCCGTGGGCCTTGCTCATTGCCAAGTCTTTTTTTTTTTTAATGTTTATAATTGCAAAACCCTATAACGGATGATATCTAATCTATATTGGAACGCAGTGTGCAGTTCAAACAGATTTATTTTACAGGAGGTATGGATGATGGCAACCCACTGGGAAGATAACAGCCCAAACCATACCTTGGAGTATGATTCCAACACAGCATAAGCTGCTCTAAGTTTGGGCTACTGCTGTCTGATTCCCCTCCCTCCTCACACATTTCTTCCTTTCCCACACATTTTGGCCTTGTGTCTTGCATAGCATTGGCGCCAGTGGAAGTTGAGCTAAGCTCAGGAAGCTAATCTAACTAGAATCTGACCCGTCCTGAGTGGGGTTTTTTCCTCAGGAATTTATTTTCTGAATCAGACCACTGCACAAGTCCATCTCATGCAAGGGAAGGGGTACAAACATTTAGCTGATGGCATAAATAAAAGAAAGATACTTTTGCCTTTTTAACAGCCTGTTATATTTTTAATATGCGTGGTAGGCATGTTTTCAAACTTCGGCACTAAGAACAAAAGGGGAGGATTCACAAGGGACTCAAGGTATTTTATGTCTAGGCAGGTACACAAGGGCTGTAACTCATGACCTTGATTTAGGCATCTCTCTCCCTTTCCAGGAACAGAGGGAGTTAGACAGCGGTGCATCCTTTTCCTACCAACGAAACCTCTGAATGAGGGAGAGCAGCATTTGTTGAAATCAGCCAAAGGGAAAGACAAGGCAGAGGAAAGCTGAGATTCTTCCTCTCCTCAGATTTAGGCTTCTGCGTGTGTCAGGCTGGAACATATTTTAATCCCTCCTTCCTTTCTTTCATTTCTAGATTTAGGTAACTACCTCTGCCCTGGGAAACAAATTTGTCTTGTTGAAAAGTGTCCTCCAAGGAGAATATGCAATGGTTCGAATATTCACCCAAAAGGGAAAGAGATTGGGGTTTTCCTCAGAGGGATGGTGTTCAAACCTGCAGTTCCCCTCTTAAAGGGGATCTTCTTATGCCAGAGCCAGGAGCCTAAGCTGCATGACCCTTCTCTCCTACAATAGAGACCACTGGACAAAAAAAGCAATGAAGAATCACAAAGCCAGGAAAAGCACAAGTAATAATAGGAAGCCCATCTCTGTACCTTAATTGTAGAGGTGTTCCCCTGAGAGATGGAGATCCTGGGTGCCAGTCCTTGATTTCAGCAAAGATTACATTTTTTTCATCCAATGACTCCTTAAACAAAACATATAAGCAAATCCAGGGGCAGGGCTATAGGGAAGGTATTAATTCTCCTTACTCACTAAATTCTTTGATTTTTCAAAACACAAGACATTTATACAGTTGCCAATAACATGCTGTAACTGCCCAACAGCTCCAAGCAGGAGAGAGAATGCTTAGTTATTCTAGGAAAATAGATGTTTATTTTTACTGTAGTCATAATAAAGGAGGCTTCAAGCACTCCTCTGCATGGCAGTTGGGTTGTTTTTTCATTACAGATATTCATCTGCCTGCGGTCTGTAATGTCTTTTTGTGTTCATATGTGATGCATTCTGACAGCTTTTCTACAGTTAAAATTTGATATTTCAAGAAATCCATTCACAGTCTGGCTTTGAATATAGCACGTGCAGTCACTTCAGCTTCCACATCACTTTCCATTTTATTTTCAGCAAACTTTGGTTAGCATATTCCTCTAAATGTGTGAAACTTCAAATTGGAAAGGACTTGTTTCAATTCTCCTTCTCTTAATAGAAGTTTGTCCTCTCTCCAAAAGATAGAGGAAATGGGTTTGACTGAGGGTTAGATTCCCTTCCTACATACTGTTATTTCTAGAAGATTAGTGCATGTCAGGTGTTTGGAAGTGAACACATGATGTTTTTGTTCCACCAGGAGGTAGGATTTCCAGAGGTCAGTTGGAAACTAAGGACATTGCTTGGCTTCTCCATCTAACCTACGTCTGATGTTCAGATGTTGAAACAAACCACAGCATTTTGTTTTGATAAAAACAAGCCTTGAGGTAATTGGGCACATGAGATTAATAACAAATACTTGTATAAGGACTCCAACAAACAGACACCAAAATCATGTATAAAAAAGCAAAACTAAAGTCTCTCTGTGAAAGTTTTAAGTTTTAAAGATTTTTAAGTTTTAGGGGAAGAATTTATCAAAGCCTGAAACCTTTTCTAACTGTTTATGTCTGAACAGAATTTCTATATTATTTCCTTGCATAAATAATCTTAAAAACCTGTATTGAGTCCTCCTCTTGTTCACAAAACTCAATACCATTAGGCTACTATTTAATTCTTTATTTCTTTTCTTTCTTGGCACCAATGTTCAGGCCAGGAAGAGGAGCTGGGTAAGAAGGACGATTATGGATTTAGGATTTTATCTCTGCAGAGTCTGGCATGGTCCTCTCTTGTAAGACTGTACCCTAGTACCTGGATTATTTGTTTTGGTTAGAGAGAGGCAAGGAAGATGACAGAACAAATGGCACATGTGAATTCACAAGGCAAGAGTTTTATGTGAGTGCCTAATAAGCAAGGGACAATTTTGCAAGGCAACTGATAGCCTGAGAGAAGTAGAAATCCCATAGGGATAGGATAATCTTTTCATGGAGACAAAGACCAGCTTGTTTACGAAATACTTGTTTCCTGAAAAATAAATGTTAACACTTATATTCCCACACAGGTAATGTGAATTAACAGAGAAAGAAGACCTAAAACAACACAAGACATGTGGCTACATGCAGAATGTAGGTCTGGAATACTCAGCTTTATGTGTCTTGCTTGGGGGTCTGGAAGAATGTGTCACACAGTTGTCTTTTGGCATCAGCTTATTTCCCATGAATCAAAGGTGAAAAGAAGTGGGCGAGGCAAAAGGATAGATTGGTGCACAGCCAAGGCTCACCCTCGGCATACCAGAGACGTGTTTGGACTTGGGACTACTGTGGGGGCATTCCTGGGTTCTGGAGTTAACCCCACAAGATTCTTTGATTTTGCTTTTAGCCACACACAACAGAAAGGTATAGTCAGTGTTGTCAGGGAGACTACAGCATATTGCCATCTCCAGCACGAACTTCTAATCTATACTGGTCATGTAGGGAGTTTGAGCTCTTGGGTGAATGTGGAGGGACACTCTTCTGTAACAGTGGAATGGACATATCAGAAGCAACTCAACTAGTTCATACAACTGCCTAGAATTCTACAAGCATCCTGCCTGCATCCATGTTGGATGCAACTCCATCCTTGTGGAAATGCTCGAGGAACAACAGAACTATGTTATATTTTAAAGGACGAAGTGTCACAGCTTGGAAGGCAGGATATATAGAAGCACTTGGCAGTTATGACCATTTAGAATGGAATTAGTACTTGTGCAGTCCTAGCACAAATGTGTCACCGAGTACTCTGACCTGCAAGACTGGAATCTTACAGGTAGTGTATACTCAGGCCACAATCTACCAAACAGCTTAAATATGTTCTTAATTGCAATCAATGAGTCCAAAGCCCAAAGTTAAACACAGGGAGAGGCATGCTATTGAACTGAGGGGAAAAAAACCCTCAGCACTTCACAAGGTCAACTCTCAGCAAAACTGAACCTTAATTTCATGAAGTACCATAATTGTTCATGTGTCTTTGATGCTTGAATTTGGAAATGAGGGTGACTGTTATTTCAAGGTGTATGACTCAGGCCCTGAGTAATCAGAACAAAATCAGAGACAAGAGAGAATTAGAAAGCACAAGGGATACTGTGGAGGAAGAAGCAGACGACTGAGTAAGAGGGTTCCCTGGGGTGAACTCTTCACCACAGTACCTGCAAATGCCTATAACTCACTGCTATGACATTCGTTTCATTGCCAACTTTATTACCAGATAATCTAAGTGTTATTTATGAAGCACCTGGAGACAAGAATTACATAGGATCCCAGCCTGACCACGTTCCCTCCTACTGCAGTGACGACATACCTCTTATTGGGATGGGGACAGGGCAGGGATTATGAAAGGAATTCAGTGAGTTTAAGAGAAATGACAAAATGTAAATTATTCTCCTGTCATGGCACTTTTCAAGGTCTGTAAAGATGTGACAGATTGTGCTGGTTGCTTTTCATATTCTGTATTCCAGAGTGCATTTTTTATATGTGCTTTATGTGTCCAAGTTCATGCCTACAAAGTGGCTCTTAGTGAAGCGTTTTCCAATGCTAGTGTTGCCATATGTATAACATATGAAATTTTGACAAGCAGCTTGGAGCTGAGCGAAGTTCTGTGTCCTTACAAGGCACAAGAGACAAGTCCTGGCACAAGAAGTTTACATTTAACAGACAAAAACCCCAGGGTGATTGAAAAATACACTGGATATCATTGATGCATTTATTTTAATCATGTGTGAACTCTTGGTAGATTACTTTCATTGACTGCCACCTATCTAGCACAAAGTGCCATGGTAAGACTGCATGGCTTTTAGTGATCTCATGTCAGTACCATGTTGCAGTTTGGGCTAAAAAGGAGACATGACATGAGTAAACATGAACTGTAGTTACGATTTGTCTCCTAGAGAGATGTTTGGTGTCCATTTATCACAGAAATCATCATAGAAATCAGAATAGTTTGGATTGTTTGGCACCTTAAAGACTATCTGGTTCCAACTGCCCTGCCGTGGGCAATGACACCTCCCACTGGATCAGGTGGCTCAGGGCCCCAACCCAACCCGGCCTTTGAGATAAGTCTCTGATTCTGGAATGACGATGCTACTGAATGGCTTCATCCATTTTGGAAGCAGATAAGGTGACTCTCTAATGACCTCTCTTGGCCTGAAAGCATCCATGTAAGTCATTAATGAAGAATGTGTGTTCAGTGTGCTTTCAGTATCTATGCTTGTGGATGATCAAAACTAGGAAAACAACTCTTCACTTGGCCCAACCACTAACCCTTGAACAACTCATTTACAGGCATAATAAATCTGCCAGTATTTAAATAAGAGTGGAGTTTCTTTCTATATTATATGTTAGGAGCCAGATAAACAGCACAGTCCTGAAGCAGAGAACCATGCAAGGCCTGCTTCATACAGGACAGGCTACTACTGATTGTAATAGTCTTTCCCAGGCTTAATAGCTATGAACTCTCCCCTCAATTCACATGGAATCAACATTGTCAGTAGTTTGTTAGATTTCAGAATCTCTCATGGGATCCAACTTGGCTGCTGAGTACAATTCTGTAATTGCTTTTGGAATAGTGTATCATACTGTTTTCTCAGCTGCCAATAAAAACTTGCCTCAGTTCTCCCAAGACTCATCTTTCATGAGGAGTTTTACCTCTGCCCATCTCCAGCTGTTAGGAGAAAAAGCACTTTTTTTCCCATTTTTTGTGCTTGTAGGTTTCAAAATAAATCTTACATTTTATCTTCACCCTAGAACTCAGTGCTTAAAACTCACATAAGCCAGCTACCTCCCTTTCTGGCTGGTGTTCTGCTCTTTCTGAATCTCACGGCAGAAGCTGATGTCAGTTGCAGGTATTTGAAAACCTTTCTGGAACTTCCAGCAGGTGAAAATTGGAGTAGCATCTTGGAGATCAGAAGATGCACTCAACCCAGTTAAAATACAGGTGACCTAGACTAAATGGGAAGAGATGACAGCTTTATCTTTATCAGGCAATGGGGCACAATAAAAGGGTGAGTGAGATGTGGAAGAGATTCATTCTAAGTAGATTACCACTCCTAACAGCCTAACTGGAATTCAGCATGTGGGAGAGCAGGGACTGCTGCTGTCATCACTGCCCTTGGATTTTTTTGTGAGGGGAAGTAAACAACTCTAAATTTCACCCTGGCTTCTACAGAAGCTTGTGTGGGCGTCCCAGTAGTTTTTGGTAAACAGGTTGCAGCAGGAGCCGCAAGGAAAATTATATTTTTTTTCCAAATAAACACATTTAACTTAATGAAGACTCAAAATTAATATGTGTTGGGAGGCTACCCCAGGAGTCTCATTATCCCTAATTGGATGTTTTATTTCATGAAGTAGTCAGCATTAACTTTTAGCTTGATGAGGGAAAAGATCTCATATTTAATTGCCCCCAAATTTTCCTTTATTCCTGGGAACACTTGGCAGGATTGTGAATATCTCTAGTGGCCAAGTTGTCAAACAAGCTTTCCCTTTTCAAAGGACGTTCTTTTTTCTTTTTCCTTTTTCCCTCCCCTCACTATCCAGGGCCAGTTTTGATTCTCTTTCCCACTCAACACCTCCTACTTCATAGGCAGTACCGGTCCCCACAAGCCCTCCAGCAGACTGAAGGCCAGGACTGCTTTCTGCCTGGGTGACTTCCTGTCTTGAGGGCTCTGTGCCCAAATTTACACCAGCAGAAATCAGTGTAACTCAGTTTTAATATAGCTCAAAGCAGAGCTAATTTTGTTCTGGAACAGTCTGGAACGGCATACCACACGCTAGTTTTGGCCATATGTACTAGTGTTTCACACTCCTCCCCCCTCCCCCCCCCAAAAAATAAGCTTTGGCTCATAGTATTATATATTTTTACCTCATCTTGAATGTATTCTAGAATTACACCGGCTAAGCAAAGCCACTTTTTTTTTTTTTT